>JAVIAB010000104.1:11508615-11974884 GCA_032433765.1 Megaustenia siamemsis
TCGTGTGTTCTTACAAAGAAAGGCCAGCAAGAGCGACAAGGTAAGGCCCGCGATGACAATGGAAGAACGTCATCTAATCCGATCTAAAATCCAGGTTTCGCTCACCTGAACCGGGCTGCATTCATTCCGTGGACAGGTCAAGGACGTCAAGTGGATGTTTCCAAGAATTCCCGACTTGACTCCAGTTCAATTCTTCGATTAGAAAAAAAAAAAAAAAAAGATGGCTGGGTTTAGGACATGTCATGTCATCATCTACTTAATGCCATCTGATGACAGATGTCAGTGGCGTTTCCCCGACTGCTGTAGATGATCACGATTTTGCACACATATAACTTTGTTATGACTGAGAAGTGGATAACAAAGTTGAAAGAATAGACCTGGAGACAGTTCAGAGCTACAACTACCTGGGACATACTATAACCAGTGATGGAAAATGCAAAACTGAAATAAACAAAAGAATAGGAATGGCAAAATAATGTTAATATCATGAAAAATATACTAACATCAAAACAAATAACACCAGGGTTAAACAGGTTGAAATGTGGATTTATACGTAGGGAGGTCAAAAAGTAATGCACACCAATTTTTTTCTCGGAAACTATTCGGGCAAAATGTGTGAAATTTTCACAGATTGTAGCTGAACATCCCCTTTACACTACCTATTTTTCAACATAATCTCCGTCCAAGCGTATTGCCTTACGCCAACGCGAAACTAGGTCATGAATGCCTCGTTTGTACCAAGTTTTGTCCTGCTCGCGTAGCCATTTTTTAACTGCACGGATCACATCCTCATCATTGTCAAAGTGTGTCCCACGCAGGAATTTTTTGAGTGGTCCAAACAGATGGAAATCTGAGGGAGCCAGATCAGGGCTGTCAGGAGGATGGGGCAGTGCAGTCCAACCAAATTTGTTGATTGCTTCCCGTGTTACCAGACTTGTGTGAGGGCGTGCATTGTCATGTTGAAGCAACAAATCTGCAGATGGCTTATTAGGCCGAACTCTGTGGAACCGATTTTTGAGTTTTGTCAGTGTATTGATGTAAGCTGTCGAGTTGATTGTCTCACCTCTTGTCATTACATCAAAAAGAATCACACCATCAATGTACCAGAAGACAGTGATCATCACCTTTCCGGCTGATGGAGATGTTTTGAATTTTTTTCTTTTTGTGACTGCGGATGATGCCATTCCATTGACTGCATTTTTGTTTCAGGCTCATAATAATGTGCCCACGTTTCGTCACCGGTAACAATTTTTGACAAAAACATTTCTCCTTCAACACCGAAACGCTCCAACAATTCAGAACAGAATGTTTTCCTTTGAACTCTGTGATCATTTGTTAGGCACCGAGGAACCCATCGAGCGCAAATCTTTGAATATCCGAGAGTTTTAAAAATTGCGATTGCACTTCCCTTGCTGACTGTAAGCTGCAATGCCAATTGCTGACTAGTGATACGCCTATCCTTACGAATAATGGCATCAGCCCGGTTTAACATGTCTGTGCTGGTAGCCGAGGCAACACGTCCAGAACGCGGTAAATCATGCAGCTCCACTCGTACACTTTCTGCAGCTTTAATTCTCTGAACCCAGCGACTAACTGTGCTCCTATCGACTGCAGAACATTTGTACACTGCACACAGTCGTTTATGAATGTTTGCCACAGTTTCTTTTTCCGCAACCAGAAATTCTATGACAATTCGCTGTTTGTAACGGACATTGTTGACAAGCTCAATTTTAACGGTTCAAAGATTGCGTAATATTTATCAGAATGCGGTGCAATTTGGTGCACATAATTGGAACATGTCATATTCCAAGTGTGCAAAATTTCATATTCCTATCTTTATTATTAGCCGAGAAAAAAATTTGTGTGCATTACTTTTTGACCTCCCTTCAGTAGAAGAATAGGTAGAATTGGATAGAAAGAAAAGAAAAATGAAGTCTTAAAACAACTAAAAATGAAAAGAGAGCTACTAAACACAATTAGAACAAGACAAATGAGATTTTTGGGACATGTTAAAAGACACAACAGCCTACTAAAAGTAATCTTGGAGGGAAAAATACAAGGTAAAAGAAGCAGAGGCAGACCAAGACTAACATGGACGAGTAACATCAAAAGATGGACTCTATTCACTATTTACAATTGTCGGTGTTGAAAACTCAAGCAGCGGGGATAGTGTGTCAAGAGTGGTTAGCTGGGATCAGTTGTGGGAGCTGGGATGAGTTGTGGGAGCTGGGATAAGTTGTGGAGCTGGGATGAGTTGTGGGAGCTGGGATGAGTTGTGGGAGCTGGGATGAGTTGTGGGAGCTGGGATGAGTTGTGGGAGCTGGGATCAGTTGTGGGAGCTGGAAGCAGTTGTGGGAGCCAGTGGATGGTCTTGAAAGGAGAATTTACTTACGTATGTGACGAGAAAAGAGAATTTACTTACGCATGTAACGAGAAAAGAGAATTTACTTACGCATGTAACGAGAAAAGAGAATTTACTTACGCATGTAACGAGAAAAGAGAATTTACTTACGCATGTAACGAGAAAAGAGAATTTACTTACGCATGTGACGAGAAACGAGAATTTACTTACGTATGTGACGAGAAACGAGAATTTACTTACGTATGTGACGAGAAACGAGAATTTACTTACGCATGTAACGAGAAAAGAGAATTTACTTACGCATATAATGAGAAAAGAGAATTTACTTACGCATGTAACGAGAAACGAGAATTTACTTACGTATGTGACGAGAAAAGAGAATTTACTTACGTATGTGACGAGAAATGAGAATTTACTTACGTATGTGACGAGAAACGAGAATTTACTTACGCATGTGAAGAGAAAAGAGAATTTACTTACGCATGTAACGAGAAACGAGAATTTACTTACGTATGTAACGAGAAAAGAGAATTTACTTAGGTATGTGACGAGAAAAGAGAATTTACTTAGGTATGTGACGAGAAAAGAGAATTTACTTAGGTATGTGACGAGAAAAGAGAATTTACTTACGCATGTAACGAGAAACGAGAATTTACTTACGCATGTGACGAGAAAAGAGAATTTACTTACGCATGTAACGAGAAACGAGAATTTACTTACGTATGTAACGAGAAAAGAGAATTTACTTACGTATGTGACGAGAAAAGAGAATTTACTTACGCATGTAACGAGAAACGAGAATTTACTTACGTATGTAACGAGAAACGAGAATTTACTTACGTATGAGACGAGAAAAGAGAATTTACTTACGAATGTAACGAGAAACGAGAATTTACTTACGTATGTGACGAGAAAAGAGAATTTACTTACGTATGTGACGAGAAAAGAGAATTTACTTACGTATGTAACGAGAAACGAGAATTTACTTACGTATGTGACGAGAAAAGAGAATTTACTTACGTATGTGACGAGAAAAGAGAATTTACTTACGTATGTAACGAGAAAAGAGAATTTACTTACGTATGTGACGAGAAAAGAGAATTTACTTACGCATGTGACGAGAAAAGAGAATTTACTTACGTATGTAACGAGAAAAGAGAATTTACTTACGTATGTAACGAGAAAAGAGAATTTACTTACGCATATAACGAGAAAAGAGAATTTACTTACGCATGTAACGAGAAAAGAGAATTTACTTACGTATGTAACGAGAAAAGAGAATTTACTTACGCATGTAACGAGAAAAGTGAATTTACTTACGCATGTGACGAGAAAAGAGAATTTACTTACGCATGTGACGAGAAAAGAGAATTTACTTACGTATGTAACGAGAAAAGAGAATTTACTTACGCATGTAACGAGAAAAGAGAATTTACTTACGCATGTGACGAGAAAAGAGAATTTACTTACGCATGTAACGAGAAAAGAGAATTTACTTACGCATATAACGAGAAAAGATAATTTACTTACGCATGTGACGAGAAAAGAGAATTTACTTACGCATGTGACGAGAAAAGAGAATTTACTTACGCATGTGACGAGAAAAGAGAATTTACTTACGCATGTGACGAGAAAAGAGAATTTACTTACGCATGTGACGAGAAAAGAGATTTTACTTACGCATGTGACGAGGAAAGAGAATTTACTTACGCATGTGACGAGGAAAGAGAATTTATTTACGCGTGTAAAGAGAAAAGAGAATTACTTACTATGCGACGAAAAAATGGAATTACTTACGCGTGTAAAGAGAATGACTTACGCGTGTAAAGAGAATGACTTACGCGTGTAAGAGAATTACATACGCGTGTAAAGAAAATTACTTACGCGTGTAAAGAGAATTACTTACGCGTGTAAAGAGAATTACTTACGCGTGTAAAGAGAATTACATACGCGTGTAAAGAGAATTACATACGCGTGTAAAGAGAATTACTTACGCGTGTAAAGAGAATTACATACGCGTGTAAAGAGAATTAATTACGCGTGTAAAGAGAATTACTTACGCGTGTAAAGAGAATTACTTACGCATGTAAAGAGAATTACATACGCGTGTAAAGTGAATTACTTACGTGTGTAAAGAGAATTACTTACGCGTGTAAAGTGAATTACTTACGTGTGTAACGACCTTAATGCTGTCAGTAAATAGTAAATTTGGTCTGACACCCAGCAGGACAGACATCCACCCTAGGAGAGGGCAAAATCCTACGTCAAACAAAGATCCAGTCTATTGAAGATGGAGCGTGTCAGCCACTGCTCGGGTTCACGAAGAAATCAGGACATACACGCTTTATACGAGTATTGAGCATGCGATCAGGTCATCGTGTGTTAACTATTGGTGGTGTGTTCTTACAGTTTCTTCACGAGAACAGGACAAAGATAGAAGTTCGCACGATCGCAAGGCTTGACCTCTGATGATGATGGTCTCATACAACCAGCGAACAAGCTTCAGAGAAGGACTGGTAGCTTCACACCTCCACCCGAGATGTGCTAAACTTGAATCGTTTAGCGAACTCAGTAGGTCGTCGGTAGAAGGTTGTCACTGCACAGACAAAATACACGGAAACAACAAACGCCGTTCGCACACACAAAAATCGGACTTAAAAATGAGAAGATAAACGGTTTAGCCACGTGATAGGATAGACACAGACAATGATTTGTTTACGTGTTAAGACGGGCTCAGACACAATGGACTGGCCACGTGATAAAATACAACACAAAACATATTAAAGAAAATAAAAATTAACAACCAAACAGGGCAGTTCCAATATATAAAACACGGAGTCAGAAAAGGATGTGTTCTGTCGCCGGATTTGTTTTCACGTTACAGCGAAAATGTTTAGAGATCAATAGTAGACAAAAAGGAATTGAAGTCAACGGTCACAACATAAATAATTTGCGATATGCGGATGACACATTCTTAGTAGCAGAGACAGAGAATGAACTACAAGAAATGATGGACATAATAGTAAAAGAAAGAAAAAAGGAAGGTCTCAGTCTGAATAGTAAGGAAACAGAAGTAGTGGTCATATCGAAGAAACAATCATCACCATCATAAAAGTAAAGCGCCCCCGTCACGCCAAGTGGCGTATAGGGAATATGGTGTTAGTGACCATACATTTTACAGACCTTCAGCACATGATTTTTGGTGTAATGTGGTCGGTATTACGCCCGTGCTGCTTTACTTTTCCAGAAAAAAAATCCAGTACCCATTTAAGGCTGGGTGAACCCGGAAGTCGTTGGTTGGGATCGAACCCTACCTCTTGTCCTTTGTAGTCCAGTTCACTAACCACTGATCTATCGCGGCTCCCCATCACCATCATGCAGCATAAAAATAAACAGGACATATCTGCAAACACTTGGGCACAATAATAACATCAGATGGAAGATGCACCACAGAAATAAAAATCAGAATATTCAGAGTACAGGCCAAAAAGAGAAATTCAGAAAATGAAAAACGTCTTCTGCAACAACTCTATTTCAATAGAAGTGAGAAAGAGAGTTCATCGGTGTTATATAGAGCCAAATTTGACCTATGGAAGCGAATCATGGGCAGTAAACAAACAAACGAAAGGACGATTAGAACCACAGAGATGGAATTTCTCAGAAGAATTTTGAAGAAAGTTCCCTGGCCAGCTAAAAAATACCAACGAGGACATTCTCAAAGAGGCCAACACAAAAAGGGAGCTCCCAAGTAACATCAGAAAGAAACAATCAACATTTTCGGGCACATCATGCGAAGTGGAAAGTTGGAATACTTGGTTGCAATTGGCAAAATACAAGGAAAGAGAGATCACGGCCAAAACAAGAGACAGCTAGATTCCAACATTAGAAAGAAACAATAATACTTTTTTGTGGTCATGTAATGAGAAGGGAACAGCTGGAATATATTGTGGAATGAACTGAGGGACAAAGAGAGGGAAACAAAGAGAAAAGATAACAGACAGATTAAGAGAATGGCTTGGCAGGAGATCAACAACAGAAATGATAAATAACTGTCGATATCGAAAGTTGTGGAAAGACATAATCACCTACGCCAGCAGGCATTATTCTTGATGATATATTTGAAGCAGATGTTGCAATACATACATGTTGCCCTTATTCTCTGCCCCTACATGTTGCCCTTATTTTCTGCCCCTACATGTTGCCCTTATTCTCTGCCCCTACATGTTGCCCTTTTTCTCTGCCACTACATGTTGCCTTTATTCTCTGCCCCTACATGGTGCCTATTTTCTCTGCCCCTACATGTATCCCTTATTCTCTGCCCTTACATGTTGCCTTTATTCTCTGCCTCTACATGTTGCCTTTTTTCTGCCCCTACATGTTGCCCTTATTCTCCGGCCCTACATGTTGCCCTTGTTCTCTGGCCCTACATGTTGCCCTTATTTTCTGCCCCTACATGTTGCCTTTTTTCTCTGCCCCTACATGTTGCCCTTATTCTCTGCCCCTACATGTTGCCCTTATTTTCTGCCCCTACATGTTGCCTTTTTTCTCTGCCCCTACATGTTGCCCTTATTCTCTGCCCCTACATGTTGCCCTTATTCTCTGCCCCCTACGTGTTGCCCTTATTCTCTGCCCCTACATGTTGCCCTTATTGTTTGCCCCCTACATGTTGCCCTTATTCTCTGCCCCCTACATGTTGCCCTAATTCTCTGCCCCTACATGTTGCCCTTATTCTCTGCCCTACATGTTGCCCTTATTCTCTGCCCCCTACATGTTGCCCTAATTCTCTGCCCCCTACATGTTGCCCTTATTCTCTGCCCCTACATGTTGCCCTAATTCTCTGCCCCTACATGTTGCCCTTATTCTCTGCCCCCTACATGTTGCCCTAATTCTCTGCCCCTACATGTTGCCCTTATTCTCTGCCCCTACAATATCCTCGACACATCGCAGAAAAAGATCATCATTGTTACCATCATGTATCTTGTCTCTGTTGGAACATGACTTCCATGACACTTTATTTGAGGTTTTCACCGCCCAGCATCTGCGGCAGTCAATCCCAGCTAACCTGTGACATCTTGTCTATTTGTTACGATTGCCTCCAAACGTATATCGTCCAGGTCATCATGCTGCTTTATTTGTTCAACACTCGTCATTTTTCTCTCTTTAAGTCTCCGCTAGGACTATGTATTACATTTTCCATACCTGAGAATAATGTATTCATCATCATCATGTGCCATACCGGTTGGCGTAGGTGATCATGTCTTTCCACAATCTTCTATCTACAGTGCATTTTATCATTTCTGTTGTTGACTGTTTTCCATGCCATGACACTAAGATATCCAGTATTTTCTCTCTTTGTCGTCCGCGATCTCTCTTTTCTTTTATTTCGCCAGCTGTAATCAAGTATTCCAACTTTCCTCTTCTCATGTTGTGCCCGAAAAATGTTGATTGTTTCTTTCTTATGTTTTTTAGGAGCTCCCTTTTGTGTTGGCCTCTTTGAGAGTTTCGTCATTGGTTTTTTTTTTTTTATCTGTCCAGTGAACTTTCAACATTCTTCTGAGAAATCTCATCTCTGTGGCATCTAATCGTCTTTTCATGTGTTTGTCTACTGTCCATGATTCGCTTCCATAGGTCAGAATTGGTTCTATATAGCACCGATCAACTCTCTTTCTCACTTCTATTGACATAGATCTGTTGCATACCATATTTTTCATTTTCTGAAATACTATTTTAGCCTGAGCTATTCTGTTTTTTATTTCTGTGGTGCATCTTTCATCTGATGTAATTATTGTGCCCAAGTATTTGACGCGTTGCGCTTGTTCCAGATTTGTCCCGTTTACTTTTATGCCGCATGATGGTGATGGTTGTTTCTTTGACATCATGGATTACTAGGGGAAACAAATAAAATAGATCCACGTAACTCAAAACAGGAGATACGCCGACTGAAAACATTTTCCCAAACAGAATCATCTTTGTTCGTCTGTTCCTGGAATTCACATTTTTCGCGAATTACGTCATAGTAGAAGATGTGGCCTTAGATGGATGCATCGTGTATCCCTGAGGATCTTAGAGAAAGATGAAGATTACGATGATGTTCGTGATTAATATGCAGCCTCGGTGCGACAGCCGGATCTTCGTGTCAAGAGGGATGTCTAAATTCAAGAGAGCTGCAGCGAAAACGGGGGAGGATTTGTATTTCCCAGGTGTTCAACAATGCGGGTTTGCTGAGGAGGTGATCTGAGCAGATATGAACTTGTTCGATTTGTTGAGATGGTGATCTCAGCAGTTTTGGACTTTTTCGATTTGTCCAGGAGGTGATCTGAGCATTTATAGACTTGTTTCGATTTGTCCAGGAGGTGATCTAAGCACTTACAGACTTGTTTCGATTTGTCCAGGAGGTGATCTGAGCACTTATAGACTTGTTTCGATTTGTCCAGGAGGTGATCTGAGCACTTATAGACTTGTTTCGATTTGTCCAGGAGGTGATCTGAGCACTTATAGACTTGTTTCGATTTGTCCAGGAGGTGATCTGAGCACTTATAGACTTGTTTCGATTTGTCCAGGAGGTGATCTGAGCACTTATAGACTTGTTTCGATTTGTCCAGGAGGTGATCTGAGCACTTATAGACTTGTTTCGATTTGTCCAGGAGGTGATCTGAGCACTTATAGACTTGTTTCGATTTGTCCAGGAGGTGATCTGAGCACTTATAGACTTGTTTCGATTTGTCCAGGAGGTGATCTGAGCACTTATAGACTTGTTTCGATTTGTCCAGGAGGTGATCTGAGCACTTATAGACTTGTTCGATTTGCGACGAGAACAATCCGGCGACTAAACTTCGCTGGGAAAAATATAGGTCCTTGTGTATGAAATCATATAAGCCTCTGGCTATTACAGTTTTAGTACACGCGCAGTATCGTTCGTTTCAGCTAGGATTCAGTACTAAATAGTCCATACCCTTATAACAGAGATGACTAGAAAATTATAGATCACTGAACGCAAGAATCACAAGATTATGAATCACAAGAACGTTATTCGCCTTTCAGCTCCCTGTGGAGCACAGGTCTTCAGCAAACACTTTCTGCTCCCTGTGGAGCATAGGTCTTCAATAAACACTTTCATCTCCCTGTGGAGTATAGGTCTTCAACAAACACTTTCAGCTCCCTGTGGAGCATAGGTCTTCAACAAACACTTTTAGCTCCATGTGGAGCATAGGTCTTCAACAAACACTTTCCAAGCCGTCCTGGTTCTTGACATTCTATAAGACCATTCCATCTCTTCCCCATCATCTTCATCTCTGCTTCCATCTGTCTTCTCTAAGAATATTTTGGTCTTTCTCTCCATCTTTTACCCCCGGAGATTCCAAAAAAGGGCATGTAGTGTAATGCTTTCAGTTGGTTTCCGCAGTGTGTGTCCTATCCAGCGCCATCATCTTCGTTGTATCTCATTATCCGCTAGCACTTTTCCATAAAGGGTCAAGGTTAAGAGAAGCATAACAATGTGAGGCTGCAGGAAAGCTGAATGTGAAGGAGAAATGAAAAAAAAAAATTGAAAAAGAAATGTTATATAATATATATATACACAAAGTAAAAAAAGTAAAGTACCCCCGTCACGCTAAGTGGCGTATAAGGAATATGGTGTTAGTGATCATAAATTTTACAGACCACATGGTTTTTGGGGTAATGTGGTTGGTACTACGCCCATGCCGCTTTACTTTCCCAGAAAAAAATCGGGTAACCATTAAAGGCTGTGTGAACCGGAAGCTGTCGGTTGGGATCGAATCCTACCTCTTGTCCTTTGTAGTCCAGTTCACTAACCACTGAGATGTCCTGCCATTTCCATCCTTTTAGCATCCATTATTGAAGGTTTTTTATCTTCGCGACTGACATTATTGTCATTCTCCATGTTTCACAGCCATATAATAGAACTGACGACATCACGAGAACCGCTGGCTTAATACACTTTCCGTACCAGCTCAGATTTTGAAAAGCTTTTCACTAGTTCCATAACGGTAACATTAGTGTCAGCTCTGACCTCCCTACAAGTCGAACAATAGTCCCTGTCATTCTATAGAGCCGAATTGGTCTCTCCGATGATTCCATTTTAGTAACAGGGGTCTTAGCAGCGCTCAAAGTGCATTATCGGGGATTTGTTTCTATGGCCAATGGTTAGGCCACGTCATCGCGGTAATGGCGGGACTGTGAGTGCAGACTAATGCCCGGATGTGTCTAAAGTAATTAGGAATTTTCCTGGTCTTAAGGTTGTCAAAATTCAGAACTTAAGAGGATGTGGGGTCGTTGGGGTGACTTCTTACAAAATCCTGAGCTTTGCTGGCGACAGCCAATCCCAGCGGACGATGATTTGAACTGAAAGATGAGTGTCCGTGAACTTAATGTTGGTTTTGTTTGTTGGATGTTGTTATGAGGGATATTTGTGATCGTTATCTCCTCGGTAATGACTTGAGAGGAGCGATACACGAGAATTAATTACACCTGACAGATTGCGGCGATTCTCTCTTCTTGTGTGTACACAATTACACATGTGTACTTATCTGCCAGCCTATCCATCTATCTTCTTGTGTGTACACAATTACACATGTGTACTTATCTGCCAGCCTATCCATCTATCTTCTTGTGTGTACACAATTACACATGTGTACTTATCTGCCAGCCTATCCATCTATCTTCTTGTGTGTACACAATTACACATGTGTACTTATCTGCCAGCCTATCCATCTATCTTCTTGTGTGTACACAATTACACATGTGTACTTATCTGCCAGCCTATCCATTTATCTTCTTGTGTGTACACAATTACACGTGTACTTATCTGCCAGCCTATCCATTTATCTTCTTGTGTGTACACAATTACACATGTGTACTTATCTGCCAGCCTATCCATCTATCTTCTTGTGTGTACACAATTACACATGTGTACTTATCTGCCAGCCTATCCATCTATCAGGGAGCCGCGAAAGCTTAGTGGTTAGTGAACTGGACAAGAGTTAGGGTTCGATCCCAAAAGACGGCTTCCGGGTTCACCCAGCCTTAAATGGGTACCGGATTTTTTCTGGGAAAGTAAAGCGGCACGGGCGTAATACTGGCCACATTACCCCGAAAATCATGTGCTGAAAGTCTGTAAAATTTATGGTCACTAACACCATATTCCCTATACGCCACCTGACGTGACGGGGACTCTTCACTTTTTTTTACTATCCATCTATCCGTCGATCCACCCATATGTCCGTCCGTCCGTCCGTCCATCCATCCATTAATTGAGAGGATTAAAAAGAGAGAGAAAAAAAAATAGAAAAAAATAAAGTAATAAAGATATAAGGATAAAAGGAAAGACAATTTAAAAAAACACCGCTAGAATATGGCGAAAGAGTATTCATGTTTTCATCGACACTTTTTTGGATACTGTGGTCAACATAACTCCAAGGCGACTTTCCTTCCATAAAAAAAAAAACAACTTTACAATAGTCATTCTGGACTGGATCAACAGTCGGTCGGTCGATGAATCGAACCTAATTCATTGTCTTAGGTAAGGTAGTGCACTAACTACTACACTGCTCTATAACCACTTTCTGGAAAGACGGAGAGTGAAAGAAAGACAGAGCGAAAGAGAAAGGAGAGGGAGATGGTTGATTTACTGATGGAGACAAGTAGGGATGGAATGGTAGATAGGTATGTCGTCAGGTTCAGACAGACAGGCAGACAAATAGACAGACAAATAATTAGGCTGGTGTAATCATACATGTTGGAAAACTGGATGAATTGCTAGGAAGCTGAGTGGATTGATAGAAAGATATATGCGCGGATGGATGGGCAGACAAACAGATATGGGTTGTTAGAAGGAAAATTGACAGACAGGCAGGCAGGCAGACAGGCAGGTAGGCAGATAGACAGACCGGCAGGCAGGCAGGCAGGCAGACAGACAGACCGACAGGCAGGCAGACAGACAGGCAGGCAGACAGACAGGCAGACAGACAGACAGGCAGACAGACAAACAGGCAGACAGACAGACAGGCAGAAAAACAGACAGACTGACAGGTAGGCAGGCAGGCAGACAGACAGACAGATATGGGTAGTTGGAAGGAAAATTGACAGACAGACAGATATGGGTAGTTGGAAGGAAAATTGACAGACAGACAGACATGGGGAGTTGGAAGGAAAATTGACAGATAGACAGACAGGCATGCAGACAGACAGAGACAGATATGGGTAGTTGGAAGGAAAATTGATAGACAGACAGGCAGGTAGACAGACAGACAGGCAGGCATACAGACAGACAGGCAGGCAGATATGGGTAGTTGGAAGGAAATTTGACAGACAGACAGGCGGGCAGACAGACAGTCAGGCAGGCAGGCAGACAGACAGGCAGGCAGGCAGGCAGACAGACAGACAGACAGACAGACAGATATGGGTAGTTGGAAGGAAAATTGACAGACAGACAGGCAGATAGACAGACAGACAGACAGATATGGGTAGTTGGAAGGAAAATTGACAGACATACAGACAAATATGGGTAGTTGGTAGGAAAATTGACAGACAGACAGGCAGACAGACAGATATGGGTAGTTGGAAGGAAAATTGACAGACAGACAGGCAGGCAGACAGACAGATATGGGTAGTTGGAAGGAAAATTGACAGACAGACAGATAGACAGATATGGGTAGTTGGAAGGAAAATTGACAGACAGACAGACAGAATGACAGACAGACAGAATGACAGATAGACAGATATGGGTAGTTGGAAGGAAAATTGACAGACAGACAGACAGATATGGGTAGTTGGAAGGAACATTCTCAGAGAGACAGACAGATATGGGTAGTTGGAAGGAAAATTGACAGACAGAGAGATATGGGTAGTTGAAAGGAAAATTGACAGACAGACAGACAGAGAGATATGGGTAGTTGGAAGGAAAATTCTCAGAGAGACAGACAGATATGGGTAGTTGGAAGGAAAATTGACAGACAGAGAGATATGGAGAGTTGGAAGGAAAATTGACAGACAGAGAGATATGTGTAGTTGAAAGGAAAATTGACAGACAGACAGACAGATATGGGTAGTTGAAAGGAAAATTGACAGACAGAGAGATATGGGGAGTTGGAAGGAAAATTGACAGACAGAGAGGCAGACAGACAGACTGAAATGGGTAATTGGAAGGAAAATTGACAGACAGGCAAGTAGACAGGTAGGCAGGCAGACAGACAGACAGACAGATAGACAGACAAGTAGGCAGACAGACAGACAGACAAGTAGGCAGGCACACAGACAAGGTGTATGAAGAATATGTGGTAAGTGACCATATTTTTCTATGACCATGACACATTTTTGGGTGATATGGACGTTATTACGCCAGGCCGCCTTTACTTCCAAGAAAAATCACTGGTACCCATTTTTAGAGGTTGGGTGAAACTCTTGGCCTTGTTGGCCCGAAAAAAAAATCAGCCACTTCCGGGAATCGAAAATGGACCCTTCTGATTAGAAAGCGAGAACACTAATCGCTCAGCCACCGATTACCCTATAGTGTACAGAGGGATATACGATTAGAGGCCACCGAGAAGAGATTTCTCAGAAGAATGTTGAAAGTTCCATGGGCAGTTGAAAAGACCAACGAGGAAAATCTCAAAGAGGCCAACACAAAAAGGGAGCTCCTAAGAAATATCATTAAAAAAAAAACAATCAACATTTTTCGGGCACATCATGAGAAGAGGAAAGTTGGAATACTTGGTTACAACTGGCATAATACAAGGACAAAGATATCGCGGACGACAAAGAGAGAAAGTACTAGATAGCTTGGTGTCATGGCATGGAAAACAGTCAACAACAGAATTGATGCGATGCACAATGGACAGAAGGTTGTGGAAGACGTGATCGACTACGTCAACCGGTATGGCACATGATATTCATATATATGACATCGTTTAATTATGTTCCGTTTAAAGTATAACATAGTCTAAATTCTTTAGTCTAAACGTACAACGACTGCTGATCGCTGAAGATGAAGAGTACCAAGTAGAAACCCCCTTCTATCTTTTCTTCTACACTATAATACGTTAATATATATATATATATATATATATATATATATATATATATATACATACTCGCCTTTAAGTTCTTTAGTTTCTCATTAGCTTTTCATCGTCGAGGGGAGATAATATATTTTGCGGTCTTTTGTTGCCTCTACTCTGGTTATTTCCTTTTTGTAACATTCCATTAATCAATCTGTTTCGTGGTCAGATTAAAAAAAAAAAATACATTTCTCGTGTTCGTGTTCTGCGTGCCCTTTATGTTTTTTTTGTTTTTGTCATTGTTAACTAGGAATACTGTATGTGAAGCCGAAACATCATCGTTTTTTTTTGTTTTTTGTTTTGGTTTATACTCTGAAGTAAAGCTGCCACAAAGCACCGTGTTCACCTCGCTCTCAAAAACAAATGCTGTACCGAAGCTCTCGTACAACGCTCGGCAAAGATATATTAATAGTCTCGCATTGACAACTGTTTGTCTTTAAGCATATTCGGCTTTTGTGATATGAACAAGACATTTGTTTTCTGCGCTGGCCTCCCCAGACAGGAGAACATCGGTCTTGGTCGTCAACTGTGAAACTGTGAATTGCCAAATTACTTCTGCAAGGCTGTCGGAATCAATTTTTGTTTTCTCCAGCCGTTGGAATTACATTTACAAAGATCGATCTGGTGTCAGTGATAGGGTCTGGAAGCCGAGTTATATTGTACAGGTTCTATAACCGCTGTAAACGAGAGAGGAAGGGGGATACGGAGAGAGAGAGATAGGAAAAATGGAGAGGGAGGGGGTCCAATGGAGAGGGAGGGAAAACGGCAGAAAGAGGAAGAGGGAGAGAGAGGTAAGGAAAAATGGAGAGGGGGGAAATGGAGAGAGGAAGGGAAAAAGAGGGAAAGTGGGAGGGGGAGATGGGTAGAAGAAATGGAAGAAGAAAGAACAGCAAAGGGAAAGAAAAGAAAGAAAGAAAGAAAGAGAGAGAAAGAAAGGAAGAAATAGAAGGAGAGAGAAAGAAAGAAAGAATGAAAGAAAGAAAGGAAGAAAGAAATAGAAGGAGAGAGAAAGAAAGGAAGAAATAGAAGAAGAGAGAAAGAAAGGAAGAAATAGAAGGAGAGAGAAAGAAAGAAAGAATGAAAGAAAGAAAGGAAGAAAGAAATAGAAGGAGAGAGAAAGAAAGGAAGAAATAGAAGGAGAGAGAAAGAAAGGCAGAAATAGAAGGAGAGAGAAAGAAAGAAAGAATGAAAGAAAGAAAGGAAGAAAGAAAGAAATAGAAGGAGAGAGAAAGAAAGAAAGAAAGAAATGATATATGTGCATGTCTTCATATTGTCCTCTCAGTTTCTGATATATGTCGATGTCTTCATATTGTCCTCTCAGTTTCTGATATATGTCGATGTCTTCATATTGTCCTCTCTGGTTCTAATGTATGCCCATGTCTTCATATTGTCCTCCCGGGGTCTGATCTATTTCCATGTCTTCATATTGTCCTCTCTGGTTCTGATCTATTTCCATGTCTTCATATTGTCCTCTCTGGTTCTGATCTATTTCCAAGTCTTCATATTGTCCTCCCGGGGTCTGATCTATTTCCAAGTCTTCATATTGTCCTCCCGGGGTCTGATCTATTTCCAAGTCTTCATATTGTCCTCCCGGGGTCTGATCTATTTCCATGTCTTCATATTGTCCTCCCGGGGTCTGATCTATTTCCATGTCTTCATATTGTCCTCCCGGGGTCTGATCTATTTCCAAGTCTTCATATTGTCCTCCCGGGGTCTGATCTATTTCCAAGTCTTCATATTGTCCTCCCGGGGTCTGATCTATTTCCAAGTCTTCATATTGTCCTCCCGGGGTCTGATCTATTTCCAAGTCTTCATATTGTCCTCCCGGGGTCTGATCTATTTCCAAGTCTTCATATTGTCCTCTCTGGTTCTGAGATCCTGAAAATGATGTCATCATACAGCGTACACATCTAGATGTCACCATACAGCGTACACATCTAGATGTCACCATACAGCGTACACATCTAGATGTCACCATACAGCATACACCTCTAGATGTCATCATACAGCGTACACCTCTAGATGTCATCATACAGCGTACACCTCTAGATGTTATCATACAGCGTACACATCTAGATGTAATCATACAGCGTACACACCTATATGACATCATACACCTCTAGATGTCACCATACAACGTTCATAACTAGATGTCATCATGCAGCGTACACATCTAGATGTCATCATACAGCGTACACATCTAGATGTCACCATACAGCGTACACATCAAGATGTCACCATACAGCGTACACATCTAGATGTCATCATACAGCGTACACATCTAGATGTCATCATACAGCGTACACCTCTAGATGTTATCATACAACGTACACATCTAGATGTCACCATACAGCGTAACATCTAGATGTCACCATACAGCGTACACATCTAGATGTCACCATACAGCGTACACCTCTAGATGTCATCATACAGCGTACACCTCTAGATGTCTTCATACAGCGTACACCTCTAGATGTTATCATACAGCGTACACATCTAGGTGTCATCATACAGCGTACACACCTATATGACATCATACACCTCTAGATGTCACCATACAACGTTCATAACTAGATGTCATCATACAGCGTACACATCTAGATGTCATCATACAGCGTACACCTCTAGATGTTATAATACAGCGTACACATCTAGATGTCACCATACATACAGCGTACACATCTAGATATCATACAGCGTACACATCTAGATGTCACCATACAGCGTAACATCTAGATGTCACCATACAGCGTACACATCTAGATGTCACCATACAGCGTACACCTCTAGATGTCATCATACAGCGTACACCTCTAGATGTTATCATACAGCGTACACATCTAGATGTCATCATACAGCGTACACACCTGTATGACATCATACACCTCTAGATGTCACCATACAACGTTCACAACTAGATGTCATCATACAGCGTACATATCTAGATGTCTAGAAATGGGGATGTAGGTATATGATCAGTAGGGAAAGTGGGCTGTCAGTATATTATCAGTAGGGAAAGTGGGCTGTCAGTATATTATCAGTAGGGAAAGTGGGCTGTCAGTGTATTATCAGTAGGGAAAGTGGGCTGTCAGTATATGACCACAGGGAAAGGGGGCTGCCAGTATATGATCAGTAGGGAAAGTGGGCTGTGAGTATATGATCAGTAGGGAAAGTGGGCTGTCGGTATATGACCACAGGGAAAGGGGGCTGCCAGTATATGATCAGTAGGGAAGTGGGCTGTCCTATATGATCAGCAGGGAAAGAGGGCTGTTGATATATAATCACTAGGGATCAGAGAGCCGCTGATGTTAACACTTTGGTAACCACTGTCTCAAACAATAAACATATGCACCACACTTAACCAAGACCATTACTTTTAACCACTACCCCACACACACACGCACACACACACACATGCACGCGCGCACACACACACACACACACACACACATGCACACACACGCGCGCGCGTGAAACAAATAATTGCGTTGTAAACACAAACAAAGCCTAGCAACTATATCCTTCAGTTTCCCTATTGTAAGATCGCGCTTAAAAAACAATAAAAGATAGAGAAAAATAGCCATTCTGCTTTCAATAGAAACCTGAAGATCCTATTCAATGCCGCATTTACCCATTAAAAACAGAGACGGGCACTTCAAGCACAGCTTAGCGGCGGAAATGGACAAACAAAAATGAACAATCGTCATCGATGTCTATTTTTTTGTTAATTTAATTTAATTTTTTCTTTAAATTGGGGTTTGGTTCCTGGCATTCCTTTGACGGTTGAGTGTTTGTGAAGCATTCCTTTCTTGATGGTGGTATCAGTTCTTCACGGCAGAGACGTGACGTAAATACATTCGTTTCTTGTCTTCAGCACTCCGACTTGTCTGTTTTTATTTTTGTTTAGTTTTCTTCTTTGTTTAGGGGGAATTGTTGATGGAAGAAGGAAACATGGATATAACATGAGAAACACGAACCGTGAGATTGTGGTTGTTAGAGTCAGTGACGCTTTTAAAATGCCGGATTATGAGTGTCAATGGCATCATTCGAAATACATAACAAAGAGGAGATTGTACAATGACTACCGGCCAGTATTATGGGAGGATTAACAATGCCAGCATTAGAGGTCGGTGTCACACTAGGAGGGATGATTAACGATGCCAGCATTACAGGCTGGTGTCACACTAGGAGGTAGGATTAACGATGCCAGCATTAGAGGTCGGTGTCACACTAGGAGGTAGGATTAACGATGCCAGCATTAGAGGCCGGTGTCACACTAGGAGGTAGGATTAACGATGCCAGCATTAGAGGCCGGTGTCACACTAGGAGGTAGGATTAACGATGCCAGCATTAGAGGCCGGTGTCACACTAGGAGGTAGGATTAACGATGCCAGCATTACAGGCTGGTGTCACACTAGGAGGTAGGATTAACGATGCCAGCATTAGAGGTCGGTGTCACACTAGGAGGTAGGATTAACGATGCCAGCATTAGAGGTCGGTGTCACACTAGGAGGTAGGATTAACGATGCCAGCATTAGAGGTCGGTGTCACACTAGGAGGTAGGATTAACGATGCCAGCATTAGAGGCCGGTGTCACACTAGGAGGTAGGATTAACGATGCCAGCATTACAGGCTGGTGTCACACTAGGAGGTAGGATTATGGATGCCAGCATTAGAGGCCGGTGTCACACTAGGAGGTAGGATTAACGATGCCAGCATTACAGGCTGGTGTCACACTAGGAGGTAGGATTAACGATGCCAGCATTACAGGTCGGTGTTACACTAGGAGGTAGGATTAACGATGCCAGCATTAGAGGCCGGTGTCACACTAGGAGGTAGGATTAACGATGCCAGCATTAGAGGCCGGTGTCACACTAGGAGGTAGGATTAACCTTGCCAGCATTAGAGACCGGTGTCACACTAGGAGGTAGGATTAACCTTGCCAGCATTAGAGACCCGTGTCACACTAGGAGGTAGGATTAACCTTGCCAGCATTACAGACCGGTGTCACACTAGGAGGTAGGATTAACCTTGCCAGCATTACAGACCGGTGTCACACTAGGAGGTAGGATTAACCTTGCCAGCATTAGAGGCCGGTGTCACACTAGGAGGGAGGATTAACGATGCCAGTATTAGAGACCAGTGTCACACTAGGAGGGAGGATTAACGATGCCAGCATTAGAGGCCAGTGTCACACTAGGAGGGAGGATTAACGATGCCAGCATTAAAGGCCGGTGTCACACTAGGAGGGAGGATTATCGATGCCAGCATTAGAGACCGTTGTCACACTAGGAGGTAGGATTAACCATGCCAGCATTAGAGACCGTTGTCACACTAGGAGGTAGGATTAACCTTGCCAGCATTAGAGACCGGTTCGATTCTAGTTGACTGTTTATGGACCTTCGTATTTTCTGTTGTTTGTGGATTGTTCCGAGTGTTGTAAACACACACATACAACCGCTTTTCTCCCAACTTATGATAAGAAAGGGAGCCGCGATAGCTCAGTGGTTAGTGAACTGGACTACAAAGGACAAGAGGTAGGATTCGATCCCAACCGACTGCTTCCGGTTCACCCAGCCGTTAATGGGTACCTGATTTTTTTTCTGGGAAAGTAAAACGGCACGGGCGTAATACCGACCACATTACCCCAAAAATCATGTGCCGAAGATTTGTAAAATGTATGGTCACTAACACCATATTTCCCTATACGCCACTTGGCGTGTCGGTGGTTCTTTACTTTATTTTGTGATGAGAAACTTCCCACAGGCTACAGCCAACCGATATTTAATAGCAGAATAGATAGTCCGACAATATATTGTGCTACGACGATTCGCGATCTTTCAGGAATCAGAACTCAATAGGACGCCGACACATGTGAGTCATGACTCAGTTGGAACCGACCGTCCTTTCTTAAATGTCAAGAGGCTAAAGGGCTGCAACACTTGCTCTACTGTGAGGTGTCAGGGGAGTAACTTCAGATGATAAGATTGCATCCTCTTACATTCATCATCACCATCATTGAGTGCCATCTTCGCATCGAAGGTTGGCTAACATGGAGCGCCATTCCACTCTGTCTCTTGCTTTGATGGTTCAGATTGGCACAGGTTGACTTGTCCATCTTTTGATGTTACTCGTCCATGTTAGTCATGGTCTGCCTCTGCCTCTTTTACCTTGTATTTTCCCTTCTAATATTACTTTTATTAGGCTGTTGTGTCTTCTAACATGCCTCAAAAATTTCATTTGTCTTGTTCTAATTGTGTTTAGTAGTTCTCTTTTCAGTTTTAGTTGTTTTAAAACTTCATCGTTTGTTTTCTTTTCCTTCCATCCAATTCTACCTATTCTTCTATAAATCCACATTTCAAAGGCTTCAATTTTCTGGTTCCTCTTACAATGATATGTTTAAGGAGTTGTCCACCATTAAGCCACGATATCTCTTCCCGTCTCTGTTTATGTTCTAATCAACAGCCACAACGGGCGCCAGGGAGACAAAGTTACTGGACAAATTTGTTGTTTAAAATATAAACAAAATTGTTAACAGTTACATCATGATCTATTACAAACAAGGGAGATATATGTCACGTGACAGGGCGTGAAAGGTGCCCTCTGGGTACGGCTGGATCAGAGGTTTCAAAACCTGGCAATACTGTCCCCGTTATAGGCTGCTGGATTGTTCAAGCAAGGAAGAAGATGGACGCCGTGAGCGAGGAAGGTCAAAGAGTGGAATGTGGCATCCAGGTTGAGTGAGCGCTGTGAGTATAGTGGATGAAGGTGGAGACGTGGAGGACGCTGTGAGTATAGTGGATGAAGGTGGAGACGTGGAGGACGCTGTGAGTATAGTGGATGAAGGTGGAGACGTGGAGGACGCTGTGAGTATAGTGGATGAAGGTGGAGACGTGGAGGACGCTGTGAGTATAGTGGATGATGGTGGAAGAGACGTGGAGGACGCTGTGAGTATAGTGGATGAAGGTGGAGACGTGGAGGACGCTGTGAGTATAGTGGATGAAGGTGGAGGAGACGTGGAGGACGCTGTGAGTATAGTGGATGAAGGTGGAGACGTGGAGGACGCTGTGAGTATAGTGGATGATGGTGGAGGAGACGTGGAGGACGCTGTGAGTATAGTGGATGAAGGTGGAGACGTGGAGGACGCTGTGAGTATAGTGGATGAAGGTGGAGACGTGGAGGACGCTGTGAGTATAGTGGATGAAGGTGGAGACGTTGAGGACGCTGTGAGCGAAGGAGATTAAAGGTATGTTGTGACATGGGAGTGTTGTGTGAGCTGTGTGTGTGGTAGATGAATGTCTATGTTGTGATAAGGGAGTGTGGTGTGAGCTGTGTGTGTGTGGTAGATGAATGTCTATGTTCTGACATGGAGGTGTGTGTGAGCTGTGAGTGTTGTAGATGAATGTATATGTTGTGACATGCAGGTCTGGTGTCCGCTGTGAGTGTGGTAGATGAAAACTCCATGTTGTGACATGCAGATGTGGTTCCCGTTGTGAGTGTGGTAGATGAATGTATATGTTGTGACATGCAGGTCTGGTGTCCGCTGTGAGTGTAGTAGATGAAAACTCCATGTTGTGACATGCAGGCGTGGTGTCCTCTGTGAGTGTAGTAGATGAAAACTCCATGTTGTGACATGCAGGCGTGGTGTCCGCTGTGAGTGTGGTAGATGAAAACTCCATGTTGTGACATGCAAGCGTGGTGTCCGCTGTGAGTGTGGTACATGAAAACTCCATGTTGTGACATGCAGGCGTGGTGTCCGCTGTGAGTGTGGTAGATGAAAACTCCATGTTGTGACATGCAGATGTGGTTCCCGCTGTGAGTGTGGTACATGAAAACTCCATGTTGTGACATGCAGATGTGGTTCCCGCTGTGAGTGTGGTAGATGAAAACTCCATGTTGTGACATGCAGATGTGGTGTCCGCTGTGAGTGTGGTAGATGAAAACTCCATGTTGTAACATGCAGATGTGGTGTCCGCTGTGAGTGTGGTACATGAAAACTCCATGTTGTGACATGCAGGTATAGCGGTTTAACGACCTAAACACACAATGGGAACAGTGAAAGGAAAGTTCATGATAACAAACTGTTCCCAAATTTGAGAACCCGTCTCTCCACTATAACAAGTCCTAGTTTAACAATCCAACCGTCTTAAAAAAATAAAATACTAATGCAAATCATGTGGGACAAACCTTCAACGACTTCACAATTTACAGAGTCACTCTGGTCGTAAGTTACAGGTTTACTGCGTGAGTAAAGCGCAACAGCCCGTGCGTAAATTAAGCCTGAATGGGACATGATCTCATTACCAATGTCTGGATATTTTGTTTTGAAAACATCAGGGTCTGGTAAGGCGATGACTCGGGTTGACAACTAGCTCGTTGGTTTCTCGTCACTGAAGAGTTCCAGCCTTCTAGAAGTGGTCAGCATCATGTGCCATACCGGCTGGAGTTGGTGATCACGTCCTTTTACAATTTTCTGTCCACAGAACAAGATGTGCCAATGTTATTGCTGACTCTTTACCATGATGTGACCCCAAGCTTTCCAGTATCTTTTCATTCTGTCGTCCGCGGTCTCTTTTTCCCAATATTTTGCCAGCTTTAACCGAGTACTCCGACTTTTCTCTTCAAATTATGTCCCAAAAGACATCCATTGTTTCTTTCTGAGTTATTTTTTTTTTTTTAGCTTTCTCTGTGAAGGCCTTTTTGAGAATTTCTTTCTTTCTTCTTCTTCTTCTTCTTCTTTCCTTCCTCATCTGCCTTTCAGCGTCGAGGGGAAATATAATTTGCGATCTTTTGCTCTTCTGTTCGCCTCTGCTGCTGTTATGTTTCCTAGTGCTTTTAATATTTCATCCATCCATCTTTTTCGTGGTCGACCCTTGGGTCTGGTGTTCTCACAACGTTTGTTGAAGGCTCGTTTGTGTTGTGTTTTGTTCTTTCTGCCTTGTCACGTGGCCGAACCATTTTATCTGTTGTTTCCTTATATATTCTACGGCTGGGGCTTTTCCTATTTCTTTATTTGAATGTTTTAATTAACCAGGGGACTCTTAACATTTTTCTGGAGAAATCATATCTGTATGGCCCCAAAGCGTATTTTCATTTGTTTTCTGTCCATGGTGCACTTCCATAAGTCAGAACTGGCTCTATATAGGACCGATGAACTCTCTCATTTTACTTGTGGTACTAAAACCAATAGGGGTGTAATACTAAAGGTGCAAACCCGATTTTCAGGCTGCGGTTGTTATTTTACATTAAACATGTAACTTTTTGTAGAAGGAAGTAGCCGGGGTGGTTACCGGAACTCGTTTCTTGACCCTTCATCCTTCCCGCGCCGTGACGTCACATAGGGTCTGTAATGTTTTTCGCTACCCATTTCTATTCCGGGCGAATGGTTTGATCTCATCTAATGAGTCTATGCCTGCCAACTTTGCTTCCCTTATAAGCGTTCTTTTTAGTATCTTTTTAGGTCTTCCGCTTTTTCTTTATACTGATGTTTCCCATAGAAGATCCTGTTTTGGAATTCTCGTGTTGTCTCTCCTCAGCGCATGTCTGACTTATGTCCATCTTCTTTAATTAATCGAATATGACATCGTTGGTTGCATGACCATTTCACTTGGAACGACTAGGCTCCTTTATCTTCTCATGATATTATTTACATTTTGTGAGGAAAACAAGAAGTTTCTTTGATTTACTTTAATTACGACATTTATTACATTTCTGTGATCTGCCGAGGTACGGGGGCAAGACTACTGGAATGGAGAAATGTAGAATAAAGGCATCCTGTCACGTTCAGGCTACTGCTCCTCCAGCAGTGATCATCTACTGCTATGCATTGAGACCAACATAATATATATATATATAGGTATGGCAAAAAGTAATTTTAATGCCATGAAAAATATACTAACAACAAACAAATAACAGCAGGGATGAAACTAAGAATAGCAAAAAAAAATAAAATAAAAAAAAAAATAAAAAAAAAAAAAACAAACGATGAAGTTTTAAAAATAAAAATAAAAAGAGAACTACTAAATACAATTAAGACAAGACAAATGAAATTTTTGGGGCATGTTAAAAGACACAACAGCCCACTAAAAGTAATATTGGAAGGGAAAATACAAGGTAAAAGAGGCAGACCAAGACTAACATGGATGAGTAACATCAGAAGATGGCCAAGTCAATCTATGACAACCTGCACCATCAAAGCAAGAAACAGACTGATGTGGCGATCCATGGTAGCCAACCTTCGTTGCGGAGACGTAACCGAAGATGATGATGAAATAAATAAAAAAGGGAAAGTGCCCCCGTCATGCCAAGTGGTGTATAGGGAATGTGGTGTTAGTGACCATAAATTATACAGACCTTCAGCACATGATTTTTGGGGTAATGTGGTCGGTATTACGCCCGTGCCGCTTTACTTTCTCAGAAAAAATCCGGTACCCATTAAAGGCTGGGTGAACCGGAAGCCATCGGTTGGGATCGAACTCTACCTCTTGTTTAGACCAATCTGGGTCACGAAAAAGACGGTGCGTTTGAGTTCTTCACCAGCTCCCCAATGCCTGTCCTGCAAGGTTGTGCCTGCGGATCACACTTGTGTTACAAAAGTGCTGGGACTGCTCCAGCCCTGCAAGGTTATGTCTGTGGACCACACTTGTGTTACAAAAGTGTTGAGATTACTCTAGTCCTGCATGATTGTGTCTGTGGGACATACTCATACATGTTCCAAATTTAGACCTTTCACTATCTTCTCTCTCTTACATGTCACAATGTTAGACCTTCCACTATCTTCTCTCTCTTATATGCCACACTGATAGACCTTCAACTATCTTCTCTCTCTTATATGTCACAATGATAGACCTTCAACTATCTTCACTCTCTTACATGTCACAATATTAGACATTTCACTATCTTCTCTCTCTTATATGTCACAATGATAGACCTTCAACTATCTTCTCTCTCTTATATGTCACAATGATAGACCTTCAACTATCTTCACTCTCTTACATGTCACAATATTAGACCGTCTACTATCTTCTCTCTCTTACATGTCACAATGTTAGACCTTCCACTATCTTCTCTCTCTTATATGTCACAATTATAGACCTTCAACTATCTTCACTCTCTTACATGTCACAATATTAGACCTTTCACTATCTTCTCTCTCTTCCGTCTACTATCTTCACTCTCTTACATGTCACAATATTAGACCTTTCACTATCTTCTCTCTCTTCCGTCTACTATCTTCTCTCTCTTACATGTCACAATGTTAGACCTTCCACTATCTTCTTTCTCTTATATGTCACAATTATAGACCTTCAACTATCTTCACTCTCTTACATGTCACAATATTAGACCGTCCACTATCTTCTCTCTCTTACATATCACAATGTTAGACCTTCCAGCATAATCTATTTCTATTGTACTCTGTCCATGTCAAATGTCCCGACATTAAACTGTAAACACCACCTCCTGTCCATGTAAAACGTCTCCACGTTAAACTGTAAACACCACCTCGTGTCCATGTATAATTGCACGACATTAAACTGTAAACACCACCTCCTGTCCATGTAAAATTGCACGACATTAAACTGTAAACACCACCTCCTGCCCATGTAAAATTGCACGACATTAAACTGTAAACACCACCTCCTGTCCATGTAAAATTGCAAGACATAAAACTGTAACACACCACCTCCTGTCCATGTAAAATTGCAAGACATAAAACTGTAAACACCACCTCCTGTCCATGTAAAATTGCAAGACATAAAACTGTAAAACACCACCTCCTGTCCATGTAAAATTGCACGACATTAAACTGTAAACACCACCTCCTGTCCATGTAAAATTGCAAGACATAAAACTGTAAACACCACCTCCTGTCCATGTAAAATTGCAAGACATAAAACTGTAAAACACCACCTCCTGTCCATGTAAAATTGCACGACATTAAACTGTAAACACAACCTCCTGTACATGTAAAATTGCAAGACATAAAACTGTAAAACACCACCTCCTGCCCATGTAAAACGTATCCATGTTAAACTGTAAAACACCACCTCCTGTCCATGTAAAACGTCTCCATGTTAAACTGTAAAACACCACCTCCTGTCCATGTAAAACGTCTCCATGCTAAACTGTAAAACACCACCTCCTGTCCATGTAAAACGTCTCCATGTTAAACTGTAAAACACCACCACCTGTCCATGTAAAACGTCTCCATGTTAAACTTTAAACACCACCTCCTGTCCATGTAAAATTGCACGACATTAAACTGTAAACACCACCTCCT
The DNA here is from genome assembly GCA_032433765.1 of Megaustenia siamemsis. NCBI lineage: Eukaryota > Metazoa > Mollusca > Gastropoda > Stylommatophora > Ariophantidae > Megaustenia > Megaustenia siamemsis. The sequence continues at coordinate 11,535,332 of JAVIAB010000104.1, forward strand.
GCCCATGTAAAATTGCTCGACATTAAACTGTAACACACCACCTCGTGTCCATGTAAAATTGTCCGACATTAAACTGTAAACACCACCTCGTGTCCATGTAAAATTGCCCGACATTAATAAACTGTAAACACCACCTCGTGTCCATGTAAAATTGCCCGACATTAAACTGTAAACACCACCTCGTGTCCATGTAAAATTGCCCGACATTAATAAACTGTAAACACCACCTCGTGTCCATGTAAAATTGCCCGACATTAAACTGTAAACACTATCTCCCTGATCACCTCAACCGGGCATGTCCCTCAGGACGTCTTGCCACTAACCGCTCTCCCTTCATTTCATACTTCGGTAACAGAAGCGCACAGGGATTACTGAAAAAGTAAATAACGAGTGTTGCATTAGACATACCAAGTCGGATGTGCTTGACCATGAGGCACAACTATTACGGTTTTGTTGTAAACAGCTGATAGACATTAATGAAAAGAGATAGATGAAGTCCATGTTGTTGCATCTCAGTTAGATCTTCCACTATCGTCTCTCTCTTACATGTCACAATGTTAGACCTTTCAGTTTCTTTGCTCTCTTACATGTCACAATGTTAGACCTTTCAGTTTCTTTGTTCTCTTACATGTCACAATGTTAGGCCTTTCAGTTTCTTTGCTCTCTTACATGTCACAATCTTAGACCTTTCAGTTTCTTTGCTCTCTTACATGTCAATGTTAGACCTTCCTGTTTCTTTGCTCTCTTACATGTCACAATGTTAGACCTTCCTGTTTCTTTGCTCTCTTACATGTCACAATGTTAGACCTATCAGTTCCTTTGCTCTCTTACATGTCACAATGTTAGACCTTCCTGTTTCTTTGCTCTCTTACATGTCACAATGTTAGACCTTCCGCTCTCGTCTGTCTGTTACATATCACAATGTTAGACCTTCCAGGTTCTTTGCTCTCTTACATGTCACAATGTTAGACCTTCCAGTTTCTTTGCTCTCTTACATGTCACAATGTTAGACCTTCCAGTTTCTTTGCTCTCTTACATGTCACAATGTTAGACCTTTCAGTTTCTTTGCTCTCTTACATGTCACAATGTTAGACCTTCCAGTTTCTTTGCTCTCTTACATGTCACAATGTTAGACCTTTCAGTTCCTTTGCTCTCTTACATGTCACAATGTTAGACCTTTCAGTTTCTTTGCTCTCTTACATGTCACAATGTTAGACCTTTCAGTTTCTTTGCTCTCTTACATGTCACAATGTTAGACCTTTCAGTTTCTTTGCTCTCTTACATGTCACAATGTTAGACCTTCCAGTTTCTTTGCTCTCTTACATGTCACAATGTTAGACCTTCCAGTTTCTTTGCTCTCTTACATGTCACAATGTAAGACCTTCCAGTTTCTTTGCTCTCTTACATGCCACAAGGTTAGACCTTTCAGTTTCTTTGCTCTCTTACATGTCACAATGTTAGACCTTCCAGGTTCTTTGCTCTCTTACATGTCACAATGTTAGACCTTCCAGGTTCTTTGCTCTCTTACATGTCACAATGTTAGACCTTCCAGGTTCTTTGCTCTCTTACATGTCACAATGTTAGACCTTCCAGGTTCTTTGCTCTCTTACATGTCACAATGTTAGACCTTCCAGTCTCTTTGCTCTCTTATACATCACAATGTCAGACCTTCCACTCTCATCTCTCTCTTACATGTCACAATGTCAGACCTTCCTGTCTCTTTGCTCTCTTACACATCACAATGTTAGACCTTCCACTCTCGTCTCTCTCTTACATGTCACAATGTCAGACCTTCCTGTCTCTTTGCTCTCTTACACATCACAATGTCAGACATTCCACTCTCGTCTCTCTTTTACATGTCACAATGTCAGACCTTCCTGTCTCTTTGCTCTCTTACACATCACAAAGTTATACCTTCCAGGTTCTTTGCTCTCTTACACATCACAATGTTAGACCTTCCAGGTTCTTTGCTCTCTTACACATCACAATGTTAGAACTTTCAGGTTCTTTGCTCTCTTACATGTCACAAGGTTAGACCTTTCAGTTTCTTTGCTCTCTTACATGTCACAATGTTAGACCCTCCAGGTTCTTTGCTCTCTTACATGTCACAATGTTAGACCTTCCAGGTTCTTTGCTCTCTTACACATCACAATGTTGGACCTTCCAGGTTCTTTGCTCTCTTACATGTCACAATGTTAGACCTTTCAGTTTCTTTGCTCTCTTACATGTCACAATGTTAGACCCTCCAGGTTCTTTGCTCTCTTACATGTCACAAGGTTAGACCTTCCAGGTTCTTTGCTCTCTTACACATCACAATGTTGGACCTTCCAGGTTCTTTGCTCTCTTACACATCACAATGTTGGACCTTCCAGGTTCTTTGCTCTCTTACACATCACAATGTTGGACCTTCCAGGTTCTTTGCTCTCTTACACATCACAATGTTGGACCTTCCAGGTTCTTTGCTCTCTTACACATCACAATGTTGGACCTTCCAGGTTCTTTGCTCTCTTACACACCACAATGTTGGACCTTCCTGTCTCTTTGCTCTCTTACACATCACAATGTCAGACCTTCCTGTCTCTTTGCTCTCTTACACATCACAATGTTGGACCTTCCACTCTCGTCTCTCTCTTACACATCACAATGTCAGACCTTCCACTCTCGTCTCTCTCTTACACATCACAATGTCAGACCTTCCACTCTCGTCTCTCTCTTATATATCACAATGTCAGACCTTCCACTCTCGTCTCTCTCTTACACATCACAATGTTGGACCTTCCACTCTCGTCTCTCTCTTACACATCACAATGTTAGACCTTCCAGGTTCTTTGCTCTCTTACACATCACAATGTTGGACCTTCCACTCTCGTCTCTCTCTTACACAACACAATGTTGGACCTTCCACTCTCGTCTCTCTCTTACACAACACAATGTTGGACCTTCCACTCTCGTCTCTCTCTTACACATCACAATGTTGGACCTTCCACTCTCGTCTCTCTCTTACACATCACAATGTTGGACCTTCCAGGTTCTTTGCTCTCTTACACATCACAATGTTGGACCTTCCACTCTCGTCTCTCTCTTACACATCACAATGTTGGACCTTCCACTCTCGTCTCTCTCTTACACATCACAATGTTGGACCTTCCAGCATAATCTCTTTCTGTTGCCCTCTGTCCATGTAAAATGTTATATTTAACTTCAATAACTGGCCTTCACTGTTATAACAATTTTACACTATCCAGTCACTTATCTCTTAGCGTATCCTCTCTATTTCTCCTTTTTTCCCCAATAATTTTACACTATCGAGTGACTAATCTATTAGCAGACCCTTTCTCTTCTTCTAACTTTTCAGCCCCCTGTGGAGCATAGGTCTTCAACAAACACTTTCCATGCCGTTCTGTTTCCTGCCATTTTTTTAAGATCATTCCATGTCTTCCCCCCATAATCTTAATATCAGCTAACATCTGTCTTCTCCAAGAATATCTTGGTCTTCCTCTTTGTCTTTTTACTTGGGGATTCAAAAAAGGGCCTGTTGTGTAATACTCTCAGTTGGCTTCCGTAGTGTGTGTCCTATCCAGCGCCATCGTCTTCACTGTATCTCTTTATCCACTGGTATTTGACTGGTACATTCCCATAATTCTATGTTAGTGATTTTGTCCTGCCATTTCTATCCTTTTATCCTTCCTAAGCATCCATTAATGAAAGTCTGTATCTTCATGATTGTCATTTCAGTTGTTCTCCATGTTTTACAGTCATATGGTTATGGTTATGCTTATGGAAGGCCCCGGTACCACTACAAACGAATTAAAATCCATAACTACTCAACCGCCCGTACCAGTGGAATCATCAAAATAAACATCTCATCTGCCGAATAAAGAAAGGTACCAGCAGTCCCCATCACAGTTGTATCAGCACACGCCAAAAGACATAAGGCGAAACCGCACAGAAAGTGAACACAGCCATCTGTTTCCCGTCATACGATATCAGCATTCACCGTAAGCAATCGGAATATCGAAACACGAACAGAACGGATGAAACACACAGCTCACGGTAGCCATATAATGATACAGACTTAACATGGGAGTTAACAATTTTAACTTGTGTCCAAATTTATTTGGACTTTCATGTTTCCCCAGTGCAACGAAACATATTGTGTATCATAATTTGCCTTTATTGCAACAATTTTACACTAACTATAAGTAAAATCTAATGTTTAGAGCACGCGGTTTGACATTTTCCTAAAATTATATAACAAAACACGATGTGTGCAAAATTCAGACTACCTTTGTACTTAAATGTTATCAAATCTGAAGGTCGGTGAAAAAATAAAACAAGATTTTATGAAAAATAATTACAGAAATTCATCAAACAGTTTCCGAGATAATTGATCAACTCTGTGGCCATGAATTTGTGAACGAACTATAGTGACTTATCTCTTATGTGTAAAAAATAAAAAATAAATAAAAAAAAAAAAAAAGTAAAGCGCCCCCGTCACGCCAAGTGGCGTATAGGGAATATGGTGTTAGTGACCATAAATTTTACAGACCTTCGGCACATGATTTTTGGGGTAATGTGGTCGGTATTACGTCCGTGCCGCTTTACTTTCCCAGAAAAAAAAATCCAGTATCCATTAAAGGCTGGATGAACCGGAAGCCGTCTGTTGGGATCGAATCCTACCTCTTGTCCTTTGTAGTCCAGTTCACTAACCACTGAGCTATCGCGGCTCCCTATCTCTTAGTGTATCCTTTTTATTTGACATTTATTATTACAATTTTACACTATCCAGTCACTATCTGTTTCCCGTTTCTCTCATCCAATGAAACAATTTCAAACTGTCGTTTGATTTATCACCACTATTTCTCCTTCACTGTAACAATTCTAGACTATCCCTTATCTTATCTACGGGTGTATCTCCACGTGTCTTTCCCTCAAAATAATTATATATATATATATATATATCTGTATCTCCTGCGTTTCATCTATGGAATTGCAACAATTCCAGACTATCATGTTTCTAATATCTGATCGAAACTGTAATAATTCTTGATTATCCTGAGTCTTGCCTCCCTGTGATCTCCCTTATCAATGATTTACTAAACAATTCAAGACTATAACGTGACTTATCTGTATGTGTCTCTCTCCTTCAACGTAACAATTTCAGTGACCTATCTCTCAGCGTATATCCCGACTCTCCTTCAACGTAACAATTTCATTGACTTATCTCTGAGCTTATCTCCCGGTTCTCCTTCAGCGTAATAATTTCACAGACATATTTCTGAGCATATCTCCCGGTTCTCCTTCAGCGTAACAATTTCACAGACTTATCTCACAGCATATCTCCCGACTCTATTTCAACGTAGCAGTTTCACATACCTATTTGTTAACATATCTCCCAGCTCTCCTTCAACGTAACAATTTCACAAACATATCTCTTAACATATCTTGCAGCTCTCCTTCAACGTAACAATTTCACTGACTTATCTCCGAGCATATCTCCCGGCTCTCCTTCAACGTAAAAATTACATTGACTAATCCATCGGCGTATCTCCGGCGTCTCTATTGCGACATTGATAGACTGTCCCGTTTTCCATTTGTTCAGTTCTCCCGTCATCTTTTCTTGTAAGAAAAAAATATTAATCTAACGACCCACTGGACCAATATACTGTCATTGTCAATAATATAAGAGCGGAAACTGACCTGGTATGGACACGTCACACGGTCCACAGGTCTGGTCAAAACCATTCTTGATGGTAAATTACCAGGTAAAAATAAAAAGACAGCGGACAAGGCACAAAAATGCATAAAAATTCGAAGATGCAGTAACGCTAATTGTAAAGGAGAAATGAAAAAAAAGACAAAAAAGGGTATGTTTAAACTTTACGTAAATAATGGACGACACAAATTTGAACGACGTGTCGGCTCACTAGGCCTTCAACAGGTACAACAAACAACACAAACGCACACACAAATATGTAAGTAAAAAAAATTAGCCCTGCATCATCATCTGTCACACGGTCCACAGGTCTAGTCAAAACCATTCTTGATGGTAAATTACCAGGTAAAAATAAAAAGACAGCGGACAAGGCACAAAAATGCATAAAAATTCGAAGATGCAGTAACGCTAATTGTAAAGGAGAAATGAAAAAAAAAGACAAAAAAGGGTATGTTTAAACTTTACGTAAATAATGGACGACACAAATTTGAACGACGTGTCGGCTCACTAGGCCTTCAACAGGTACAACAAACAACACAAACGCACACACAAATATGTAAGTAAAAAAAATTAGCCCTGCATCATCATCATCATCAAGTACCGGGCCTGCTGGTGTAGGTGATCATGTCTCTCTACAATTTTCGATCTCGACAGTTATTTATCATTTCTGTTGTTGACCTTCCGCCAAGCCATTCTCTTAAGCCGTCTGGCATTTTTTCTCTCTGCGTTCTTCTATCTCTTCGTCCCTCAATTTTCCCAGTTGTTACAATATATTTCAGTTGTTCTCTTCTCATTACATGGCCCAAAAATGATGATTGTTTCTTCCTAATATTGGAAATTAGCTCTCTTTTTGCTTTGGCCTCTTACAGAACGTTTTCATTACTCTTCTTAGCTGTCCATGGTATTCTCAACATTCTTCTGTAAAAACCACATTTCTACAGACTCCAGTGATCTTCTTATTTATTGTTCTATTATCCATGATTCACATCCATATGTTAAGACTGACTCTACATAACATTTAAGAAATATTGGGATAAAAAGGCAGACAAAAAAAAAAAAAGCATAAGCTTCGGAGCCCAGTGGGGAAAAAGATGAGTAGCAGATCTTGAGTACCTTAAGTAGGATGGTAAAGGAGAGAACTTTAACGTTCTCTATAAGACACCCAAGGGGGTACCATGACTGCTTTGTCGATGTGCGATCAAAGAAATGATCAAATAAAAATTAATTGGAGCCTCAATCAGAGATCTGAAGAAACAAGGACCAAAGGGAGACAAGTGGAAATCAGTTGTTGAGTGATACTAACAAAAAACAGAATATCGCAGGAAGTCGCTGTAAAGTTGGATAAAACGTGGACAAGTAAATAAACAATTGTATCCAGCAGCTTTACTACAACGAAGACAGTGTACACACATTTTTTAAAGTCTCGGAATAGGGTCTTTCAAAGGGTTCAGAATGTTTATAACCTTGTACGCTTACTTTAAGTAAATCTGTTATGTACAACACTCGTAACTTTTTACTGGCGCATTCGTTTTGTCAGGGTATAATTTGTTTATTGATATATCTAAACACACTCTAAAAGTTCACCTCAAAGAAGAAGCAGACAGATTCTTAGAGAAAGAGAATACACGACAAAAAAAAAGAAAGGAAAAAATAACATTTCTAGGGGCGCTGAAAAATCCATAGTCAACTATGACTGACGGAGGCTACTACTACTATATATATATATATATATATATATATATATATATATATATATATATATATATATATAAACGTTCTGAAAGAGGCCAAAGCAAAAGAAGAGAGCTAATTTCCGATATTAGGAGGAAACAATCATCTTTTTATGGTCATGCATTGAGAAGAGAACAACTGGACTATATTGTAACAACTGGGAAAATTAGGGACGAAAAGATAGAGGGAAACAAAGAGAAAAAAATACCAGACAGCTTAAGAGAATGGCTTGGCAGAAGGTCAACAACAGAAATGATAAATAACTGTCGAGATCGAAAATTGTGGAGAAACATGATCACCTATGCCAGCAGGCTTGGTACTTGATGATGATGCTGATGTGTTCTTTACTTCGCCATCTGTAGAAGTAAGTCTGACGGGTGAAATAGAAATCCCATAAGACACCCCCCCCCCCCCAACTAGGGTGACGTTTGCTGCTTTGCGAGCAGGAGCGATCGTGGGCAGAATGACGTCATCCGTCTACAGCTCCCATTTCCAAATCCATAAATGGGAGATAATGAACAACTTTTATCAGTCACATTTATCTGTTTGTTGGCGCCAACAAACAATCATGAAGGAGGGTGGATGGTGGAATCGATAACTTGTCCAGCTTCAAACCAGGAGCACGCAGGTTCGAATCTCGGTTGGGTCAAACGTTTTCTTTTTAATAACTGAGGTAAAACAAAGACTCAGACCGAAGCACCTCGTAGCGACTGCACTGCTCAAGCGGCCATTACTACCTGGTCCAATACTAACCCCCCCCCCACCCCAATAAATGAGGAAAATGCAGCAAAACAAAAGAAAATTTAATAAAAAATAAAGTGCCCCCGTCACGCCAAGTGGCGTATAAGGAATATGGTGTTGTTAGTGACCATAAATTTTACAGACCTTCAGCCCATGATTTTTGGGGTAATGTGGTCGGTATTACGCCCGTGCCGCTTTACTTTCCCAGAAAAAAAATATGGTACCCATTAATGTCTGGGTGAACCCGGAAGCCGCCGGTTGGGATCGAACCTTACCACTTGTCCTTCGTAGCCAAGTTCACTAACCACTGAGCTATTACGGCTTCCAAAAATACAGCAAAGGTAATTTTTTTTTGGGTTTGTTTTCCCAATCAATTATGAGTCGGTGACCGCATTACGTTCATGCAGCGTCTAGTGTCCTAAGTCCTCACTACAAAGACGGTTTCCATTTTACCGTTTTGTGCTGACACGAGAAATAAACGCGTGAACAAATGAGAAGACAGAACACAGGGGTCACCAGAAACAAATGAGAAGACAGAACACAGGGGTCACCAGAAACAAATGAGAAGACAGAACACAGGGGTCACCAGAAACAAATGAGAAGACAGAACACCGGGGTCACCAGAAACAAATGAGAAGACAGAACACAGGGGTCACCAGAAACAAATGAGAAGACAGAACACAGGGGTCACCAGAAACAAATGAGAAGACAGAACACCGGGGTCACCAGAAACAAATGATGCAGACTACCAGTTCTGCAGAAATGAACAAGTTACTATTTTGAGACTCCGAAACAGGCAATAACCGATTGAAGATTTATCTTTGTCACGGCCTAAAGATAGCAACTTGCAATGAATGTGACACTGGCACTGGCAAAATGATAGATATCGATTATTGATTTCATCGGTGCCCAATATACAAACAAATACAAATCAATCGTTTCAACGGGAAAGGGGAAAATGACAAGAGCGTGAACTCGTGAGACATTGAGAAGAACGCTGATAAGAGATGAAAAGATAACGGGAATCGACCTCTATACCGAGATTGAGAAACTCGGCCAAATATGGTTTTATGGCGAGGTGCAATGTAGGCTCTTACTAATGTCTGAAGGCATTGCAGAGATGTAAGATGTAAGGATGCAACATGTATGATGTATATGTCAGATTTAAGGATGTAAAATATCAGATGAAATGATAAAACATGTAAAAATGTTAGCTGTAATATTTAAGGATTTAATATATAAGATGTAAGGATGTTACATGTAAAGGTGTGAGGGTGTAATATGTAATGATGTAATACGGAAGGATATAATTGAAACATGTAAAATGCAATGATATTAGGTATGTAATATGTAAGATCTAGCGATGTGATTTTGAAGAACATATTTAAAAACAATTAATTATGATCTTAAGACCATTTAGTGCTCTGTGCACATCGTGGGGTGTGTTTTTCATTAGGATCGTGTTTCGATATTCCAACTGTTTACGATGAATCATGATACCAATGTACCAGTCAAACACCAGTGGATAAAGAGGTACAGCGAAGACGATGGCGCTGGATAGGACACACACTACGGAAGCCAACTGAGAGTATTACACAACAGGCCATTTTTTGGAATCCCCAGGGGAAAAGACAAAGAGGAAGACCAAGGAATTCTTGGAGAAGACAGATAGAAGCAGAGATGAAGATGATGGGGAAGACATGGAATGATCTTAAAAGAATGGCAACAAACAGAACGACTTGGAAAGTGTTTGTTGAAGACCTATGCTCCACAGGGAGCTAAAAAGGTAGAAGATGATACCGTATGACGAAGGACAGTTTGGCTGCATTCACTTTCGATGCGGTTATGCCTTATGTCTTTTGGCGTGTGCTGTAGCTGCTATGATGGGGACTGCAGCGGTCTTTCCTTGGATCCTTCAATGCGATGAGATGTTAATTCGGATGATCCACTGGCACTGGCGGTTAAAGCAAATATAGATTTTAATTCCTGCTCAGTGTTTCCTTGACCTTTAAATAACTACAACTACTGCAAATACACAGGGGACAAGCTGTAATGTTCTGACAGGGCGTTCTCCAGACTTATTGCGACTGAAAGTTAAACATTACGCCCCTGAAGGAAGAGAAAATTGTAACGCCCCTCCGACAGCTACTCTATTCTATTCTATTCTATTCTATTCTATTCTATTCTATTCTATTCTATTCTATTCTATTCTCTCTGCGATCAGGACCCAATCAGAGTAGGATTCCAGCTCCTCACATGAACTCAGCTGTCAGGTTAGGTGTGTTACAAACAGAACATCACAATTAGAGTCTGCCAGATCCACTCTGATTAAACACCCGTTAAAAACGTTGCACTGTGTTCTGCGCCAGTGGCCCAGTGCATCCGATTTCAGCCAGCATTTTATTCAGGTTTGCTTTCCCTAGCCTTTGATTGTCCCCAATATTCATGCAAGGCAGCAGGTGATCTTTTCTGTAGGGGGATTCTGCCCTTAGATGGTCGGCCCTCCCAGGTTTACGAGCTATTCTATTCTACTCTATTCTATTCTATTCTATTCTATTCTATTCTATTCTATTCTATTCTATTCTATTCTATTCTATTCTATTCTATTCTATTCTATTCTATTCTATTCTATTCTATTCTATTCTACACTATTCTATTCTATTCTATTCTATTCTATTCTATTACTGGAGTCAGTTTCATTACAGTCGGGGCATGGAGACATTAGCAGTAGTATTTCTGTCCGGCCTATAGCTAGCCGGGTAAGGTTCGATCCTAACCAATGGCTTCCTTGTTCACTCAACCTTAAATGGGTACCGGATTTTTTTTCTGGGAAAGTAAAGCGGCACGGGCGCAATACCGACCACATTACCCCAAAAATCATGTGCTGAAGGTCTGTAAAATGTATGGTCACTAACACCATATTCCCTATATGTCACTTGGCGTGACGAGGGTACTTTACTTTTTACTTTAGTTAGCCACCTAGTAAAGGTAAAGGTAAAGTACGAGACTTGAACCGGCGTCTTAGCACGCGAGTTTCCACCCATATGTGCTCGGCCGCCTATCCAGAAGTGTTCGGAGATTTCTGTATAGTGTCGCCTCAAACATCGAAACTCAGATGCGAAGCGACATTCCTCACCTTCCCAGGGTAACACCCTGGTACCCATTTCTGCCAACGGCTGGGTCGACCGTGGGGGTATTTTTTTTTCCAACCACGAGTACAATTCGCACTGCTCCCAACGGGAATCGAACACGGGTTGTCCGAACGTCGGTAGTCCAGTCGGGTGGTTTTCCCAACTAGGCTACCGAGGCCCCCTAGCCACCTAGTGTGTTTGGCAACAATCCTATGATTTCATGATGCGCTGATAGTTTTAGGGGAGATTACGCGTTGGAGAACCTTCTGCCTGATAATAAAGCGATATCCGCTCTGTGTGGGCGTATCTTTGCCCGAGTTAAGACAGCTCATTTGCGCTACAAAACAACGAATGTCTTAAAACAGGTACCGCACACAGCGATATAATAGACAGTTGGAAGGACCATTGAAGAGATTCAGAAACCAGCAAAAGATATGCCACAAAGTGGAATTTCTCCATACGTTATCATTTTAGGGCTCTCTTGTACTTTTCCTCTTGCTACACTTATCCACTCTCTCTCTCTCTCTCTCTCTCTCTCTCTCTTTCGCTCTTTTCCCCCCTTGTCACCCCTATCATCTTTCTCTCTTTCTCTTTTGCTCTTCCCCCCCCCCTTGTCAACCCTATCCTCTCTCTCTCTCTTTCTCTTTTTCCCTCTTGTCACTCTATCATCTCTCTCTCTTTCTCTTTTCCCCCTTGTTACCCATATCATCTCTCTCTCTCTCTCTTTCTCTTTTGCACCCTTGTCACTCCTATCCTCTCTCTCTTTTTCTCTTTTACCCCCTTGTCACTCCTATTCTCTCTCTTTCTTTCTCTGTTGCTCTTTTCCCCCCTTGTCACTCCTATCCTCTCTCTCTCTTTCTCTGTTGCTCTTTTCCCCCCTTGTCACTCCTATCCTCTCTCTCTCTTTCTCTTTTGCTCTTTTTCACCCTTGTCACTCCTATCCTCTCTCTCTCGTTCTCTGTTGCTCTTTTCCCCCTTGTCACTCCTATCCTCTCTCTCTCTCTCTCTTTCTCTTTTGCTCTTTTTCACCCTTGTCGCTCCTATTCTCTCTCTTTCTTTCTCTTTTGCTCTTTTTCCCCCCTTGTCACTCCTATCCTTTCTCTCTCTCTCTTTTGCTCTTTTCCACATTGTCACCCCAATCCTCTCTCTCCCTCTTGATCTTTTTTCCCTTTGCCACCCTTATCCTTTCTCTCTCTATTTCGCTTGCTCTTCTTCCCCCTTACCACTCTTATCTTCTCTCTCTTTTCCTCTTCTACTCCCTATCTTCTCGCTTTCATCCTACCATATGAGACACATTTTCTTTATTCAAATGTTTCACTATTTGGCTCCTTTTGCTCTCATGAAATCCTACCTGCCCTGTTGCCTATTTATTATTTAACCAGCCTCTACGTAAATCCTGGCCACCGTCTTTTCCCGTCAATGTTTGTAGATCTGCGTTGTGTTTACTGGCTTGTATTTATGTGTTTCATTTGTATAGTTTGTTTTTTTATACATGATGAAGGCTTTTGCCGAAAGATAGTTTGCCTTGTCTTTTTATTAGTCTCGCTTCTGCATACCATTTTATGTTTATTTCACATGTTCTCTCTGTTGCTTTACTCGCAGCCCCGCATGGTATTTAATATTTTGTATATTTGATACAAATAAAGCAGCTTTCCAAAAAATGAAGAAAATACTATGCAATCCATTTTTTGACAATAGAAACAAGAAAAAGAGTTTTTAAATGTTATGTAGAGCCAGTCTTAACATATGGATGCGAATCATGGACAATAGGACAGCAGACAAGAACATCTGTGGAGTCTGTAGAAATGTGGTTTTACAGAAGAATGTTGAGAGTACTATGGACAGCTAAGAAGAGTAATGAAGATGTTCTGAGAGAGGTCAAAGCAAAAAGAGAGCTAATGTCCAATATTAGGAAGAAACAATCATCATTTTTTGGTCATGTAATAAGAAGAGAACAACTGGAAAAATTAAGAGATGAAGAGATAGAGGGAAGCAAAGAGAAAAAATAACAGACAGCTTAAGAGAATGGCTTGGCAGAAGGTCAAAAACAGAAATGATAAATAGCTGCCGAGATCGAAAATTGTGGAGAGACATGATCACCTACGCCAATAGGCAGGGTATTTGATGATGATGATATTTGAAAAGGGAGCTCTTAAAAAACATCAGAAAGAAACAATCAACATTTTTTTCGGGCACATCATGAGTAGAGGAAAGTTGGAATACTTGGTTACAACTGGCAAAATACAGGGAAAAGAGATCTCGGACGACAAAGAGAGAAAATACTGGATAGCTTGGTGTCATGGCATGGAAAACAGTCAACAAAAGAACAGCTGCGTGGGAGAAAAGTGAAGAGAAATATGGAAAGGACAACACATTACATGGAACAGTGGAGGTACTATACATCATAATGGGAGACTCGGGAATGTGGTCACAAATTGAGAATTGTGGAGGGGTTTTATTGTGTTCGTGCAAGGCGCCAGAAAGCGGGTCGGCCGTTGACTCTTTTTGTCGATCTGACGTAAACACTGGCAAAATGGCATTTTAATGCCATGAAAAAATATACTAACAACAAAACAAATATCAGCAAGGCTGAAACTAAGAATGGCAAAATGTTACGTCTTCTCAATATTCCTGTATGGTGCAGAAACATGGGCATTAGACAAGAAAACAGAACAGAAAATTGAAGCCTTTGAAATGTGGATTTAAAGAACAATAGGTAGAATTGGATGGAAACAAAAGATAACAAACGATGACATTTTAAAAGAACTGAAAATAAAAAGAGAACTACTAAACACAATTAAGACAAGACAAATTACATTTTTGGGGCATGTTAAAAGACACAACAGCCTACTAAAAGTAATATTGCAAGGAAAAATACAAGGTAAAAGAGGCAGAGGCAGACCAAGACTAAAGTGGACGAGTAACATCAAAAGATGGACAAGTCAATCTATGTCAGCCTGCACCATCAAAGCAAGAAACAGAGTAGAATGGCGATCCATGGTAGCCAACCTTCTTTGCGGAGAAGACACACGATGATGATGATGATGACGTAAAGAATAAATTGAGAGAAGACTTACTTCAAGTAAGTGTAAGATCATCATCATCAAGTACCAGGCCTGCTGACGTAGGTGATCATGTTTCTCCACAACTTTCGATCGCGACAGTTATTTATTATTTCTGTTGTTGACCTTCTGCCAAGCCATTCTCTTAAGCTGTCTGGTATTTTTTCTATCTCTTCGTCTCTCAATTTACGATTCATGATTGCACAAAGAAATTACGACGGTGGTTTTCTGTTGCCTTCCGTCGGTTTGTTTACGGTTGGCTCCGCTAGCCTTTGACTAAAAAGTCTCACCCACAAGGCAGTGGAGTTGTTTTACTTCGGGGTACCCTCCCTTAGCCTTTTACTCTCCCGAGCTTACCTGCAAGTCAGCAGGGCAGCCACAGGTTGTACTGTTTACTGCATACAGTAGCTGGTAAAATTACCTGACCTGACATTCGATAAGTGTAAGATAATGATTACTAATCGGTAAGAGAAGTTCAAAGAACGCCATGAAGAACATGTGGCACAATACCAGCAAGGCAGTCTTCTTCTTCTTCTATCCTTCCTCTGCTGCCGTTGGCGTCGAGTGGAGAAACAATCTGCGATTCTTTGCTCTTCTGTTGGCCTCTTCTGATGTTATCCCTCCTAGTGACTCTAGTATTCTCTTTCTCGGTCTTCCTCTTAATCTGGCGTTTTCGTAGCGTTTATTTAAGGCTCTTTGATTCATTGTTAGTTCTTTCTGTCTTGTTATGTGGCCGAACCAATTTATCTGTTGTTTCTTTATGTATTCGATGGCTGGTTCAATTTCGAGTTTCTTCCTCAGGTCAGTGTTTCTTACTCTGTCCCTTAAGCTGTTTCCTGTCATTCTTCTGACACATTTCATTTCGGTGGTCGTTATCTTTCTTATTGTTCTAGAGTCCAGCGTCCAAAACAATGCAAGGTAGTAGTATTAAAATAGCAAGGTAGTAAAATTAGCAGTAGCAAGGCAGTAATATTAAAATTACCGAGGACATGTATCTTCCCGATGTGAGCATATAGTTATGAATCATGGACGATCTTTAAAAACAGCAAAGAGGGAAAATCGATTAATTCGAAATAAAATGCTACACAAACATCCTTAACAAACAATGGATAATGAAAAAGAGCCATGAAGTGGTTAGTGGTTAGTCCAAAGCTTCGGCATCACCGCAATCGAATTAAAATCCATAATTGTTTAATCCATAAACCACCCGTGCCAGTGTAATCATCCGAATTAACATCTCATTGAAGGATGCGAAGAAAGAAAGACAGATGTAGTCCCCATCATAGCAGCTACAGCACACGCCAAAAGACATAAGGCAAAGCGGCACCGAAAGTAAACGCAGCTGAACTGTCCTTTGTCACGAGATATCAACATTCATCGCAAGCAATCGGAATATAGAAAAACGATCCGGTTGAAAAACGCAGCTCACGGTGTGCACAGAGCACTAAACTCAGTAGCTCCTGCAACAAGCCGGACTTGGAATATGAGGAAACTGCAACAAGCCGGACTTGGAATATGAGGAAACTGCAACAAGCCGGACTTGGAATATGAGGAAACTGCAACAAGGAACACTTTTCAGACAAAGCCTCAATGGTTCCTGCCGCCTATCCGCCATATTGGCCGGAAGTCAATTATCAAAGATGCATTAAACGACTTACACCTAAAAAAGAACTGGTTTACAAATACCATTCAAAAGAAAAAAAAATTCTTGAAGAAAAGTAATCTTGAAGGGGAAAATACAAGGTAAAAGAGGCAGAGGCAGACCAAGACCAACATGGACGAGTAACATCAAAAGATGGACAAACCAGTCTATGACAACCTGCACCATCAAAGCAAGAGACAGAGCAGAATGGCGCTCCATGGTAGCCAACCTTCGATGCGGAGATGGAACTCGATGATGATGATGATGAATGTTCGTAACAAAAATATCAAAGACCGACATTTGCACAGCCATATAATAAGATTGTCTTATTTCATTCGTTGCATTGGGAAACATATGAAAGTCCAAAGAAATTAGGTTAAATACAAAAATAAAAATGTTCAACTCAAATGTTAAGTCGGTCCTATTATATAGCTGTGACACATGGAGAACAACAAAAGTGGCAATCATGAAGATACAGACTTTCATTAATGGATGCTTACGCAGAATAAAAGGATGGAAGTGGCAGGACATAATCATTTAACATAGAATTATGGAAATGTACCAGTCAAATACCAGTGGATAAAGAGATACAGCGAAGACGATGGCGCTGGATAGGACACACACTGCGGAAGCCAACTGAGAGAATTACACAACAGGCCTTTTTTGGAAGCCCCAGGGAAAAAGACAAAGAGGAAGCAGAGATGAAGATGATGGGGAAGACATGGAATGATCTTAACAGAATGGCAAGAAACGGAACGGCTTGGAAAGTGTTTTTTGAAGACCTATGCTCCACAGGGAGCTGAAAGTGTTTGTTGAAAACCTATGCTCCACAGGGAGCTGAAAGTGTTTGTTGAAGATCTATGCTCCACAGGAAGCTGAAAGTGTTTGTTGAAGGCCTATGCTCCACAGGGAGCTGAAAGTGTTTGTTGAAGACTTGCTCCACATGGAGCTGAAAGTGTTTGTTGAAGAACTATGCTCCACATGGAGCTGAAAGTGTTTGTTGAAGACCTATGCTCCACATGGAGCTGAAAGTGTTTTGTTGAAGACCTTTGCTCCACAGGGAGCTGAAAGTGTTTGTTGAAGATCTATGCTCCACAGGAAGCTGAAAGTGTTTGTTGAAGACCTATGCTCCACAGGGAGCTGAAAGTGTTTGTTGAAGACCTATGCTCCACAGCGAGCTGAAAGATAGAAGAAGATGATATTTTAGTAGTTAATGTTCCTAAACAAATAATCAAAAATTAACAAAACAAGTCTCATGGATGCGATATTCAATTTTTAACCACACAAGTTTTTACATTTTCAGTTACATCTTCTAATCACTGCTAATGTTTAATTGAAAACGTAGATGGACTATGTCTTCCTGGAAGGACACACAACTAAAGTATCGGTGACAAATGACAGTACAACAGGAGTACCCAGAGTGCAGCCATGAAGATCCCAATAGAACACAACACAATCTTCTTTTTTCTTCTTCTTTCCTTCCTCATTTTGCTTTCAGCATCGACGGAGATAAAATATGCGGTATTTTCCTCTTTTGTTCATAACCATGACATTCATTGACATAACCATGCCAATCATTGACATAACCATGCCATTCATTGACATAACCATGCCATTCATTGATATAACCATGCCATTCATTGATATAACCATGCCATTCATTGATATAACCAAGTCATTCATTGACATAACTATGGCATTCACTGGCATAACCATCACATTCACTGACATAACCATGGCATTCACTGACATAACCATCCCATTTACTGACATAACCATCCCATTCACTGACATAATGCCGTCCCCTGACATAACCATCCCACTCACTGACATAACTATAGCATTCACTGACATAACCATCCCATTCACTGACATAACCATGGCATACACTGACATAACCATGTCACTCACTGACATAACCATGGCATTCACTGACATAACCATGACATTCACTGACATAACCATCCCATTCACTGACATAACCTTCCCATTCACTGACATAACCATGGCATTGACTGACATAACAATCCCATTCACTGACATAACCATGACATTCACTGACATAACCATGTCATTCACTGACATAACAATCCCATTCACTGACATAACAATCCCATTCACTGACATAACCATCCCATTCACTGACATAACCATGGCATTGACTGACATAACAATCCCATTCACTGACATAACTATGGCATTGACTGACATAACCATCCCATTCACTGACATAACCATAGCATTGACTGACATAACAATTCCATTCACTGACATAACCATGGCATTGACTGACATAACAATCCCATTCATTGACATAACCATGGCATTAACTGACATAACCATCCCATTCACTGACATAACAATCCCATTCACTGACATAACCATGGCATTAACTGACATAACCATCCCATTCACTGACATAACAATCCCATTCACTGACATAACAATCCCATTCACTGACATAACCATGGCATTCACTGACATAACCATCCCATTCACTGACATAACCATGGCATTAACTGACATAACCATCCCATTCACTGACATAACTATCCCAGTCACTGACATAACCATCCCATTCACTGACATAACCATCCAATTCACTGACATAACCATGCCATTCCCTGACATAACCATGCCAATCACCGACATAAACCATATCAGCCACCGACATAGCCATGCCATTCACTGACACAACCATATCGTTCATCAAAACCTTATCATTGACTGGCACAATCATATTCACCGACATACTCATGCCATTCACTAACACAACCATATTCACATACACAAACATATCATTCACTCACACAAACATGTCATTCACTCACACAAACATATCATTCACTCACACAAACATATCATTTACATATACAAACATATCATTCACTCATACACATACAAACATATCATTCACTCACACAAACCTATCATTTACATACACAAACATATCATTCACTCACACAAACATATCATTCACTCACACAAACATATCATATACATACACAAACCATTCCCCTACCTGAAATAACCATATCAGATCACTATAATTAACAATGTCAACCACCGTCGAAACCATGTGATTCAACTTATAACTGACAGAGACTCACAGTTAATGGAAATAACAAAATTAGCTACTTACCGAAATATCGTGTGAAATATGAGCCACGGCCAGGGGTCCGGTTTTCGGATGGACCCCAGGACCCCGTAGACCCCAAACACGGTGTAGAGCTGCAGAAGGCATGCGAACAGGAATAGAAAGGTCAGCAGATAGGTCAGATGTACAGCTCGTTGTACCATCCCGCTCTGGCGTATCCTGAACAGCCCCAAAGATGCGGACATATTTGGGGGCAACCTATCAGCCATGACAGGGCTGGTTGGCGAGTCATTTGAGCCACACGATGAAGTCCTTTGAGACGAAACGTCGCTGCGCGGATTCAGTTTTCGACGTAAAGAGTTACTGAGTCTTGAAAAGGGAGAGGACATGAAGATATTTTCCGTATCAGCCAAGTAGCCATTCTCCCTCAGGGAGCTGCTGATATGATCAATATCAGCAGTGGATGAGAACAGACCAGGCTCCATGTTGATATCAAACACGTGCTCGTTAAGGGGGGATGAATTATCGATAATTTCTTCTTTGTGGAAACTATTGATCATTGGGCTGATTTCTAGATTAGAAAATGGCGAAGGAGACGGACAGTAGTCTGGAAGGAATGTTGAAGGTGTCAGATGTGTTATGTTTTTGTGTTCAGGTACGAACTCCGTGTCGTGAAAGTCACTCTTGTTTTCCTCGATTCTGGAGATGCTCTCTACTTCTGTCTCCGGATGTTGAATTGATGCGGATGTTAGTTTTGATTGGTCAGAAAGTTCAGCAAAACCGGTTGATGGTGCAGTTTGTTGCGACTCAAGCACATGAGTTGCTGCACAGTCGTCAGTCTTTGCAATAAATACATTGCTGCATGTTGGAGAACTATCTTTATTTAATGTGCAGCCGATGGTAGGAATATTCGTTACCGGAAGTGACGCCGAGTTAATCAAGATGGAGTTGGTATTCTCATCATCACTTCCGCTGGACTGTGATTCTTCTCTATTCACGAGCTTTAATGGAGGGCAGCTGTCGTCTGTCACTGAAACTGCACGATAAACAGAATGTGATACAGGTGTCTTTGATCTAGCGCGGTTTTTGCAATTTGAACGTTTCGGCTCCGAGCTCTTCTTTCTGACTCTCCGGACCCGTTTTGGCGCGCTGTCACAACGAGGCCCATCAATGTCCGTGGAGCTCGTTGATTCGTCGTCGTCATCGGTTGCTATGGTAACCGTCATGTGGTTTTGGTTGGAGATCTTTAACCGAGGACGGGAGAGTCTTGGATGATTGTGGGCCCGATGGGACACGCCTGCGGGATGCTGGTGGTTGGGCGTAACAAAAGTCGGTGATGAGGCGAGGAGCGACGTGTCGCCAAGGACGGAGTATGACGTTGTTGGAGAGACGGTTCTAGACAGGGTCTGTGTGTCAGGCGTTGTGGGCGATGTGTCGCTGATAGCGCTGGAGATGGCACTTAGCCAGGTTGTGTTGCTAGTAGAGCGCCGGTGGTTAGAGAACGCGTTGAGCTCTTTACGTGCCTTCTTTGTTTCCGAAGCGTATTGAGTTAGTCTTAACGAAGGGAAAAAAACACAACAGATTAGTTAACTTGATTGGAGAATGAAAACATGTACCGGTTATACAAAACTCATGAAACACAATTCTTCTACCTTTCTGCTCCCTGAGGAGCATAGGTCTTCAACAAACACTTTCAGCTCACTGTGGAGCATAGGTCTTCAACAAACACTTTCAGCTCACTGTGGAGCATAGGTCTTCAACAAACACTTTCAGCTCCCTGTGGAGCATAGGTCTTCAACAAACACTTTCAGCTCCCTGTGAAGCATAGGTCTTGAACAAACACTTTCAACCCCCTGTGGAGCATAGGTCTTCAACAAACACTTTCAACCCCCTGTGGAGCATAGGTCTTTAATAAACACTTTCAGCTCCCTGTGGAGCATAGGTCTTCAATAAACACTTTCAGCTCCCTGTGGAGCATAGGTCTTCAACAAACACTTTCAGCTCCCTGTGGAGCATAGGTCTTCAATAAACACTTTCAGCTCCCTGTGCAGCATAGGTCTTCAATAAACACTTTCAGCTCCCTGTGCAGCATAGGTCTTCAATAAACACTTTCAGCTCCCTGTGCAGCATAGGTCTTGAACAAAGACTTTCCAAGTCGTTCTGTTTCTTGCCATTCTTTTAAGATCATTCCATGTCTTCCCCATCATCTTCATCTCTGGTTCTATCTGTCTTCTCCAAGAATTCCTTAGTCTTCCTCTTTGTCTTTTCCCCTGGGGATTCCAAAAAGGGCCTGTTGTGTAATACTCACAGTTGGCTTCCGCAGTGTGTGTCCTATCCAGCACCATCGTCTTCGCTGTATCTCTTTTTCACTGGTATTTGACTGGTACATTTCCATAATTCTATATTAGTGAATTTGTCCTGCTATTTCCATCCTTTTATACTGCGTAAACATCCATTAATGAAAGTCTGTATCTTCATGATTGTCAATTTTGTTGTTCTCCATGTTTCACAGCCATATAATAGGACTGACTTAACATTGGAGTTGAACATTTTTATTTTTGTATTTAACCAAATTTCTTTGGACTTCCATGTTTCCCAGTGCAACAAAAGCTCCTCTTGCTTTTGATATACTTATTTTGGTATCATTTTCTGTTCCTCTCTCTTTATGTATATTACATCCCTAATACACCATTCATGTTATTTCAATGTGCGAATGTTATATGGGCGTCAGTAGCCTAGTTGGGAAAACCACCCCACTGGGCTACCGATGTTCGGACATCCCATGTTCGATTCCTGCTGGAAGCAGCGTGAGTTGTACTCATGCTTCACATCCATATGTTAATACTGGCTCAACATAACATTGAAAAACACTTTTTCTTGTTTATATTGTCAAAATTGGATTGCATAGTTATCTTCCCCATTTTTTAGAACGCTGCTTTTGCCTGAGTCATTCTGCATCTCGCCTCTGTTGTACATCTACCATCTCACCTCACTTGAACATCTACCATCTCACCTCTGTTGTACATCTACCATCTCACCTCTGTTGTACATCTACCATCTCACCTCTGTTGTACATCTACCAACTCACCTCTGTTGTACATCTACCATCTCACCTCTGTCGTACATCTTCCATCTCACCCCTGTCGTACATCTACCATCTCACCTCTGTTGTACATCTACCAACTCACCTCTGTTGTACATCTACCATCTCACCTCTGTTGTACATCTACCAACTCACCTCTGTTGTACATCTACCATCTCACCTCTGTTGTACATCTACCATCTCACCTCTGTTGTACATCTACCAACTCACCTCTGTTGTAGATCTACCATCTCACCTCTGTCGTACATCTTCCATCTTACCTCTGTTGTACATCTACCATCTCACCTCTGTTGTACATCTACCATCTCAACTCTGTTGTACATCGACAATCTCAACTCTGTTGTACATCTACCATCTCAACTCTGTTGTACATCTACCATCTCACCTCTGTTATACATCTTCCATCTCACCTCTGTTGTACATCTACCATCTCACCTCACTTGAACATCTACCATCTCACCTCTGTTGTACATCTACCAACTCACCTCTGTTGTACATCTACCATCTCACCTCTGTTGTACATCTACCAACTCACCTCTGTTGTACATCTACCATCTCAACTCTGTTGTACATCTACCATCTCAACTCTGTTGTACATCTACCATCTCATCTCTATTGTACATCTACCATCTCACCTCTGTTGTACATCTACCATCTCACCTTTATTGTACATCTACCATCACACCTATATTGTACATCTACCATCTCACCTCTGTTGTACATCTACCAACTCACCTCTGTTGTACATCTACCATCTCACCTCTGTTGTACATCTACCATCTCACCTCTGTTGTACATCTACCATCTCACCTCACTTGAACATCTACCATCTCACCTCTATTGTACATCTACCATCTCACCTCTGTTATACACCTACCATCTCACATTCTGTTGTACATCTACCATCTCACCTCTATTATACATCTACCATCTCACCTCTATTTTACATCTACCATCTCACCTCTGTTGTACATCTACCATCTCACCTCTATTGTACATCTACCACCTCACCTCTATTGTACATCTACCATCTCACCTCTATTGTACATCTACCATCTCACCCTGTTATACACCTACCATCTCACCTCTGTTGTACATCTACCATCTCACCTCTGTTGTACATCTACCATCTCACGTTAACATTTTTCTCAGATATTTACTTTGTAAACACAACAGTTTTAAAATTATAAGATACAGTTTTCTTCTAATCACTTTGAATGATCAACAGAATAAGAATATGTTTTTGATGTTCCCGGAGGGACACAAATAACCAGCTCAACTAAAGTATCACAAACAACCAACTGTGCTCTCCACAACTTTCTTCATCTACAACTGCTTATCGATTCTAATATCTACAACTGGTTATCAATTCTATCATATACAGCTGCTTATCAATTCTAATATGTAAAACTGGTTATCAATTCTAATATCTACAACTGGTTATCAATTCTAATATCTACAACTGGTTATCAATTCTATCATCTACAACTGCTTATCAATTCTAATATCTACAACTGGTTATCAATTCTATCATATACAGCTGCTTATCAATTCTAATATGTAAAACTGCTTATCAATTCTAATATGTAAAACTGGTTATCAATTCTAATATCTACAACTGGTTATCAATTCTATCATCTACAACTGCTTATCAATTGTAATATCTAAAACTGGTTATCAATTCTATCATATACAGCTGCTTATCAATTCTAATATGTAAAACTGCTTATCAATTCTAATATGTAAAACTGGTTATCAATTCTAATATCTACAACTGGTTATCAATTCTATCATCTACAACTGCTTATCAATTCTAATATCTAAAACTGGTTATCAATTCTATCATCTACAACTGGTTATCAATTCTATCATCTACAACTGTTTATCAATCCTATCAGCTACAACTGTTTACCAATTATATCACCTACAACTGTTTATCAATGATATCACCTACATCTGCTTATCAATGCTATCACCTACATCTTTTTATCAATGCTATCACCTACATCTGTTTATCAATACTATCACCTACATCTGTTTATCAATTCTATTACCTACATCTGTTTATCAATTCTATCACCTACATCTGCTTATCAATGCTATCACCTACATCTGTTTATCAATTCTATTACCTACATCTGTTTATAAATTCTATCACCTACATCTGTTTATCAATGCTATCATCTACATCTGTTTATCAATGCTATCACCTACATCTGTTTATCAATGCTATCACCTACATCTGTTTATCAATTCTATCATCTACATCTGCTTATCAATTCTATCACCTACAACTGCTTATCAATTCTATCAGTATTGTCTATATCTGCAATGTCATTTCCTGTATAAATTTTACTGTCTGTTGTAATTCTTGCAGTGGCCCATATAGTTTTGTCTGTAGTGTTGTATCTATGGGCCAATGGATTTTCTTCAGTCTACTATATTCAGTATATAATAACAAAGCAAGCCCTCATGTGGGAAACAACAGGTAAGAGGAAAAGAGGCCGACCCAGAGAGCCACTGAGAAGAACACTGATGAGAGAGGCAAGAGTAACAGGAATCGGCTCCCTCAATGAGATAGAGTTGCTTGCACAGAACAGAGCCAAATGGCGAGATTTGATAAAAGATCTTTAGAAGAATTGAAAACTGCTAGAATAAAACTTTAGATAAGAGAAAGAGTATCTGGGTCTATGCCCTTCGGGCCGGCTACGGCTCGAACAGTCAATAGATAGATAGACTATACTCAGTGCAGTCTTGGAGTATGCGTTCAGCAGTCTGGGGCGCCTGTCCACATGTACATGTAGTTGAGGTGCCGATCTTGAATTTTGTATACATGTGACTATGGAGTCGATTGTGTCAATAATAACTTGTTCATATCTATTCATATTATGAAAGGCATCCTGATTTGAGGCTTATTGTCTTCTGATTGATTTGATTATCTGTTTCTTCTGATGGTATGTAACCGGTGCATCTGGTTGTGTGCCTGTTGAACCTTCTTTTGCCAGCTGATATGCTCTCTCGTTTCCTGGTATGCCAGCGTGATATGTGATCCACTGTAGGGCTACACTCTGGTGGTTGTAGAATACAGAGTCATGGACCTCAGACTCAAGAACAGAAAACAGAGAGATAAGATCAGAAATGAAGAGTTACGGGGAAAAAAAATCTAGGAAAGGAACCAGCTATTGGATACATAAAGCGACAACAGATCAAGTAGTTAAAGCAGGTGATAAGACATAAAGAACTAAATTTAACACGAGTCATCAACAAACGATACGAGAACACCAGATCACAAGGCCGACCAAGAAAAATGTGGATAAACGGAATTATAGAAATACTAGGAATTATAACAGCAGGAGATGGAAGTCGCGATAGCTTAGTGGTTAGTGAACAGGACTACAAGGGACAAGAGGTAAGGTTCGATCCAAACCGACGGCTTACAGGTTCACCCAGCCTTAAATGGGTGCTGGATTTTTTCTGGGAAAGTAAAGCGGCACGGGCGTAATACAGACCACATTACCCCAACAATCTTGTGCCGAAGGTCTATAAAAATTATGGTCACTAACACCATATTCCCTATACGCCACGTGGCGTGACGGGTCACTAACACCATATTCTCCATACGCCACGTGGCGTGACGGGTCACTATAGCTTGTTTCATAAGTCGTGCCCAACTTTTAAAATCAATATCTTTTAAACCGCTTTTTGTAATTTTTTCAAAATTTGCATGTAAAGTTATAATGATTAGAACCCAACAGGGAATTAATTTCATTAAAAACAAACATTTGGTTATTATTGTTGCTTATTTGATTTATATAAATTTATAACGACCCATTGATGTAGTCAAAACTTAGTGTTTACAGTATTTAAGTTAAAAATAGCGATTACAAATCTATACACGGTCAAATTTACGATTTTGCACGCTTTAAACGTGAGCTGTCTGACACAATTAGACACTTGTAGAAAACACGAGGCATTGTGTGTTCCATTTCCGTTCATCCATAGGTGCAGACGTGGAACGCTAACATTTATCATGAGTCTTAAAATGAAATTCTGCAGTTTACAAAACATCGCAATAAAAATGTATGACTATTTTTGCAAAGAGGCTAAACGAGGAAGATTATTTCATTCCTTAGAAAACCCTGAGAATAGGACAAGACACATTTTGGATTTATCTAAACGGCCATTTAATCGCTGGATTCAAGCACGTGACCGTCAATGTTCCAAATATACAAAATCACAAGGAAGAGCAAAAATGTTGGATAATTTCGACAGTGAACTTATTAGAAGTGAAATTCACAAAATGTTGGGTATGAATGAAACTGTTACAATAAGAAAATTAAAAGTATCACTGAAAAAGAACAACAGTATTGAAATATCAAAGTCTACATTATGGAGGAATGAGGGAGCTGCAGGCTTTACATTCAGAAAGTATTCCAATGGACGAAACATCATCTGTGAGAAGCCACATATAGTAGTCATGAGAAGCAAGTACTTACGTGAAATAAAAGAGGTGCGCAAGCAAGGTTATGATATTGTGTACTTGGATGAAACATGGATCAATGCTCACCACACTAACCAAAGGGAATGGCAGTCATCAGATGGAAAGATTAAGAGATTAATACCTAGCAGCAAAGGACAGCGCTTGATAATTGCTCATGCAGGTAGTCGACAACATGGACTAATACAGAATGCAGAGCTCATTTTTCTTTTAAAATCCATAGACAATCGGGATTATCACTCTGAGATGAATGGTCACATATTTAGACATTGGATTGAAAATTCTGTTCTCCCATCACTAGATCGACCATCTTGCCTAATAATGGACAATGCAGCGTACCACAACATTGTTGCACTTGAAGATAAAGTCCCGACGTCATCCAGTACAAAAGATGCTATTAAGATATGGCTCACAAAGGAGCACATACAATTTAATAACACGTACTTAAAACCTGAATTACTATCTCTAGTAAAGCAAAAACAGAGGACAAAGATTTTTCAAATAGATAAGATAATCCAAGAGCACGGTCATATAAGTTTGAGGCTGCCACCTTACCATGCTCATTTAAATCCAATAGAACTAATCTGGGCAAAATTAAAAGGACAAGTGGCAGATGAAAATACAACATTCAAAATATGCGATGTAAAGACTCTTGCTAATCTCGCTTTATTAAATATAGACAAAGATTATTGGGCTAAATGTGAAGACCACGTCTTAAAACAGGATGAGGAATATTGGAAAAATGATGGTTTGTGGAATGTTCAACCCCAAACAGTTATTAATCTTTTAGACTCGTCTGATTCAGAATGAAAGTATATAGCCCCCACAATGTTGGCCCCTATATTACCTTAAATTATTTCAACAAACGGTCCTTTTCAGGACCACAACTATGAAAATTGGACATACAGGTATACCTTGATATTATCGTCCGTCCTCGAACTGAGCAGACAATAATTATCCTGGTGTTTTTCCTTATTCAGTTATTTCCCCATTACGGCCACGCCTTTACTTAGTGAAAATTAATCATAGACCAACAACTACGGTAATTTCTATTCTTTAGGGCTTCACAATTTACAATTTTGACAAACATCAAAGAAATATCGCCGCTTTAAGAAAACTGCAGCTGCAAGATATTTGTTAAATATACATTTAAAGGGTCTTTTGCATTCTAATAACATTTGGAAAATTTCAAAAGTATTTAACAAACGGTTAGAGAGTAATAGCGTTTTGAAGTTGGGCATATGTTTTGAAACGAGCTATAACACCATATTCCCTATACGCCACATGGCGCGACGGGTCACTAACACCATATTCCCGAATAGCAAATCAGGAAAGAAGAAAAATAGAAAGAAATGTATGAATGAATGAATGAATGAATGAATGAAGGAAGGAAGGAAGGAAGGAAGGAAGGAAGGAAGGAAGAGAGGGAGTGAATAAAGGGGGGCAAGAAAGGGAGGGAGGAAGGAAAGAATAGAGGAGGGAAAGGAATCTGTGATAAATCACTGTGAAGGTAGGTACCTGAATCCGCTGCAGATAAACGTGATTCCCAGGCTCAGCGACCAGGCGATAAAACAGCCACTGTCTAGAAGCAGCAGCACCTTGGCAGACCTCTGGTAGTAGACGAGCGTCTCGATGATCACCACCAGGAACAGGTAGGTCAGGGTACAGCCCATGAGACAGCTCAACGTTCTCAAACGGCTTCGTCCAACGTTGACGTTTGTTGTCCGCAGCAACATCACCTGGGATGAGAGAGATTGCTGGCAGCTGTAGCGCTCATCCATCATGTTTATGCATTGGTACAGGAGAAATGAAACAAAAAAACAAAATAGGCAACAACAACAAAAATAATAAATAAATAAATAAAAGGAAACAAATTGCACGGTTAAAGATTTACGTAATTAATGGACGACACAATTGAACCACGTTTCGGCTCAATAGGCCTTCAACAGAAACAAACAACAAACACACAGACATAAGTAAATAAAATCATCCCTCCATAAATAAGGCAGCCACGATAGCTCAGTGGTTAGTGAACTGGACTACAAAGGACAAGCGGTAGCGGGTTCAATCCCAACCGACGGCTTCCGGGTTCGCCCAGCCTTAAATGGGTACCGGATTATTTTCTGGATTTTCCCAGAAATCATGTGCCGAAGGTCTGTAAAATTGATGGTCACTAACACCATATTCCCTAAACGCTACTTGGTGTGACGGGGCTCTTTAATTGTTTACTTACTACATAGATAACTAATAATGAAGTATCTAAAGCAACATTTCAAACCAGAATGAGGAATAAAAATAGTAATAAAAATGTCTTCCCTGCGTATAGCTCTGTGGCCAGAAGTAAAAATGAACGAGGGACCGCGCAGGATTCAGGGTGTAGTGGACGAGCTATTGGGAGGGTCGAAACTCAGGTGGAAAGGTTCTAAAAATATGTGGGGGAGGGGGGATAATATATAGGTTATCACAACACACACACCGATATATATCCCTATATATACACATGCATATACAGGGTGTTTTTAAAGTCGCAGTGCAGTGAATTTATACTCTCTAAAGAAAAAACGTCACCAGAAATGCGGTTAACTAATGCGTCACACAAATTGTAAAATAAATGGTATTATTCAAATATACTTGACTGCTATCGGCGAGCTTATAATGGGTAATGTTGGTATTAACACAATAAAGTTGTGCCAAAAGCATATATTGAAAATGTCCACCATGGGCCTCAAGACATGTCGTGATTCGTCTTTCCATATTTGCGAAAACCTTCAGAATAATGTCTGGTGATATTTGTTTAATCTTGTCTACTATTTCAGTCTTTACGTCATTAATTGTCTGCGGATTATTTTCATAAACTTTCCCCTTCAATGCCCCCCACAGATAATAATCTGGGGGTGTTAGATCTGGTGAACGAGCAGGCCAGATTCCACGTGAAATAATGCGATTTGCAAATATGCTTTCTAAATAATTGAGTGTTGTTGTGGCTGTGTGTGCTGTTGCCCCATCCTGCTGAAACCAGGATTCCATAATTTCCCGTTCTGTAAGGTGTGCTATGAACGGTTCCAGAATTAAAGTACGGTAACGTTCTGCATTTATTGTTTCATTAAAAAAAATATAGGTCCTATTATCCGCATACGACTTATAGCGCACCACACTCCGACTTTTTGATCGTAAAGCGGCACTTGATGAAATTCATGGGGGTTTTCACTGCTCCACAGCCGATTTTTCTGACTGTTCACATAACCGGATAAATGAAACCAGGCCTCATCAGTGAAAAAAGTGACGTCAAGGATGGCAGCGCCATGTTCATAAATAAAATTCTGAAACCACATGCAGTAGTTTAAACGGGATTCATAATCTCTTTCTTGGAGTTGAGACAATTCAGTTAGTTAATTTGTATGGACGATAATGTAGTTCACTTCTTAAAACCTTGTGAACAGAACTCTTAGATATTTACACCTGTTGAGACAAGTGGTTTAAAGATGCATTTGGACTCATTGTAATTCTGTCTTGGAGTTCCATAATTTGGTCTTGTGAAATTGAAGGTCTTCCAGATCGGTGGGTGTTTCTTTAATGACTGTGCATTATTTGAAAATCTAGTTGTTCCAATTTATTTATGTAAATCACGCATCATGTACTGCTGTAGCTTGTTCCTTTTTCGGTAAAGTTAAACATATAACATCACTATTCACAAAAGGTATTCGAAATATCCACCACGTTTTAGTTGGCAAATGTTGATACGTTTTTTCATATTGTCAAAAACCTTACGCAGTATGGGCTGTGTAACATTATTAATGTTGTTGGCGATTGAAACCTGCAGCTCATCGAGTGTGTGGGGATTGTTTTCGTACACTTTTCCTTTCAGTTCACCCCAGAGATAGTAGTCCATGGGAGTAAGATCAGGAGACCGTGCAGGCCAAATTCCGCGAGAGATTATACGATTAGCAAAAATTTCATATAAAAATTCCAGTGATTTTACAGCAGTGTGAGCAGTTGCGCCATCTTGTTGAAACCAAGCTTTTTCAATTTCTGGCTCAGAAAGTTGGGTTACGAATCGCTCTAGTATGTTAATCCTGTATCTTTCTGAATTTATTGTGTCATAGAAGAAAATTGGGCCGATTATCCGCTGACGACTCATTGCACACCACACTCCTACTTTCTGATCGTGGAGAGGCACTGGGTGCAATGCATGTGGATTTTCATCACTCCAAAGACGATCATTCTGCCTATTCACGTACCCAGACAAATGGAACCATGCTTCATCTGTGAAGAAAGTGAAATCAAGGATTTCCTCACCTTCTTGGGCTAGAAAATTCTCAAACCACATACAATAATTAATTCTGGATTGGTGATCTAATTCTTTTAATTGAGGAACGACGGAAAATTTGTACGGATGTAACTTTAATTTTTTTTTTCAGAACTCTATGAACAGTACTGCTTGATTTGTGTACTTGTTGAGCCAGCTTTCTAATTGATTTGCCAGGACTCATTAGAATGCTGTCCTGGATGTTGAGAGATGTTACTTCAAGAACAGATGGTCTACCAGGACGGCTAACACCATGTACACTACCGGTGTTTTGAAATTTGATTATTAAATTACTCACAGTATTTCGATGAGGCACTGGTGTATCAGGAAATCTATTCACAAATTGTTCAACAACCCCATTCGAATACTTGCCGCCGTTACGGAACACATGCTCCACTATAAATACTCTTTCTTCAATCGTTAACACCATTGTAAGCCAGATCTATCATGTAGCAGTGGTGTTTAAATGAACACGTAAATTGTGCTTGAACTATTACGTCATACATAGATAAAATTTATGTGCGTAATTATTTCAACAACAAAAAATGCACAGTCATTAAAGAGACACCCTATATATATATCATCATCAACTAGTACCGGCCTACTGGCGTAGGTGATCATGTCTCTCCACAACTTTCGATCTCGGCAGCTATTTATCATTTCTGTTGTTGACCTTCTGCCAAGCCATTCGCTTAAGCTGTCTGTTATTTTTTCTCTTTGCTTCCCTCTATCTCTTCGTCCCTAGATTTTTCCAGTTGTTTCAATATATTCCAGTTGTTCTCTTCTCATTACATGGCCAAAAAATGATGATTGTCTTTTCCTAATATTGGAAATTAGCTCTCTTTTTACTTTGACCTCTCTCAGAACATCTTCATTACTCTTCTTAGCTGCCCATGGTACTTTCAACACACACACACACATATATATATATATATATATATATATATATATATATATATATATATATACGGTTATGTTCGTGGAGTCTGTGAGAGAAAAATGCGCCTACATCTTATATAGGTGTCCACACCTAGCTTCATGTGCATACACAAAGCACAAAGAATAGTGCAGAAGATAACAGGATAGTCGAAAGGAGGAAAGACTGAGATGTCTCAGAGCGGGGTTCATTAAGAACATGTAAAAGGTGAGGTACCGTGTAGTGCAGGTGTGAAATGGGATCGCCTTGCACAAAGGTAAGCAGTCCAGACAAATGGGATTTTTTTTTTTTCGTTCGCCAGCTTTTACCTCTGACGAAGTCTCTAGAGTCTAGGAACTGAATTTTGCGTGTTAATCCACATTTCCCTGGCAGCCGTGTGCACAGGGGTTCCTCGCCGCACAGGCAGATAACTCCGACTTCGGAGGTACTTATATTTTTTTTCCCGTCGTTGAGTAATTGACATTTGATGCCGGGCCTCGCTGCTGAGACCAGGGGTGGTTGCTGCTGAGACCAGGGGTGGTTGCTGCTGAGACCAGGGGTGGTTGCTGCTGAGACCAGGGGTGGTTGCTGCTGAGACCAGGGGTGGTTGCTGCTGAGACCAGGGGTGGTTGCTGCTGAGACCAGGGGTGGTTGCCGCAGAGAGAAATCATAAATAAAAATCCCAAACAGCCGAAGTGTCGCAGTTGTGGTTTTGTAGAGGAAAGCTGTGAATGACATAGCACGTGTGTAATGTGCTAATACATGAGCATAAAAGTAGAATATGCAATACGGAAGGGGCAGCTACAAGAGAACTATGCGCATGATTGTATTACATTCATTATTTTATGTCATTTGACATGGGAGTGGTATGAGGTAATATTTTTAAACCCGACCCGGCGGTGGAAAGGATTATTATTGCTAAACATGAAACAGTATGGCGAGAGGTATGTTTGTTAAATATAATCAGAGGGTAGGACGAGGTATTTTTGTTAAATATGACCAGAGGGTAAGACGAGGTATTTTTATGTGACCAGAAGGTAGGACGGGGTATATTTATGTGACCAGAGGGTAGGACGAGGTATTTTTATGTGACCAGAAGGTAGGACGGGGTATTTTTATGTGACCAGAGGGTAGGACGAGGTATTTTTGTTAAATATGACCAGAGGGTAGGACGAGGTATTTTTATGTGACCAGAAGGTAGGACGGGGTATATTTATGTGACCAGAGGGTAGGACGAGGTATTTTTATGTGACCAGAAGGTAGGACGGGGTATTTTTATGTGACCAGAGGGTAGGACGAGGTATTTTTGTTAAATATGACCAGAGGGTAGGACGAGGTATTTTTATGTGACCAGAAGTTAGGACGGGGTATATTTATGTGACCAGAGGGTAGGACGAGGCATTTTTATGTGACCAGAAGGTAGGACGGGGTATTTTTATGTGACCAGAGGGTAGGACGAGGTATTTTTGTTAAATATGACCAGAGGGTAGGACGAGGTATTTTTATGTGACCAGAAGTTAGGACGGGGTATTTTTATGTGACCAGAGGGTAGGACGAGGTATGCTTGTTAAATGTAACAAGAGGGTAGGACGAGGTATTGTTGTTAAATATGACCAGAGGGTAGGACGAGGTATTTTTATGTGACCAGAGGGTAGGACGGGGTATTTTTATGTGACCAGAGGGTAGGACGGGGTATTTTTATGTGACCAGAGGGTAGGACGAGGTATGCTTGTTAAATGTGACCAGAGGGTAGGACGAGGTATTTTTGTTAAATATGACCAGAGGGTCAAATGAATTTAAATATCTGGGGAACAAAGTTGACCGCATATATAGATGTACAAAAGAGGTGAGATGCAGAAT
Organism: Megaustenia siamemsis; assembly: GCA_032433765.1. Lineage (NCBI taxonomy): Eukaryota > Metazoa > Mollusca > Gastropoda > Stylommatophora > Ariophantidae > Megaustenia > Megaustenia siamemsis. The sequence goes on from JAVIAB010000104.1 coordinate 11,569,135, forward strand.
GGCTCAGGCAAAATAAGCTTTCCAAAATATGAGGAAGATGCAGAGCAATAAAATTTTTCCAATGCAGTAAGAAAACGTGTTCTTAAGTGTTGTTTAGAACCACTCTTAACATATGGATGTAAATCATGGACAATGGTACAAGGTACAAAAAAATCACTGGTGGCTGTAGAAATGTGTTTTTACAGAAAAATGTTAAGAATACAATGGACAGCTAAGAAGAGTAATGAAAACGTTCTGAAAGAGGCCAAAACAAAAATAGAGCTAAATTCCAATATTAGTAAGAAATAATCATCATATTTTGGCCATTCAAAGAAAGGAATAGCTGGAATATATTGTAACAACTGGGAAAATCGAGGGACGAACAGATAGAGAGAAGCAAATAGAAAAGATACCAGACAGCTTAAGAGAATGGCTAGGGAGAGGGGGGGGGGGGAAAGAGGTCAACGACAGAAATGATAACTGTCGAGATCGAGAGTTGTGGAGAGACATAATCACCTACGCCAGCAGGCGTGGTACGTGATGATGATGGTGATGGATATTTACGATTTCTGCTTATCTTAATGAAACCAAAGAAACTAGAATACATAATTGTCCGTTCGTTAGCTCACAGACCTGCACATGGGTCCATCTTGCCTGACCCCTGCATTCAGACAGAGGCGATGCGGTTACCGCGCAAAGCTTCCTCACTTCAATCCCTTTCATTGAGCAGATCAAACTTCTAATAATTCTTTCTTTTTCTTCATCCCATAACCCCGTTGGTCGTTGGGGCACCACTGACAGACTTCATCAATCTTGGGATCGTTGGGGCAACACTGACAGACTTCATCAATCTTGGGATCGTTGGGGCACCACTGACAGACTTCATCAATCTTGGGATCATTGGGGCACCACTGACAGACTTCATCAATCTTGGGATCATTGGGGCACCACTGACAGACTTCATCAATCTTGGGATCGTTGGGGCAACACTGACAGACTTCATCAATCTTGGGATCGTTGGGGCACCACTGACAAACTTTATCAAACTTGGGATCGTTGGGGCACCACTGACAAACTTTATCAATCATAGGATTGTTGGGGCACCACTGACAAACTTCATCAATCTTGGGATCGTTGAGGCACTTCTGACAGACTTCATCAATCTTGGGATCGTTGGGGTACCACTGACAAACCTCATCAATCTTGGGATTGTTGGGGCACTTCTGATAGACTTCATCAATCTTGGGATCGTTGGGCATTTCTGACAGACTTCATCAATCTTGGGATCGTTGGGGCACTTCTGACAAACTTCATCAATCTTGGGATTTTTGGAGCACTACTGACAGACTTCATCAATCTTGGGATCGTTGGGGGACTTCTGACAAACTTCATCAATCTTGGGATTGCTGGAGCACCACTGACAGACTTCATCAATCTTGGGATTGTTGGAGCACTTCTGACAGACTTCATCAATCTTGAGATTGTTGGAGCACCACTGACAGACTTCATCAATCTTGGGATTGTTGGAGCACCACTGACAAAGGTCATCAATCTTGGGATTACTGGAGCACCACTGACAGACTTAATCAATCTTGGGATTGTTGGAGCACTTCTGACAGACTTCATCAATCTTGGGATCGATGAGGCACTTCTGACAGACTTCATCAACCTTAAACATACCTCTATCTTCAGCCATTCTTTGGGACTCTGCGTAGTCTGTCTTGTAGTCATATCACATCAACGACCTGACTCGTGTAAGATACTAAACCACCTGAGCCACGGGACCGAGCGACACGGCCTATCTTTTGTGACATCCCATCAAGCACGACCATACACTTTGCATGTACGATATTCATCCTATCCCTGGGGTCCGCTGAAGAGGCCCCAGTGATAAAAACCACTTGATCAGCATAGTCGCCATGAGGAATCAACCCTCTAGAAATCGAAGCTTAATTTCTCCCTTCTCCCACTTCCCGCTTTCTTCCACTTTTCCAAATGTGGTGACCGAAAAACAAACTTGAAAACGCCTGTATTATTTTTGTACATTCTACTATATTCTATTAGAGGCCACCAAAATGGAATTTCTCAGAAAAATGTTGAAAGATCCCCTGAGAGCTAAAAAGACCAATTGGGTCATTCACGTCAATGCAAAAAGGCAGCCCATAAGAAACTGAAAGAAACATTTTTCGGGCACATCACGATGAGAGGAAAGTTGTAGTGCATGGTTACAACTGGCATAACACAGGGAAAGAGAGATCGTGGACGATAAAGAGAGCAGATACTGGATAGCTTGGTGTCATGGCATGGAAAACAGTCAACAACAGAACTGATACGATGCACTGATGATAGACATTGAGATAGATTGACGGGGACAATCCGATGACTAACTGTGTTTCATATGTTCGGTTCTGGAGTCAAAATGATGTCCTAACATCATCAAGCGCTATCATCATCATCGGGTGCCATTTCCGCAACGAAGGTTGACTACCAAGGAGCGCCATTCTGCTCTGTCTCTTGCTTTGATGGTGCAGGTTGTCATAGGCTGATTTGTCCATCTTTTGATGTTACTCGTCCATGTTAGTCTTGGTCTGCCTCTGCCTCTTTTACCTTGTATTTTCCCCTCCAAGATTACTTTTAGTAGGCTGTTGTGTCTTTTAACATGGCCCAAAAATCGTATTTGCCTTGTTTGAATTGTGTTCAGTAGTTCTCTTTTCATTTTTAGTTGTTTTAAGACTTCATCGTTTGTTTTCTTTTCATTCCATCCAATTCTATCAAGCGCTATACATTAAAAAAAAAAAATTGACGATCATCATTTTCAGGAGGACGTGAACTTCCGTTCAATATGCTGGATATGCGGCAGGAACCATTAAAGGCTATGTCTGCAAAAAAGTGTTCCTTGTTGCAGTTCCCTCATATTCCAAGTCCGGCTTGTTGCAAGAGCTACTGAGTTAAGTACTCTGTGCACACTGTGAGCTGTACGTTTCATCTGTTTAATTCGTGTTTCGATATTCCAATTGTTTACGATGAGTGATGATATCGTATGATGGAGAACAGATGGCTGTGTTCACTTTCTGTGCGGTTTCGTCTTATGTCTTTTGGCGCGTGCTGAGACTGCTTTGATGGGAACTACAGCTACCTTTCTTTGTTTGGAAAATGAGATAGTAATTCGGATGATTCCACTGGCACAGGGGGGGTTGAGCAATTATGGACTTTAATTCGTTTGCAGTGATACCAGGGCCGTACCATAACCATAACTGAGGTTATAATTTTGTGGAAGGATACGATCGCCAACACAACCGGTATGGAACATGATGGTGATCCTATTCATAGAATCAGCTTTATTTCAGTCGGGACATACCCGCTCAACCGCCCGCCCCAGCATTTCTCGAAGTGTATGTAGACTGATTGCTCATGTAAAGTCTTGATTGTAGACTTTCTTCATGTAAAGTGTTATTTGTAGACTAATTGTTCATGTAAAGTGTTATTTGTAGACTAATTGTTCATGTAAAGTATTAATTTTAGACTGATTGTTCATGTAAACTGTTGGTTGTAAACTGATTGTTCATGTAAAGTGTTAATTGTAAACAGATTGTTCATGTAAAGTGTTGATTGTAGACTGATTGTTCATGTAAAGTGTTGATTGTAGACTGATTGTTAATATCAAGTGTTGATTATAGACTGATTGTTAATATCAAGTGTTGATTGTAGACTGATTGTTAATATCAAGTGTTGATTGTAGACTGATTGATAACATCAAGTGTTGATTGTAGACTGATTAATAATATCAAGTGTTGATTGTAGACTGATTGTTAATATCAAGTGTTGATTGTAGACTGATTGCTAATATCAAGTGTTGATTGTAGACTGATTGATAATATCAAGTGTTGATTGTAGACTGATTGTTATTATCAAGTGTTGATTGTAGACTGATTGATAATATCAAGTGTTGATTGTAGACTGATTGATAATATCAAGTGTTCATTGTAGCCTGATTGGTAAAATCAAGTGTTGATTTTAGACTGATTGTTAATATCAAGTGTTGATTGTAGACTGATTGTTTATGTAAAGTGTTGATTGTAGACTGATTGATAATATCAAGTGTTGATTGTAGACTGATTGATAATATCAAGTGTTGATTGTAGACTGATTGTTTATGTAAAGTGTTGATTATAGACTGATTGTTAATATCAAGTGTTGATTGTAGACTGCTTGTTCATGTAAAGTGTTGATTGTAGACTGATTGCTCATGTAAATTGTTGATTGTAGACTGATTGTTAATATCAAGTGCTGATTGTAGACTGATTGTTAATATCAAGTGTTGATTGTAGACTGATTGTTAATATCAAGTGTTGATTGTAGACTGATTGCTAATATCAAGTGTTGATTGTAGACTGATTGTTCATGTAAAGTGTTGATTGTAGACTGATTGATCATTTAAAGTCTTGATTGTAGACTGATTGTTAATATCAAGTGTTGATTGTAGACTAATTGTTCATATAAAGTGTTGATTGTAGACTGATTGTTAATTTTAAGTGTTGATTGTTGACTAATTGTTCATGTAAAGTCTTGATTGTAGACTGATTTTTCATATAAAGTGTTGATTGTAGACTGATTGTTAATTTTAAGTGTTGATTGTAGACTAATTGTTCATGTAAAGTCTTGATTGTAGACTGATTTTTCATATAAAGTGTTGATTGTAGACTGATTGTTCATATAAAGTGTTGATTGTAGACTGATTGTTAATTTTAAGTGTTGATTGTTGACTAATTGTTCATGTAAAGTCTTGATTGTAGACTGATTTTTCATATAAAGTGTTGATTGTAGACTGATTGTTAATTTTAAGTGTTGATTGTAGACTAATTGTTCATGTAAAGTCTTGATTGTAGACTGATTTTTCATATAAAGTGTTGATTGTAGACTGATTGTTCCTGTAAAGTGTTGATAGTAGACTTTCTTCATGTAAAGTGTTGATTGTAGACTGATTGTTATTATCAAGTGTTGATTGTAGACTGATTGTTCATGTAAAGTGTTGATAGTAGACTTTCTTCATGTAAAGTGTTGATTGTAGACTGATTGTTATTACCAAGTGTTGATTGTAGACTGATTGTTCCTGTAAAGTGTTGATAGCAGACTTTCTTCATGTAAAGTGTTGATTGTAGACTGATTGTTATTATCAAGTGTTGATTGTAGACTGATTGTTCATGTAAAGTGTTGAATGTAGACTGATTGTTCATGTAAACTGTTCATTGTAAACTAATTGTTCATGTAAAGTGTTGATTGTAAACTGATTATTCATGTAAACTGTTGATTGTAGATGGATTGTTCATGTAAAGTGTTGATTGTAGACTGATTGTTCATGTATAGCGTTGATTGTAGACTGATTGTTCATGTAAACTGTTGATTGTAAACTGATTGTTCATGTAAAGTGTTGATTGTAAACTGATTATTCATATAAAGTGTTGATTGTAGATTGAATGTTCATGTAAAGTGTTGATTGTAGACTCATTGTTCATGTAAAGTGTTGATTGTAGACTGATTGTTTTTATCAAGTGTTGATTTTAGACTGATTGATAATATCAAGTGTTGATTGTAGACTGATTGATAATATCAAGTGTTGATTGTAGACTGATTGATAAAATCAAGTGTTGATTATAGACTGATTGTTAATATCAAGTGTTGATTGTAGACTGATTGTTTATGTAAAGTGTTGATTGTAGACTGATTGATAATATCAAGTGTTGATTATAGACTGATTGTTAATATCAAGTGTTGATTGTAGACTGATTGTTCATGTAATGTGTTGATTGTAGACTGATTGCCCATGTAAATTGTTGATTGTAGACTGATTGTTAATATCAGGTGTTGATTGTAGACTGATTGTTAATATCAAGTGTTGTCTGTATACTGATTGTTAATGTCAAGTGCTGATTGTAGACTGATTGTTAATATCAAGTGTTGATTGTAGACTGATTGTTAATATCAAGTGTTGATTGTAGACTGATTGCTAATATCAAGTGTTGATTGTAGACTGATTGTTCATGTAAAGTGTTGATTGTAGACTGATTGATCATTTAAAGTCATGATTGTAGACTGATTGTTAATATCAAGTGTTGATTGTAGACTAATTGTTCATATAAAGTGTTGATTGTAGACTGATTGTTAATTTTAAGTGTTGATTGTTGACTAATTGTTCATGTAAAGTCTTGATTGTAGACTGATTTTTCATATAAAGTGTTGATTGTAGACTGATTGTTAATTTTAAGTTTTGATTGTAGACTAATTGTTCATGTAAAGTCTTGATTGTAGACTGATTTTTCATATAAAGTGTTGATTGTAGACTGATTGTTCCTGTAAAGTGTTGATAGTAGACTTTATTCATGTAAAGTGTTGATTGTAGACTGATTGTTATTATCAAGTGTTGATTGTAGACTGATTGTTCATGTAAAGTGTTGATAGTAGACTTTCTTCATGTAAAGTGTTGATTGTAGACTGATTGTTATTACCAAGTGTTGATTGTAGACTGATTGTTCCTGTAAAGTGTTGATAGCAGACTTTCTTCATGTAAAGTGTTGATTGTAGACTGATTGTTATTATCAAGTGTTGATTGTAGACTGTTCATGTAAAGTGTTGATTGTAGACTGATTGTTCATGTAAACTGTTGATTGTAAACTGATTGTTCATGTAAAGTGTTGATTGTAAACTGATTATTCATATAAAGTGTTGATTGTAGATTGAATGTTCATGTAAAGTGTTGATTGTAGACTCACTGTTCATGTAAAGTGTTGATTGTAGACTGATTGTTAATATCAAGTGTTGATTATAGACTGATTGTTAATATCAAGTGTTGATTGTAGACTGATTGTTAATATCAAGTGTTGATTGTAGACTGATTGATAACATCAAGTGTTGATTGTAGACTGATTAATAATATCAAGTGTTGATTGTAGACTGATTGTTAATATCAAGTGTTGATTGTAGACTGATTGCTAATATCAAGTGTTGATTGTAGACTGATTGATAATATCAAGTGTTGATTGTAGACTGATTGATAATATCAAGTGTTGATTGTAGACTGATTGATAAAATCAAGTGTTGATTATAGACTGATTGTTAATATCAAGTGTTGATTGTAGACTGATTGTTTATGTAAAGTGTTGATTGTAGACTGATTGATAATATCAAGTGTTGATTATAGACTGATTGTTAATATCAAGTGTTGATTGTAGACTGATTGTTCATGTAATGTGTTGATTGTAGACTGATTGCTCATGTAAATTGTTGATTGTAGACTGATTGTTAATATCAGGTGTTGATTGTAGACTGATTGTTAATATCAAGTGTTGTCTGTATACTGATTGTTAATGTCAAGTGTTGATTGTAGACTGATTGTTCATGTAAAGTGTTGATTGTAGACTGATTGATCATGTAAAGTGTTGATTGTAGACTGATTGTTAATATCAAGTGTTGATTGTAGGCTGATTGATAATATCAAGTGTTGATTGTAGACTAATTGTTGATGTAAAGTGTTGATAATAGACTTTCTTCATGTAAAGTGTTGATTGTAGACTGATTGTTCCTGTAAAGTGTTGATAGCAGACTTTCTTCATGTAAAGTGTTGATTGTAAGCTGATTGTTCATGTAAAGTGTTGATTGTAGAGTGATTGTTCATGTAAACTGTTGATTGTAGACTGATTGATAATATCAAGTGTTGATTGTAGACTGATTGTTAATATCAAGTGTTGATTGTAGACTGATTGGTCATGTAAAGTGTTGATTGTAGACTGATTGGTCATGTAAAGTGTTGATTGTAGACTGATTGGTCGTGTAAAGGGTTGATTGTAGACTGATTGTTTATGTAAAGTGTTGATTATAGTCTGATTGTTAATATCAAGTGTTGATTGTAGACTGATTGATAATATCAAGTGTTCATTGTAGCCTGATTGGTAAAATCAAGTGTTGATTTTAGACTGATTGTTAATATCAAGTGTTTATTGTAGACTGATTGTTTATGTAAAGTGTTGATTGTAGACTGATTGATAATATCAAGTGTTGATTGTAGACTGATTGATAATATCAAGTGTTGATTGTAGACTGATTGTTTATGTAAAGTGTTGATTATAGACTGATAGATAATATCAAGTGTTGATTGTAGACTGCTTGTTCATGTAAAGTGTTGATTGTAGACTGATTGCTCATGTAAATTGTTGATTGTAGACTGATTGTTAATATCAAGTGCTGATTGTAGACTGATTGTTAATATCAATTGTTGATTGTAGACTGATTGTTAATATCAAGTGTTGATTGTAGACTGATTGCTAATATCAAGTGTTGATTGTAGACTGATTGTTCATGTAAAGTGTTGATTGTAGACTGATTGATCATTTAAAGTCTTGATTGTAGACTGATTGTTAATATCAAGTGTTGATTGTAGACTAATTGTTCATATAAAGTGTTGATTGTAGACTGATTGTTAATTTTAAGTGTTGATTGTTGACTAATTGTTCATGTAAAGTCTTGATTGTAGACTGATTTTTCATATAAAGTGTTGATTGTAGACTGATTGTTAATTTTAAGTGTTGATTGTAGACTAATTGTTCATGTAAAGTCTTGATTGTAGACTGATTTTTCATATAAAGTGTTGATTGTAGACTGATTGTTCCTGTAAAGTGTTGATAGTAGACTTTCTTCATGTAAAGTGTTGATTGTAGACTGATTGTTATTATCAAGTGTTGATTGTAGACTGATTGTTCATGTAAAGTGTTGATAGTAGACTTTCTTCATGTAAAGTGTTGATTGTAGACTGATTGTTATTATCAAGTGTTGATTGTAGACTGATTGTTCATGTAAAGTGTTGAATGTAGACTGATTGTTCATGTAAACTGTTCATTGTAAACTAATTGTTCATGTAAAGTGTTGATTGTAAACTGATTATTCATGTAAACTGTTGATTGTAGATGGATTGTTCATGTAAAGTGTTGATTGTAGACTGATTGTTCATGTATAGCGTTGATTGTAGACTAATTGTTCATATAAAGTGTTGATTGTAGACTGATTGTTAATTTTAAGTGTTGATTGTAGACTGATTGGTCATGTAAAGTGTTGATTGTAGACTGATTGGTCATGTAAAGTGTTGATTGTAGACTGATTAGTCGTGTAAAGGGTTGATTGTATACTGATTGTTTATGTAAAGTGTTGATTATAGACTGATTGTTAATATCAAGTGTTGATTGTAGACTGATTGATAATATCAAGTGTTCATTGTAGCCTGATTGCTCATGTAAATTGTTGATTGTAGACTGATTATTAATATCAAGTGCTGATTGTAGACTGATTGTTTATGTAAAGTGTTGATTGTAGACTGATTGATAATATCAAGTGTTGATTGTAGACTGATTGTTCCTGTAAAGTGTTGATAGTAGACTTTCTTCATGTAAAGTGTTGATTGTAGACTGATTGTTATTATCAAGTGTTGATTGTAGACTGATTGTTCATGTAAAGTGTTGATAGTAGACTTTCTTCATGTAAAGTGTTGATTGTAGACTGATTGTTATTACCAAGTGTTGATTGTAGACTGATTGTTCCTGTAAAGTGTTGATAGCAGACTTTCTTCATGTAAAGTGTTGATTGTAGACTGATTGTTATTATCAAGTGTTGATTGTAGACTGATTGTTCATGTAAAGTGTTGAATGTAGACTGATTGTTCATGTAAACTGTTCATTGTAAACTAATTGTTCATGTAAAGTGTTGATTGTAAACTGATTATTCATGTAAACTGTTGATTGTAGATGGATTGTTCATGTAAAGTGTTGATTGTAGACTGATTGTTCATGTATAGCGTTGATTGTAGACTGATTGTTCATGTAAACTGTTGATTGTAAACTGATTGTTCATGTAAAGTGTTGATTGTAAACTGATTATTCATATAAAGTGTTGATTGTAGATTGAATGTTCATGTAAAGTGTTGATTGTAGACTCATTGTTCATGTAAAGTGTTGATTGTAGACTGATTGTTTTTATCAAGTGTTGATTTTAGACTGATTGATAATATCAAGTGTTGATTGTAGACTGATTGATAATATCAAGTGTTGATTGTAGACTGATTGCTAATATCAAGTGTTGATTGTAGACTGATTGATAATATCAAGTGTTGATTGTAGACTGATTGATAATATCAAGTGTTGATTGTAGACTGATTGATAAAATCAAGTGTTGATTATAGACTGATTGTTAATATCAAGTGTTGATTGTAGACTGATTGTTTATGTAAAGTGTTGATTGTAGACTGATTGATAATATCAAGTGTTGATTATAGACTGATTGTTAATATCAAGTGTTGATTGTAGACTGATTGTTCATGTAATGTGTTGATTGTAGACTGATTGCTCATGTAAATTGTTGATTGTAGACTGATTGTTAATATCAGGTGTTGATTGTAGACTGATTGTTAATATCAAGTGTTGTCTGTATACTGATTGTTAATGTCAAGTGTTGATTGTAGACTGATTGTTCATGTAAAGTGTTGATTGTAGACTGATTGATCATGTAAAGTGTTGATTGTAGACTGATTGTTAATATCAAGTGTTGATTGTAGGCTGATTGATAATATCAAGTGTTGATTGTAGACTAATTGTTGATGTAAAGTGTTGATAATAGACTTTCTTCATGTAAAGTGTTGATTGTAGACTGATTGTTCCTGTAAAGTGTTGATAGCAGACTTTCTTCATGTAAAGTGTTGATTGTAAGCTGATTGTTCATGTAAAGTGTTGATTGTAGAGTGATTGTTCATGTAAACTGTTGATTGTAGACTGATTGATAATATCAAGTGTTGATTATAGTCTGATTGTTAATATCAAGTGTTGATTGTAGACTGATTGATAATATCAAGTGTTCATTGTAGCCTGATTGGTAAAATCAAGTGTTGATTTTAGACTGATTGTTAATATCAAGTGTTTATTGTAGACTGATTGTTTATGTAAAGTGTTGATTGTAGACTGATTGATAATATCAAGTGTTGATTGTAGACTGATTGATAATATCAAGTGTTGATTGTAGACTGATTGTTTATGTAAAGTGTTGATTATAGACTGATAGATAATATCAAGTGTTGATTGTAGACTGCTTGTTCATGTAAAGTGTTGATTGTAGACTGATTGCTCATGTAAATTGTTGATTGTAGACTGATTGTTAATATCAAGTGCTGATTGTAGACTGATTGTTAATATCAATTGTTGATTGTAGACTGATTGTTAATATCAAGTGTTGATTGTAGACTGATTGCTAATATCAAGTGTTGATTGTAGACTGATTGTTCATGTAAAGTGTTGATTGTAGACTGATTGATCATTTAAAGTCTTGATTGTAGACTGATTGTTAATATCAAGTGTTGATTGTAGACTAATTGTTCATATAAAGTGTTGATTGTAGACTGATTGTTAATTTTAAGTGTTGATTGTTGACTAATTGTTCATGTAAAGTCTTGATTGTAGACTGATTTTTCATATAAAGTGTTGATTGTAGACTGATTGTTAATTTTAAGTGTTGATTGTAGACTAATTGTTCATGTAAAGTCTTGATTGTAGACTGATTTTTCATATAAAGTGTTGATTGTAGACTGATTGTTCCTGTAAAGTGTTGATAGTAGACTTTCTTCATGTAAAGTGTTGATTGTAGACTGATTGTTATTATCAAGTGTTGATTGTAGACTGATTGTTCATGTAAAGTGTTGATAGTAGACTTTCTTCATGTAAAGTGTTGATTGTAGACTGATTGTTATTATCAAGTGTTGATTGTAGACTGATTGTTCATGTAAAGTGTTGAATGTAGACTGATTGTTCATGTAAACTGTTCATTGTAAACTAATTGTTCATGTAAAGTGTTGATTGTAAACTGATTATTCATGTAAACTGTTGATTGTAGATGGATTGTTCATGTAAAGTGTTGATTGTAGACTGATTGTTCATGTATAGCGTTGATTGTAGACTAATTGTTCATATAAAGTGTTGATTGTAGACTGATTGTTAATTTTAAGTGTTGATTGTAGACTGATTGGTCATGTAAAGTGTTGATTGTAGACTGATTGGTCATGTAAAGTGTTGATTGTAGACTGATTAGTCGTGTAAAGGGTTGATTGTATACTGATTGTTTATGTAAAGTGTTGATTATAGACTGATTGTTAATATCAAGTGTTGATTGTAGACTGATTGATAATATCAAGTGTTCATTGTAGCCTGATTGCTCATGTAAATTGTTGATTGTAGACTGATTATTAATATCAAGTGCTGATTGTAGACTGATTGTTTATATAAAGTGTTGATTGTAGACTGATTGATAATATCAAGTGTTGATTGTAGACTGATTGTTCCTGTAAAGTGTTGATAGTAGACTTTCTTCATGTAAAGTGTTGATTGTAGACTGATTGTTATTATCAAGTGTTGATTGTAGACTGATTGTTCATGTAAAGTGTTGATAGTAGACTTTCTTCATGTAAAGTGTTGATTGTAGACTGATTGTTATTACCAAGTGTTGATTGTAGACTGATTGTTCCTGTAAAGTGTTGATAGCAGACTTTCTTCATGTAAAGTGTTGATTGTAGACTGATTGTTATTATCAAGTGTTGATTGTAGACTGATTGTTCATGTAAAGTGTTGAATGTAGACTGATTGTTCATGTAAACTGTTCATTGTAAACTAATTGTTCATGTAAAGTGTTGATTGTAAACTGATTATTCATGTAAACTGTTGATTGTAGATGGATTGTTCATGTAAAGTGTTGATTGTAGACTGATTGTTCATGTATAGCGTTGATTGTAGACTGATTGTTCATGTAAACTGTTGATTGTAAACTGATTGTTCATGTAAAGTGTTGATTGTAAACTGATTATTCATATAAAGTGTTGATTGTAGATTGAATGTTCATGTAAAGTGTTGATTGTAGACTCATTGTTCATGTAAAGTGTTGATTGTAGACTGATTGTTTTTATCAAGTGTTGATTTTAGACTGATTGATAATATCAAGTGTTGATTGTAGACTGATTGATAATATCAAGTGTTGATTGTAGACTGATTGCTAATATCAAGTGTTGATTGTAGACTGATTGATAATATCAAGTGTTGATTGTAGACTGATTGATAATATCAAGTGTTGATTGTAGACTGATTGATAAAATCAAGTGTTGATTATAGACTGATTGTTAATATCAAGTGTTGATTGTAGACTGATTGTTTATGTAAAGTGTTGATTGTAGACTGATTGATAATATCAAGTGTTGATTATAGACTGATTGTTAATATCAAGTGTTGATTGTAGACTGATTGTTCATGTAATGTGTTGATTGTAGACTGATTGCTCATGTAAATTGTTGATTGTAGACTGATTGTTAATATCAGGTGTTGATTGTAGACTGATTGTTAATATCAAGTGTTGTCTGTATACTGATTGTTAATGTCAAGTGTTGATTGTAGACTGATTGTTCATGTAAAGTGTTGATTGTAGACTGATTGATCATGTAAAGTGTTGATTGTAGACTGATTGTTAATATCAAGTGTTGATTGTAGGCTGATTGATAATATCAAGTGTTGATTGTAGACTAATTGTTGATGTAAAGTGTTGATAATAGACTTTCTTCATGTAAAGTGTTGATTGTAGACTGATTGTTCCTGTAAAGTGTTGATAGCAGACTTTCTTCATGTAAAGTGTTGATTGTAAGCTGATTGTTCATGTAAAGTGTTGATTGTAGAGTGATTGTTCATGTAAACTGTTGATTGTAGACTGATTGATAATATCAAGTGTTGATTGTAGACTGATTGTTAATATCAAGTGTTGATTGTAGACTGATTGGTCATGTAAAGTGTTGATTGTAGACTGATTGGTCATGTAAAGTGTTGATTGTAGACTGATTGGTCGTGTAAAGGGTTGATTGTAGACTGATTGTTTATGTAAAGTGTTGATTATAGTCTGATTGTTAATATCAAGTGTTGATTGTAGACTGATTGATAATATCAAGTGTTCATTGTAGCCTGATTGGTAAAATCAAGTGTTGATTTTAGACTGATTGTTAATATCAAGTGTTGATTGTAGACTGATTGTTTATGTAAAGTGTTGATTGTAGACTGATTGATAATATCAAGTGTTGATTGTAGACTGATTGTTAATATCAAGTGTTGATTGTAGACTGATTGTTTATGTAAAGTGTTGATTATAGACTGATAGATAATATCAAGTGTTGATTGTAGACTGCTTGTTCATGTAAAGTGTTGATTGTAGACTGATTGCTCATGTAAATTGTTGATTGTAGACTGATTGTTAATATCAAGTGCTGATTGTAGACTGATTGTTAATATCAATTGTTGATTGTAGACTGATTGTTAATATCAAGTGTTGATTGTAGACTGATTGCTAATATCAAGTGTTGATTGTAGACTGATTGTTCATGTAAAGTGTTGATTGTAGACTGATTGATCATTTAAAGTCTTGATTGTAGACTGATTGTTAATATCAAGTGTTGATTGTAGACTAATTGTTCATATAAAGTGTTGATTGTAGACTGATTGTTAATTTTAAGTGTTGATTGTTGACTAATTGTTCATGTAAAGTCTTGATTGTAGACTGATTTTTCATATAAAGTGTTGATTGTAGACTGATTGTTAATTTTAAGTGTTGATTGTAGACTAATTGTTCATGTAAAGTCTTGATTGTAGACTGATTTTTCATATAAAGTGTTGATTGTAGACTGATTGTTCCTGTAAAGTGTTGATAGTAGACTTTCTTCATGTAAAGTGTTGATTGTAGACTGATTGTTATTATCAAGTGTTGATTGTAGACTGATTGTTCATGTAAAGTGTTGATAGTAGACTTTCTTCATGTAAAGTGTTGATTGTAGACTGATTGTTATTATCAAGTGTTGATTGTAGACTGATTGTTCATGTAAAGTGTTGAATGTAGACTGATTGTTCATGTAAACTGTTCATTGTAAACTAATTGTTCATGTAAAGTGTTGATTGTAAACTGATTATTCATGTAAACTGTTGATTGTAGATGGATTGTTCATGTAAAGTGTTGATTGTAGACTGATTGTTCATGTATAGCGTTGATTGTAGACTAATTGTTCATATAAAGTGTTGATTGTAGACTGATTGTTAATTTTAAGTGTTGATTGTAGACTGATTGGTCATGTAAAGTGTTGATTGTAGACTGATTGGTCATGTAAAGTGTTGATTGTAGACTGATTGGTCGTGTAAAGGGTTGATTGTATACTGATTGTTTATGTAAAGTGTTGATTATAGACTGATTGTTAATATCAAGTGTTGATTGTAGACTGATTGATAATATCAAGTGTTCATTGTAGCCTGATTGCTCATGTAAATTGTTGATTGTAGACTGATTATTAATATCAAGTGCTGATTGTAGACTGATTGTTTATGTAAAGTGTTGATTGTAGACTGATTGATAATATCAAGTGTTGATTGTAGACTGATTGTTCCTGTAAAGTGTTGATAGTAGACTTTCTTCATGTAAATTGTTGATTGTAGACTGATTGTTATTATCAAGTGTTGATTGTAGACTGATTGTTCATGTAAAGTGTTGATAGTAGACTTTCTTCATGTAAAGTGTTGATTGTAGACTGATTGTTATTACCAAGTGTTGATTGTAGACTGATTGTTCCTGTAAAGTGTTGATAGCAGACTTTCTTCATGTAAAGTGTTGATTGTAGACTGATTGTTATTATCAAGTGTTGATTGTAGACTGATTGTTCATGTAAAGTGTTGAATGTAGACTGATTGTTCATGTAAACTGTTCATTGTAAACTAATTGTTCATGTAAAGTGTTGATTGTAAACTGATTATTCATGTAAACTGTTGATTGTAGATGGATTGTTCATGTAAAGTGTTGATTGTAGACTGATTGTTCATGTATAGCATTGATTGTAGACTGATTGTTCATGTAAACTGTTGATTGTAAACTGATTGTTCATGTAAAGTGTTGATTGTAAACTGATTATTCATATAAAGTGTTGATTGTAGATTGAATGTTCATGTAAAGTGTTGATTGTAGACTCATTGTTCATGTAAAGTGTTGATTGTAGACTGATTGTTTTTATCAAGTGTTGATTTTAGACTGATTGATAATATCAAGTGTTGATTGTAGACTGATTGATAATATCAAGTGTTGATTGTAGACTGATTGATAAAATCAAGTGTTGATTATAGACTGATTGTTAATATCAAGTGTTGATTGTAGACTGATTGTTTATGTAAAGTGTTGATTGTAGACTGATTGATAATATCAAGTGTTGATTATAGACTGATTGTTAATATCTAGTGTTGATTGTAGACTGATTGTTCATGTAATGTGTTGATTGTAGACTGATTGGTCATGTAAATTGTTGATTGTAGACTGATTGTTAATATCAGGTGTTGATTGTAGACTGATTGTTAATATCAAGTGTTGTCTGTATACTGATTGTTAATGTCAAGTGTTGATTGTAGACTGATTGTTCATGTAAAGTGTTGATTGTAGACTGATTGATCATGTAAAGTGTTGATTGTAGACTGATTGTTAATATCAAGTGTTGATTGTAGACTGATTGATAATATCAAGTGTTGATTGTAGACTGATTGTTGATGTCAAGTGTTGATTATAGACTGATTGTTAATATCAAGTGTTGATTGTAGACTGATTGTTCATGTAAAGTGTTGATAGACTGATGTAAAGTGTTGATTGTAGACTGATTGTTCATGTAAAGTGTTGATTGTAGACTGATTGTTAATATAAGTGTTGATTGTAGACTGATTGTTAATATCAAGTGTTGATTGTAGACTGATTGTTAATATCAAGTGTTGATTGTAGACTGATTGTTCATGTAAAGTGTTGATTGTAGACTGATTGTTCATGTAAAGTGTTGATTGTAGACTGATTGATCATGTAAAGTGTTGATTGTAGACTGATTGTTAATGTAAAGTGTTGATTGTAGACTGATTGATAATATCAAGTGTTGATTGTAGACTGATTGATAATATCAAGTGTTGATTGTAGACTGATTGGTAAAATCAAGTGTTGATTTTAGACTGATTGTTCATGTAAAGTGTTGATTGTAGACTGATTGTTCATGTAAAGTGTTGATTGTAGACTGATTGATAATATCAAGTGTTGATTGTAGACTGATTGTTAATATCAAGTGTTGATTGTAGACTGATTGGTCATGTAAAGTGTTGATTGTAGACTGATTGGTCATGTAAAGTGTTGATTGTAGACTGATTGGTCGTGTAAAGTGTTGATTGTAGACTGATTGTTTATGTAAAGTGTTGATTATAGACTGATTGTTAATATCAAGTGTTGATTGTAGACTGATTGATAATATCAAGTGTTGATTGTAGACTGATTGGTAAAATCAAGTGTTGATTGTAGACTGATTGTTAATATCAAGTGTTGATTGTAGACTGATTGTTTATGTAAAGTGTTGATTGTAGACTGATTGATAATATCAAGTGTTGATTGTAGACTGATTGTTAATATCAAGTGTTGATTGTAGACTGATTGTTTATGTAAAGTGTTGATTGTAGACTGATTGATAATATCAAGTGTTGATTGTAGACTGATTGTTCATGTAAAGTGTTGATTGTAGACTGATTGCTCATGTAAATTGTTGATTGTAGACTGATTGTTAATATCAAGTGTTGATTGTAGACTGATTGTTAATATCAAGTGTTGATTGTAGACTGATTGTTAATATCAAGTGTTGATTGTAGACTGATTGTTAATATCAAGTGTTGATTGTAGACTGATTGTTCATGTAAAGTGTTGATTGTAGACTGATTGATCATTTAAAGTGTTGATTGTAGACTGATTGTTAATATCAAGTGTTGATTGTAGACTGATTGTTCATATAAAGTGTTGATTGTAGACTGATTGTTAATTTTAAGTGTTGATTGTTGACTAATTGTTCATGTAAAGTCTTGATTGTAGACTGATTTTTCATATAAAGTGTTGATTGTAGACTGATTGTTAATTTTAAGTGTTGATTGTAGACTAATTGTTCATGTAAAGTCTTGATTGTAGACTGATTTTTCATATAAAGTGTTGATTGTAGACTGATTGTTCCTGTAAAGTGTTGATAGTAGACTTTCTTCATGTAAAGTGTTGATTGTAGACTGATTGTTATTATCAAGTGTTGATTGTAGACTGATTGTTCATGTAAAGTGTTGATAGTAGACTTTCTTCATGTAAAGTGTTGATTGTAGACTGATTGTTATTATCAAGTGTTGATTGTAGACTGATTGTTCATGTAAAGTGTTGATTGTAGACTGATTGTTCATGTAAACTGTTGATTGTAAACTAATTGTTCATGTAAAGTGTTGATTGTAAACTGATTATTCATGTAAAGTGTTGATTGTAGATGATTGTTCATGTAAAGTGTTGATTGTAGACTGATTGTTCATGTATAGTGTTGATTGTAGACTGATTGTTCATATAAAGTGTTGATTGTAGACTGATTGTTAATTTTAAGTGTTGATTGTAGACTGATTGGTCATGTAAAGTGTTGATTGTAGACTGATTGGTCATGTAAAGTGTTGATTGTAGACTGATTGTTCGTGTAAAGTGTTGATTGTAGACTGATTGTTTATGTAAAGTGTTGATTGTAGACTGATTGTTAATATCAAGTGTTGATTGTAGACTGATTGATAATATCAAGTGTTGATTGTAGACTGATTGCTCATGTAAAGTGTTGATTGTAGACTGATTGTTAATATCAAGTGTTGATTGTAGACTGATTGTTTATGTAAAGTGTTGATTGTAGACTGATTGATAATATCAAGTGTTGATTGTAGACTGATTGTTCCTGTAAAGTGTTGATAGTAGACTTTCTTCATGTAAAGTGTTGATTGTAGACTGATTGTTATTATCAAGTGTTGATTGTAGACTGATTGTTCATGTAAAGTGTTGATAGTAGACTTTCTTCATGTAAAGTGTTGATTGTAGACTGATTGTTATTACCAAGTGTTGATTGTAGACTGATTGTTCCTGTAAAGTGTTGATAGCAGACTTTCTTCATGTAAAGTGTTGATTGTAGACTGATTGTTATTATCAAGTGTTGATTGTAGACTGATTGTTCATGTAAAGTGTTGAATGTAGACTGATTGTTCATGTAAACTGTTCATTGTAAACTAATTGTTCATGTAAAGTGTTGATTGTAAACTGATTATTCATGTAAACTGTTGATTGTAGATGGATTGTTCATGTAAAGTGTTGATTGTAGACTGATTGTTCATGTATAGCATTGATTGTAGACTGATTGTTCATGTAAACTGTTGATTGTAAACTGATTGTTCATGTAAAGTGTTGATTGTAAACTGATTATTCATATAAAGTGTTGATTGTAGATTGAATGTTCATGTAAAGTGTTGATTGTAGACTCATTGTTCATGTAAAGTGTTGATTGTAGACTGATTGTTTTTATCAAGTGTTGATTTTAGACTGATTGATAATATCAAGTGTTGATTGTAGACTGATTGATAATATCAAGTGTTGATTGTAGACTGATTGATAAAATCAAGTGTTGATTATAGACTGATTGTTAATATCAAGTGTTGATTGTAGACTGATTGTTTATGTAAAGTGTTGATTGTAGACTGATTGATAATATCAAGTGTTGATTATAGACTGATTGTTAATATCAAGTGTTGATTGTAGACTGATTGTTCATGTAATGTGTTGATTGTAGACTGATTGGTCATGTAAATTGTTGATTGTAGACTGATTGTTAATATCAGGTGTTGATTGTAGACTGATTGTTAATATCAAGTGTTGTCTGTATACTGATTGTTAATGTCAAGTGTTGATTGTAGACTGATTGTTCATGTAAAGTGTTGATTGTAGACTGATTGATCATGTAAAGTGTTGATTGTAGACTGATTGTTAATATCAAGTGTTGATTGTAGGCTGATTGATAATATCAAGTGTTGATTGTAGACTAATTGTTGATGTAAAGTGTTGATAATAGACTTTCTTCATGTAAAGTGTTGATTGTAGACTGATTGTTCCTGTAAAGTGTTGATAGCAGACTTTCTTCATGTAAAGTGTTGATTGTAAGCTGATTGTTCATGTAAAGTGTTGATTGTAGACTGATTGTTCATGTAAAGTGTTGATTGTAGACTGATTGTTAATATAAAGTGTTGATTGTAGACTGATTGTTAATATCAAGTGTTGATTGTAGACTGATTGGTCATGTAAAGTGTTGATTGTAGACTGATTGGTCATGTAAAGTGTTGATTGTAGACTGATTGGTCGTGTAAAGGGTTGATTGTAGACTGATTGTTTATGTAAAGTGTTGATTATAGACTGATTGTTAATATCAAGTGTTGATTGTAGACTGATTGATAATATCAAGTGTTCATTGTAGCCTGATTGGTAAAATCAAGTGTTGATTTTAGACTGATTGTTAATATCAAGTGTTGATTGTAGACTGATTGTTTATGTAAAGTGTTGATTGTAGACTGATTGATAATATCAAGTGTTGATTGTAGACTGATTGATAATATCAAGTGTTGATTGTAGACTGATTGTTTATGTAAAGTGTTGATTATAGACTGATTGATAATATCAAGTGTTGATTGTAGACTGCTTGTTCATGTAAAGTGTTGATTGTAGACTGATTGCTCATGTAAATTGTTGATTGTAGACTGATTGTTAATATCAAGTGTTGATTGTAGACTGATTGTTAATATCAATTGTTGATTGTAGACTGATTGTTAATATCAAGTGTTGATTGTAGACTGATTGCTAATATCAAGTGTTGATTGTAGACTGATTGTTCATGTAAAGTGTTGATTGTAGACTGATTGATCATTTAAAGTGTTGATTGTAGACTGATTGTTAATATCAAGTGTTGATTGTAGACTAATTGTTCATATAAAGTGTTGATTGTAGACTGATTGTTAATTTTAAGTGTTGATTGTAGACTAATTGTTCATGTAAAGTCTTGATTGTAGACTGATTTTTCATATAAAGTGTTGATTGTAGACTGATTGTTCCTGTAAAGTGTTGATAGTAGACTTTCTTCATGTAAAGTGTTGATTGTAGACTGATTGTTATTATCAAGTGTTGATTGTAGACTGATTGTTCATGTAAAGTGTTGATAGTAGACTTTCTTCATGTAAAGTGTTGATTGTAGACTGATTGTTATTATCAAGTGTTGATTGTAGACTGATTGTTCATGTAAAGTGTTGAATGTAGACTGATTGTTCATGTAAACTGTTGATTGTAAACTGATTGTTCATGTAAAGTGTTGATTGTAAACTGATTATTCATGTAAACTGTTGATTGTAGATGGATTGTTCATGTAAAGTGTTGATTGTAGACTGATTGTTCATGTATAGTGTTGATTGTAGACTAATTGTTCATATAAAGTGTTGATTGTAGACTGATTGTTAATTTTAAGTGTTGATTGTAGACTGATTGGTCATGTAAAGTGTTGATTGTAGACTGATTGGTCATGTAAAGTGTTGATTGTAGACTGATTGGTCGTGTAAAGGGTTGATTGTAGACTGATTGTTTATGTAAAGTGTTGATTGTAGACTGATTGTTAATATCAAGTGTTGATTGTAGACTGATTGATAATATCAAGTGTTCATTGTAGACTGATTGCTCATGTAAATTGTTGATTGTAGACTGATTATTAATATCAAGTGTTGATTGTAGACTGATTGTTAATATCAAGTGTTGATTGTAGACTGATTGTTAATATCAAGTGTTGATTGTAGACTGATTGCTAATATCAAGTGTTGATTGTAGACTGATTGTTCATGTAAAGTGTTGATTGTAGACTGATTGATCATTTAAAGTGTTGATTGTAGACTGATTGTTAATATCAAGTGTTGATTGTAGACTAATTGTTCATATAAAGTGTTGATTGTAGACTGATTGTTAATTTTAAGTGTTGATTGTTGACTAATTGTTCATGTAAAGTCTTGATTGTAGACTGATTTTTCATATAAAGTGTTGATTGTAGACTGATTGTTAATTTTAAGTGTTGATTGTAGACTAATTGTTCATGTAAAGTCTTGATTGTAGACTGATTTTTCATATAAAGTGTTGATTGTAGACTGATTGTTCCTGTAAAGTGTTGATAGTAGACTTTCTTCATGTAAAGTGTTGATTGTAGACTGATTGTTATTATCAAGTGTTGATTGTAGACTGATTGTTCATGTAAAGTGTTGATAGTAGACTTTCTTCATGTAAAGTGTTGATTGTAGACTGATTGTTATTACCAAGTGTTGATTGTAGACTGATTGTTCCTGTAAAGTGTTGATAGCAGACTTTCTTCATGTAAAGTGTTGATTGTAGACTGATTGTTATTATCAAGTGTTGATTGTAGACTGATTGTTCATGTAAAGTGTTGAATGTAGACTGATTGTTCATGTAAACTGTTCATTGTAAACTAATTGTTCATGTAAAGTGTTGATTGTAAACTGATTATTCATATAAACTGTTGATTGTAGATGGATTGTTCATGTAAAGTGTTGATTGTAGACTGATTGTTCATGTATAGCGTTGATTGTAGACTGATTGTTCATGTAAACTGTTGATTGTAAACTGATTGTTCATGTAAAGTGTTGATTGTAAACTGATTATTCATATAAAGTGTTGATTGTAGATTGAATGTTCATGTAAAGTGTTGATTGTAGACTCATTGTTCATGTAAAGTGTTGATTGTAGACTGATTGATAACATCAAGTGTTGATTGTAGACTGATTAATAATATCAAGTGTTGATTGTAGACTGATTGTTAATATCAAGTGTTGATTGTAGACTGATTGCTAATATCAAGTGTTGATTGTAGACTGATTGATAATATCAAGTGTTGATTGTAGACTGATTGATAATATCAAGTGTTGATTGTAGACTGATTGATAAAATCAAGTGTTGATTATAGACTGATTGTTAATATCAAGTGTTGATTGTAGACTGATTGTTTATGTAAAGTGTTGATTGTAGACTGATTGATAATATCAAGTGTTGATTATAGACTGATTGTTAATATCAAGTGTTGATTGTAGACTGATTGTTCATGTAATGTGTTGATTGTAGACTGATTGCTCATGTAAATTGTTGATTGTAGACTGATTGTTAATATCAGGTGTTGATTGTAGACTGATTGTTAATATCAAGTGTTGTCTGTATACTGATTGTTAATGTCAAGTGTTGATTGTAGACTGATTGTTCATGTAAAGTGTTGATTGTAGACTGATTGATCATGTAAAGTGTTGATTGTAGACTGATTGTTAATATCAAGTGTTGATTGTAGGCTGATTGATAATATCAAGTGTTGATTGTAGACTAATTGTTGATGTAAAGTGTTGATAATAGACTTTCTTCATGTAAAGTGTTGATTGTAGACTGATTGTTCCTGTAAAGTGTTGATAGCAGACTTTCTTCATGTAAAGTGTTGATTGTAGCTGATTGTTCATGTAAAGTGTTGATTGTAGAGTGATTGTTCATGTAAACTGTTGATTGTAGACTGATTGATAATATCAAGTGTTGATTGTAGACTGATTGTTAATATCAAGTGTTGATTGTAGACTGATTGGTCATGTAAAGTGTTGATTGTAGACTGATTGGTCATGTAAAGTGTTGATTGTAGACTGATTGGTCGTGTAAAGGTTGATTGTAGACTGATTGTTTATGTAAAGTGTTGATTATAGACTGATTGTTAATATCAAGTGTTGATTGTAGACTGATTGATAATATCAAGTGTTCATTGTAGCCTGATTGGTAAAATCAAGTGTTGATTTTAGACTGATTGTTAATATCAAGTGTTGATTGTAGACTGATTGTTCATGTAAAGTGTTGATTGTAGACTGATTGTTAATATCAAGTGTTGATTGTAGACTGATTGTTAATATCAAGTGTTGATTGTAGACTGATTGTTAATGTCAAGTGTTGATTGTAGACTGATTGTTAGTATCAAGTGTTGATTGTAGACTGATTGTTAATATCAAGTGTTGATTGTAGACTGATTGCTAATATCAAGTGTTGATTGTAGACTGATTGTTCATGTAAAGTGTTGATTGTAGACTGATTGATCATTTAAAGTGTTGATTGTAGACTGATTGTTAATATCAAGTGTTGATTGTAGACTAATTGTTCATATAAAGTGTTGATTGTAGACTGATTGTTAATTTTAAGTGTTGATTGTTGACTAATTGTTCATGTAAAGTCTTGATTGTAGACTGATTTTTCATATAAAGTGTTGATTGTAGACTGATTGTTAATTTTAAGTTTGATTGTAGACTAATTGTTCATGTAAAGTCTTGATTGTAGACTGATTTTTCATATAAAGTGTTGATTGTAGACTGATTGTTCCTGTAAAGTGTTGATAGTAGACTTTATTCATGTAAAGTGTTGATTGTAGACTGATTGTTATTATCAAGTGTTGATTGTAGACTGATTGTTCATGTAAAGTGTTGATAGTAGACTTTCTTCATGTAAAGTGTTGATTGTAGACTGATTGTTATTACCAAGTGTTGATTGTAGACTGATTGTTCCTGTAAAGTGTTGATAGCAGACTTTCTTCATGTAAAGTGTTGATTGTAGACTGATTGTTATTATCAAGTGTTGATTGTAGACTGTTCATGTAAAGTGTTGATTGTAGACTGATTGTTCATGTAAACTGTTGATTGTAAACTGATTGTTCATGTAAAGTGTTGATTGTAAACTGATTATTCATATAAAGTGTTGATTGTAGATTGAATGTTCATGTAAAGTGTTGATTGTAGACTCATTGTTCATGTAAAGTGTTGATTGTAGACTGATTGTTAATATCAAGTGTTGATTATAGACTGATTGTTAATATCAAGTGTTGATTGTAGACTGATTGTTAATATCAAGTGTTGATTGTAGACTGATTGATAACATCAAGTGTTGATTGTAGACTGATTAATAATATCAAGTGTTGATTGTAGACTGATTGTTAATATCAAGTGTTGATTGTAGACTGATTGCTAATATCAAGTGTTGATTGTAGACTGATTGATAATATCAAGTGTTGATTGTAGACTGATTGATAATATCAAGTGTTGATTGTAGACTGATTGATAAAATCAAGTGTTGATTATAGACTGATTGTTAATATCAAGTGTTGATTGTAGACTGATTGTTTATGTAAAGTGTTGATTGTAGACTGATTGATAATATCAAGTGTTGATTATAGACTGATTGTTAATATCAAGTGTTGATTGTAGACTGATTGTTCATGTAATGTGTTGATTGTAGACTGATTGCTCATGTAAATTGTTGATTGTAGACTGATTGTTAATATCAGGTGTTGATTGTAGACTGATTGTTAATATCAAGTGTTGTCTGTATACTGATTGTTAATGTCAAGTGTTGATTGTAGACTGATTGTTCATGTAAAGTGTTGATTGTAGACTGATTGATCATGTAAAGTGTTGATTGTAGACTGATTGTTAATATCAAGTGTTGATTGTAGGCTGATTGATAATATCAAGTGTTGATTGTAGACTAATTGTTGATGTAAAGTGTTGATAATAGACTTTCTTCATGTAAAGTGTTGATTGTAGACTGATTGTTCCTGTAAAGTGTTGATAGCAGACTTTCTTCATGTAAAGTGTTGATTGTAAGCTGATTGTTCATGTAAAGTGTTGATTATAGACTGATTGTTAATATCAAGTGTTGATTGTAGACTAATTGATAATATCAAGTGTTGATTGTAGACTGATTGTTAATATCAAGTGTTGATTGTAGACTGATTGGTCATGTAAAGTGTTGATTGTAGACTGATTGGTCATGTAAAGTGTTGATTGTAGACTGATTGGTCGTGTAAAGGGTTGATTGTAGACTGATTGTTTATGTAAAGTGTTGATTATAGACTGATTGTTAATATCAAGTGTTGATTGTAGACTGATTGATAATATCAAGTGTTCATTGTAGCCTGATTGGTAAAATCAAGTGTTGATTTTAGACTGATTGTTAATATCAAGTGTTGATTGTAGACTGATTGTTTATGTAAAGTGTTGATTGTAGACTGATTGATAATATCAAGTGTTGATTGTAGACTGATTGATAATATCAAGTGTTGATTGTAGACTGATTGTTTATGTAAAGTGTTGATTATAGACTGATTGATAATATCAAGTGTTGATTGTAGACTGCTTGTTCATGTAAAGTGTTGATTGTAGACTGATTGATCATGTAAATTGTTGATTGTAGACTGATTGTTAATATCAAGTGTTGATTGTAGACTGATTGTTCATGTAAAGTGTTGATTGTAGACTGATTGATCATTTAAAGTCTTGATTGTAGACTGATTGTTAATATCAAGTGTTGATTGTAGACTAATTGTTCATATAAAGTGTTGATTGTAGACTGATTGTTAATTTTAAGTGTTGATTGTTGACTAATTGTTCATGTAAAGTCTTGATTGTAGACTGATTTTTCATATAAAGTGTTGATTGTAGACTGATTGTTAATTTTAAGTTTGATTGTAGACTAATTGTTCATGTAAAGTCTTGATTGTAGACTGATTTTTCATATAAAGTGTTGATTGTAGACTGATTGTTCCTGTAAAGTGTTGATAGTAGACTTTATTCATGTAAAGTGTTGATTGTAGACTGATTGTTATTATCAAGTGTTGATTGTAGACTGATTGTTCATGTAAAGTGTTGATAGTAGACTTTCTTCATGTAAAGTGTTGATTGTAGACTGATTGTTATTACCAAGTGTTGATTGTAGACTGATTGTTCCTGTAAAGTGTTGATAGCAGACTTTCTTCATGTAAAGTGTTGATTGTAGACTGATTGTTATTATCAAGTGTTGATTGTAGACTGTTCATGTAAAGTGTTGATTGTAGACTGATTGTTCATGTAAACTGTTGATTGTAAACTGATTGTTCATGTAAAGTGTTGATTGTAAACTGATTATTCATATAAAGTGTTGATTGTAGATTGATTGTTCATGTAAAGTGTTGATTGTAGACTGATTGTTCATGTAAAGTGTTGATTGTAGACTGATTGTTAATATCAAGTGTTGATTATAGACTGATTGTTAATATCAAGTGTTGATTGTAGACTGATTGTTAATATCAAGTGTTGATTGTAGACTGATTGATAACATCAAGTGTTGATTGTAGACTGATTAATAATATCAAGTGTTGATTGTAGACTGATTGTTAATATCAAGTGTTGATTGTAGACTGATTGATAATATCAAGTGTTGATTGTAGACTGATTGTTATTATCAAGTGTTGATTGTAGACTGATTGATAATATCAAGTGTTGATTGTAGACTGATTGATAATATCAAGTGTTGATTGTAGCCTGATTCGTAAAATCAAGTGTTGATTTTAGACTGATTGTTAATATCAAGTGTTGATTGTAGACTGATTGTTTATGTAAAGTGTTGATTGTAGACTGATTGATAATATCAAGTGTTGATTGTAGACTGATTGATAATATCAAGTGTTGATTGTAGACTGATTGTTTATGTAAAGTGTTGATTATAACTGATTGTTAATATCAAGTGTTGATTGTAGACTGATTGTTCATGTAAAGTGTTGATTGTAGACTGATTGCTCATGTAAATTGTTGATTGTAGACTGATTGTTAATATCAAGTGCTGATTGTAGACTGATTGTTAATATCAAGTGTTGATTGTAGACTGATTGTTAATATCAAGTGTTGATTGTAGACTGATTGCTAATATCAAGTGTTGATTGTAGACTGATTGATCATGTAAAGTGTTGATTGTAGACTGATTGTTAATATCAAGTGTTGATTGTAGGCTGATTGATAATATCAAGTGTTGATTGTAGACTAATTGTTGATGTAAAGTGTTGATAATAGACTTTCTTCATGTAAAGTGTTGATTGTAGACTGATTGTTCCTGTAAAGTGTTGATAGCAGACTTTCTTCATGTAAAGTGTTGATTGTAAGCTGATTGTTCATGTAAAGTGTTGATTGTAGAGTGATTGTTCATGTAAACTGTTGATTGTAGACTGATTGATAATATCAAGTGTTGATTGTAGACTGATTGTTAATATCAAGTGTTGATTGTAGACTGATTGGTCATGTAAAGTGTTGATTGTAGACTGATTGGTCATGTAAAGTGTTGATTGTAGACTGATTGGTCGTGTAAAGGGTTGATTGTAGACTGATTGTTTATGTAAAGTGTTGATTATAGACTGATTGTTAATATCAAGTGTTGATTGTAGACTGATTGATAATATCAAGTGTTCATTGTAGCCTGATTGGTAAAATCAAGTGTTGATTTTAGACTGATTGTTAATATCATGTGTTGATTGTAGACTGATTGTTTATGTAAAGTGTTGATTGTAGACTGATTGATAATATCAAGTGTTGATTGTAGACTGATTGATAATATCAAGTGTTGATTGTAGACTGATTGTTTATGTAAAGTGTTGATTATAGACTGATTGATAATATCAAGTGTTGATTGTAGACTGCTTGTTCATGTAAAGTGTTGAATGTAGACTGATTGCTCATGTAAATTGTTGATTGTAGACTGATTGTTAATATCAAGTGCTGATTGTAGACTGATTGTTAATATCAAGTGTTGATTGTAGACTGATTGTTAATATCAAGTGTTGATTGTAGACTGATTGCTAATATCAAGTTTTGATTGTAGACTGATTGTTCATGTAAAGTGTTGATTGTAGACTGATTGATCATTTAAAGTGTTGATTGTAGACTGATTGTTAATATAAAGTGTTGATTGTAGACTAATTGTTCATATAAAGTGTTGATTGTAGACTGATTGTTAATTTTAAGTGTTGATTGTTGACTAATTGTTCATGTAAAGTCTTGATTGTAGACTGATTTTTCATATAAGTGTTGATTGTAGACTGATTGTTAATTTAAGTGTTGATTGTAGACTAATTGTTCATGTAAAGTCTTGATTGTAGACTGATTTTTCATATAAAGTGTTGATTGTAGACTGATTGTTCCTGTAAAGTGTTGATAGTAGACTTTCTTCATGTAAAGTGTTGATTGTAGACTGATTGTTATTATCAAGTGTTGATTGTAGACTGATTGTTCATGTAAAGTGTTGATAGCAGACTTTCTTCATGTAAAGTGTTGATTGTAGACTGATTGTTATTACCAAGTGTTGATTGTAGACTGATTGTTCCTGTAAAGTGTTGATAGCAGACTTTCTTCATGTAAAGTGTTGATTGTAGACTGATTGTTATTATCAAGTGTTGATTGTAGACTGATTGTTCATGTAAAGTGTTGAATGTAGACTGATTGTTCATGTAAACTGTTCATTGTAAACTAATTGTTCACGTAAAGTGTTGATTGTAGACTGATTGTTCATGTAAACTGTTGATTGTAAACTGATTGTTCATGTATAGCGTTGATTGTAGACTGATTGTTCATGTAAACTGTTGATTGTAAACTGATTGTTCATGCAAAGTGTTGATTGTAAACTGATTATTCATATAAAGTGTTGATTGTAGATTGAATGTTCATGTAAAGTGTTGATTGTAGACTCATTGTTCATGTAAAGTGTTGATTGTAGACTGATTGTTTTTATCAAGTGTTGATTTTAGACTGATTGATAATATCAAGTGTTGATTGTAGACTGATTGATAATATCAAGTGTTGATTGTAGACTGATTGTTTATGTAAAGTGTTGATTGTAGACTGATTGATAATATCAAGTGTTGATTATAGACTGATTGTTAATATCAAGTGTTGATTGTAGACTGATTGTTCATGTAATGTGATGATTGTAGACTGATTGCTCTTGTAAATTGTTGATTGTAGACTGATTGTTAATATCAGGTGTTGATTGTAGACTGATTGTTAATATCAAGTGTTGTCTGTATACTGATTGTTAATGTCAAGTGTTGATTGTAGACTGATTGTTCATGTAAAGTGTTGATTGTAGACTGATTGATCATGTAAAGTGTTGATTGTAGACTGATTGTTCATGTAAAGTGTTGATTGTAGACTGATTGATAATATCAAGTGTTGATTGTAGACTGATTGTTAATATCAAGTGTTGATTGTAGACTGATTGGTCATGTAAAGTGTTGATTGTAGACTGATTGGTCATGTAAAGTGTTGATTGTAGACTGATTGGTCGTGTAAAGGTTGATTGTAGACTGATTGTTTATGTAAAGTGTTGATTATAGACTGATTGTTAATATCAAGTGTTGATTGTAAACTGATTGATAATATCAAGTGTTGATTGTAGACTGATTGTTAATATCAAGTGTTGATTGTAGACTGATTGGTCATGTAAAGTATTGATTGTAGACTGATTGGTCATGTAAAGTGTTGATTGTAGACTGATTGGTCGTGTAAAGGGTTGATTGTAGACTGATTGTTTATGTAAAGTGTTGATTATAGACTGATTGTTAATATCAAGTGTTGATTGTAGACTGATTGATAATATCAAGTGTTCATTGTAGCCTGATTGCTCATGTAAATTGTTGATTGTAGACTGATTGTTAATATCAAGTGCTGATTGTAGGCTGATTGTTAATATCAAGTGTTGATTGTAGACTAATTGTTCATATAAAGTGTTGATTGTAGACTGATTGTTAATTTTAAGTGTTGATTGTTGACTAATTGTTCATGTAAAGTCTTGATTGTAGACTGATTTTTCATATAAAGTGTTGATTGTAGACTGATTGTTAATTTTAAGTGTTGATTGTAGACTAATTGTTCATGTAAAGTCTTGATTGTAGACTGATTTTTCATATAAAGTGTTGATTGTAGACTGATTGTTCCTGTAAAGTGTTGATAGTAGACTTTCTTCATGTAAAGTGTTGATTGTAGACTGATTGTTATTATCAAGTGTTGATTGTAGACTGATTGTTCATGTAAAGTGTTGATAGTAGACTTTCTTCATGTAAAGTGTTGATTGTAGACTGATTGTTATTACCAAGTGTTGATTGTAGACTGATTGTTCCTGTAAAGTGTTGATAGCAGACTTTCTTCATGTAAAGTGTTGATTGTAGACTGATTGTTATTATCAAGTGTTGATTGTAGACTGATTGTTCATGTAAAGTGTTGAATGTAGACTGATTGTTCATGTAAACTGTTCATTGTAAACTAATTGTTCATGCAAAGTGTTGATTGTAAACTGATTATTCATGTAAACTGTTGATTGTAGATGGATTGTTCATGTAAAGTGTTGATTGTAGACTGATTGTTCATGTATAGCGTTGATTGTAGACTGATTGTTCATGTAAACTGTTGATTGTAAACTGATTGTTCATGTAAAGTGTTGATTGTAAACTGATTATTCATATAAAGTGTTGATTGTAGATTGAATGTTCATGTAAAGTGTTGATTGTAGACTCATTATTCATGTAAAGTGTTGATTGTAGACTGATTGTTTTTATCAAGTGTTGATTTTAGACTGATTGACAATATCAAGTGTTGATTGTAGACTGATTGATAATATCAAGTGTTGATTGTAGACTGATTGATAAAATCAAGTGTTGATTATAGACTGATTGTTAATATCAAGTGTTGATTGTAGACTGATTGTTTATGTAAAGTGTTGATTGTAGACTGATTGATAATATCAAGTGTTGATTATAGACTGATTGTTAATATCAAGTGTTGATTGTAGACTGATTGTTCATGTAATGTGTTGATTGTAGACTGATTGCTCATGTAAATTGTTGATTGTAGACTGATTGTTAATATCAGGTGTTGATTGTAGACTGATTGTTAATATCAAGTGTTGTCTGTATACTGATTGTTAATGTAAAGTGTTGATTGTAGACTGATTGTTCATGTAAAGTGTTGATTGTAGACTGATTGATCATGTAAAGTGTTGATTGTAGACTGATTGTTAATATCAAGTGTTGATTGTAGGCTGATTGATAATATCAAGTGTTGATTGTAGACTAATTGTTGATGTAAAGTGTTGATAATAGACTTTCTTCATGTAAAGTGTTGATTGTAGACTGATTGTTCCTGTAAAGTGTTGATAGTAGACTTTCTTCATGTAAAGTGTTGATTGTAAGCTGATTGTTCATGTAAAGTGTTGATTGTAGAGTGATTGTTCATGTAAACTGTTGATTGTAGACTGATTGATAATATCAAGTGTTGATTGTAGACTGATTGTTAATATCAAGTGTTGATTGTAGACTGATTGGTCATGTAAAGTGTTGATTGTAGACTGATTGGTCATGTAAAGTGTTGATTGTAGACTGATTGGTCGTGTAAAGTGTTGATTGTAGACTGATTGTTTATGTAAAGTGTTGATTATAGACTGATTGTTAATATCAAGTGTTGATTGTAGACTGATTGATAATATCAAGTGTTCATTGTAGCCTGATTGGTAAAATCAAGTGTTGATTGTAGACTGATTGTATATGTAAAGTGTTGATTGTAGACTGATTGATAATATCAAGTGTTGATTGTAGACTGATTGATAATATCAAGTGTTGATTGTAGACTGATTGTTTATGTAAAGTGTTGATTATAGACTGATTGTTAATATCAAGTGTTGATTGTAGACTGATTGATAATATCAAGTGTTCATTGTAGACTGATTGGTAAAATCAAGTGTTGATTTTAGACTGATTGTTAATATCAAGTGTTGATTGTAGACTGATTGTTTATGTAAAGTGTTGATTGTAGACTGATTGATAATATCAAGTGTTGATTGTAGACTGATTGATAATATCAAGTGTTGATTGTAGACTGATTGTTTATGTAAAGTGTTGATTGTAGACTGATTGATAATATCAAGTGTTGATTGTAGACTGATTGTTCATTTAAAGTGTTGATTGTAGACTGATTGCTCATGTAAAGTGTTGATTGTAGACTGATTGTTAATATCAAGTGTTGATTGTAGACTGATTGTTAATATCAAGTGTTGATTGTAGACTGATTGTTAATATCAAGTGTTGATTGTAGACTGATTGCTAATATCAAGTTTTGATTGTAGACTGATTGTTCATGTAAAGTGTTGATTGTAGACTGATTGATCATTTAAAGTGTTGATTGTAGACTGATTGTTAATATCAAGTGTTGATTGTAGACTGATTGTTAATTTTAAGTGTTGATTGTTGACTAATTGTTCATGTAAAGTCTTGATTGTAGACTGATTTTTCATATAAAGTGTTGATTGTAGACTGATTGTTAATTTTAAGTGTTGATTGTAGACTAATTGTTCATGTAAAGTCTTGATTGTAGACTGATTTTTCATATAAAGTGTTGATTGTAGACTGATTGTTCCTGTAAAGTGTTGATAGTAGACTTTCTTCATGTAAAGTGTTGATTGTAGACTGATTGTTATTATCAAGTGTTGATTGTAGACTGATTGTTCATGTAAAGTGTTGATAGTAGACTTTCTTCATGTAAAGTGTTGATTGTAGACTGATTGTTATTACCAAGTGTTGATTGTAGACTGATTGTTCCTGTAAAGTGTTGATAGCAGACTTTCTTCATGTAAAGTGTTGATTGTAGACTGATTGTTATTATCAAGTGTTGATTGTAGACTGTTCATGTAAAGTGTTGATTGTAGACTGATTGTTCATGTAAACTGTTGATTGTAAACTGATTGTTCATGTAAAGTGTTGATTGTAAACTGATTATTCATATAAAGTGTTGATTGTAGATTGATTGTTCATGTAAAGTGTTGATTGTAGACTCATTGTTCATGTAAAGTGTTGATTGTAGACTGATTGTTAATATCAAGTGTTGATTGTAGACTGATTGTTAATATCAAGTGTTGATTGTAGACTGATTGTTAATATCAAGTGTTGATTGTAGACTGATTGATAACATCAAGTGTTGATTGTAGACTGATTAATAATATCAAGTGTTGATTGTAGACTGATTGTTAATATCAAGTGTTGATTGTAGACTGATTGCTAATATCAAGTGTTGATTGTAGACTGATTGATAATATCAAGTGTTGATTGTAGACTGATTGATAATATCAAGTGTTGATTGTAGACTGATTGATAAAATCAAGTGTTGATTATAGACTGATTGTTAATATCAAGTGTTGATTGTAGACTGATTGTTTATGTAAAGTGTTGATTGTAGACTGATTGATAATATCAAGTGTTGATTATAGACTGATTGTTAATATCAAGTGTTGATTGTAGACTGATTGTTCATGTAATGTGTTGATTGTAGACTGATTGCTCATGTAAATTGTTGATTGTAGACTGATTGTTAATATCAGGTGTTGATTGTAGACTGATTGTTAATATCAAGTGTTGTCTGTATACTGATTGTTAATGTCAAGTGTTGATTGTAGACTGATTGTTCATGTAAAGTGTTGATTGTAGACTGATTGATCATGTAAAGTGTTGATTGTAGACTGATTGTTAATATCAAGTGTTGATTGTAGGCTGATTGATAATATCAAGTGTTGATTGTAGACTAATTGTTGATGTAAAGTGTTGATAATAGACTTTCTTCATGTAAAGTGTTGATTGTAGACTGATTGTTCCTGTAAAGTGTTGATAGCAGACTTTCTTCATGTAAAGTGTTGATTGTAAGCTGATTGTTCATGTAAAGTGTTGATTATAGACTGATTGTTAATATCAAGTGTTGATTGTAGACTGATTGATAATATCAAGTGTTGATTGTAGACTGATTGTTAATATCAAGTGTTGATTGTAGACTGATTGGTCATGTAAAGTGTTGATTGTAGACTGATTGGTCATGTAAAGTGTTGATTGTAGACTGATTGGTCGTGTAAAGGGTTGATTGTAGACTGATTGTTTATGTAAAGTGTTGATTATAGACTGATTGTTAATATCAAGTGTTGATTGTAGACTGATTGATAATATCAAGTGTTCATTGTAGCCTGATTGGTAAAATCAAGTGTTGATTTTAGACTGATTGTTAATATCAAGTGTTGATTGTAGACTGATTGTTTATGTAAAGTGTTGATTGTAGACTGATTGATAATATCAAGTGTTGATTGTAGACTGATTGATAATATCAAGTGTTGATTGTAGACTGATTGTTTATGTAAAGTGTTGATTAT
Source organism: Megaustenia siamemsis (assembly GCA_032433765.1). Taxonomy (NCBI): domain Eukaryota; kingdom Metazoa; phylum Mollusca; class Gastropoda; order Stylommatophora; family Ariophantidae; genus Megaustenia; species Megaustenia siamemsis. The sequence goes on from JAVIAB010000104.1 coordinate 11,604,121, forward strand.
AGACTGATTGATAATATCAAGTGTTGATTGTAGACTGCTTGTTCATGTAAAGTGTTGATTGTAGACTGATTGATCATGTAAATTGTTGATTGTAGACTGATTGTTAATATCAAGTGTTGATTGTAGACTGATTGTTCATGTAAAGTGTTGATTGTAGACTGATTGATCATTTAAAGTGTTGATTGTAGACTGATTGTTAATATCAAGTGTTGATTGTAGACTAATTGTTCATATAAAGTGTTGATTGTAGACTGATTGTTAATTTTAAGTGTTGATTGTTGACTAATTGTTCATGTAAAGTCTTGATTGTAGACTGATTTTTCATATAAAGTGTTGATTGTAGACTGATTGTTAATTTTAAGTTTTGATTGTAGACTAATTGTTCATGTAAAGTCTTGATTGTAGACTGATTTTTCATATAAAGTGTTGATTGTAGACTGATTGTTCCTGTAAAGTGTTGATAGTAGACTTTATTCATGTAAAGTGTTGATTGTAGACTGATTGTTATTATCAAGTGTTGATTGTAGACTGATTGTTCATGTAAAGTGTTGATAGTAGACTTTCTTCATGTAAAGTGTTGATTGTAGACTGATTGTTATTACCAAGTGTTGATTGTAGACTGATTGTTCCTGTAAAGTGTTGATAGCAGACTTTCTTCATGTAAAGTGTTGATTGTAGACTGATTGTTATTATCAAGTGTTGATTGTAGACTGTTCATGTAAAGTGTTGATTGTAGACTGATTGTTCATGTAAACTGTTGATTGTAAACTGATTGTTCATGTAAAGTGTTGATTGTAAACTGATTATTCATATAAAGTGTTGATTGTAGATTGATTGTTCATGTAAAGTGTTGATTGTAGACTGATTGTTCATGTAAAGTGTTGATTGTAGACTGATTGTTAATATCAAGTGTTGATTGTAGACTGATTGTTAATATCAAGTGTTGATTGTAGACTGATTGTTAATATCAAGTGTTGATTGTAGACTGATTGATAACATCAAGTGTTGATTGTAGACTGATTAATAATATCAAGTGTTGATTGTAGACTGATTGTTAATATCAAGTGTTGATTGTAGACTGATTGATAATATCAAGTGTTGATTGTAGACTGATTGTTATTATCAAGTGTTGATTGTAGACTGATTGATAATATCAAGTGTTGATTGTAGACTGATTGATAATATCAAGTGTTCATTGTAGCCTGATTCGTAAAATCAAGTGTTGATTTTAGACTGATTGTTAATATCAAGTGTTGATTGTAGACTGATTGTTTATGTAAAGTGTTGATTGTAGACTGATTGATAATATCAAGTGTTGATTGTAGACTGATTGATAATATCAAGTGTTGATTGTAGACTGATTGTTTATGTAAAGTGTTGATTATAAACTGATTGTTAATATCAAGTGTTGATTGTAGACTGATTGTTCATGTAAAGTGTTGATTGTAGACTGATTGCTCATGTAAATTGTTGATTGTAGACTGATTGTTAATATCAAGTGTTGATTGTAGACTGATTGTTAATATCAAGTGTTGATTGTAGACTGATTGTTAATATCAAGTGTTGATTGTAGACTGATTGCTAATATCAAGTGTTGATTGTAGACTGATTGATCATGTAAAGTGTTGATTGTAGACTGATTGTTAATATCAAGTGTTGATTGTAGACTGATTGATAATATCAAGTGTTGATTGTAGACTAATTGTTGATGTAAAGTGTTGATAATAGACTTTCTTCATGTAAAGTGTTGATTGTAGACTGATTGTTCCTGTAAAGTGTTGATAGCAGACTTTCTTCATGTAAAGTGTTGATTGTAAGCTGATTGTTCATGTAAAGTGTTGATTGTAGAGTGATTGTTCATGTAAACTGTTGATTGTAGACTGATTGATAATATCAAGTGTTGATTGTAGACTGATTGTTAATATCAAGTGTTGATTGTAGACTGATTGGTCATGTAAAGTGTTGATTGTAGACTGATTGGTCATGTAAAGTGTTGATTGTAGACTGATTGGTCGTGTAAAGTGTTGATTGTAGACTGATTGTTTATGTAAAGTGTTGATTATAGACTGATTGTTAATATCAAGTGTTGATTGTAGACTGATTGATAATATCAAGTGTTGATTGTAGCCTGATTGGTAAAATCAAGTGTTGATTTTAGACTGATTGTTAATATCATGTGTTGATTGTAGACTGATTGTTTATGTAAAGTGTTGATTGTAGACTGATTGATAATATCAAGTGTTGATTGTAGACTGATTGATAATATCAAGTGTTGATTGTAGACTGATTGTTTATGTAAAGTGTTGATTATAGACTGATTGATAATATCAAGTGTTGATTGTAGACTGCTTGTTCATGTAAAGTGTTGATTGTAGACTGATTGCTCATGTAAATTGTTGATTGTAGACTGATTGTTAATATCAAGTGCTGATTGTAGACTGATTGTTAATATCAAGTGTTGATTGTAGACTGATTGTTAATATCAAGTGTTGATTGTAGACTGATTGCTAATATCAAGTGTTGATTGTAGACTGATTGTTCATGTAAAGTGTTGATTGTAGACTGATTGATCATTTAAAGTGTTGATTGTAGACTGATTGTTAATATAAAGTGTTGATTGTAGACTAATTGTTCATATAAAGTGTTGATTGTAGACTGATTGTTAATTTTAAGTGTTGATTGTTGACTAATTGTTCATGTAAAGTCTTGATTGTAGACTGATTTTTCATATAAGGTGTTGATTGTAGACTGATTGTTAATTTTAAGTGTTGATTGTAGACTAATTGTTCATGTAAAGTCTTGATTGTAGACTGATTTTTCATATAAAGTGTTGATTGTAGACTGATTGTTCCTGTAAAGTGTTGATAGTAGACTTTCTTCATGTAAAGTGTTGATTGTAGACTGATTGTTATTATCAAGTGTTGATTGTAGACTGATTGTTCATGTAAAGTGTTGATAGCAGACTTTCTTCATGTAAAGTGTTGATTGTAGACTGATTGTTATTACCAAGTGTTGATTGTAGACTGATTGTTCCTGTAAAGTGTTGATAGCAGACTTTCTTCATGTAAAGTGTTGATTGTAGACTGATTGTTATTATCAAGTGTTGATTGTAGACTGATTGTTCATGTAAAGTGTTGAATGTAGACTGATTGTTCATGTAAACTGTTCATTGTAAACTAATTGTTCACGTAAAGTGTTGATTGTAGACTGATTGTTCATGTAAACTGTTGATTGTAAACTGATTGTTCATGTATAGCGTTGATTGTAGACTGATTGTTCATGTAAACTGTTGATTGTAAACTGATTGTTCGTGCAAAGTGTTGATTGTAAACTGATTATTCATATAAAGTGTTGATTGTAGATTGAATGTTCATGTAAAGTGTTGATTGTAGACTCATTGTTCATGTAAAGTGTTGATTGTAGACTGATTGTTTTTATCAAGTGTTGATTTTAGACTGATTGATAATATCAAGTGTTGATTGTAGACTGATTGATAATATCAAGTGTTGATTGTAGACTGATTGTTTATGTAAAGTGTTGATTGTAGACTGATTGATAATATCAAGTGTTGATTATAGACTGATTGTTAATATCAAGTGTTGATTGTAGACTGATTGTTCATGTAATGTGATGATTGTAGACTGATTGCTCTTGTAAATTGTTGATTGTAGACTGATTGTTAATATCAGGTGTTGATTGTAGACTGATTGTTAATATCAAGTGTTGTCTGTATACTGATTGTTAATGTCAAGTGTTGATTGTAGACTGATTGTTCATGTAAAGTGTTGATTGTAGACTGATTGATCATGTAAAGTGTTGATTGTAGACTGATTGTTCATGTAAAGTGTTGATTGTAGACTGATTGATAATATCAAGTGTTGATTGTAGACTGATTGTTAATATCAAGTGTTGATTGTAGACTGATTGGTCATGTAAAGTGTTGATTGTAGACTGATTGGTCATGTAAAGTGTTGATTGTAGACTGATTGGTCGTGTAAAGGGTTGATTGTAGACTGATTGTTTATGTAAAGTGTTGATTATAGACTGATTGTTAATATCAAGTGTTGATTGTAAACTGATTGATAATATCAAGTGTTGATTGTAGACTGATTGTTAATATCAAGTGTTGATTGTAGACTGATTGGTCATGTAAAGTATTAATTGTAGACTGATTGGTCATGTAAAGTGTTGATTGTAGACTGATTGGTCGTGTAAAGGGTTGATTGTAGACTGATTGTTTATGTAAAGTGTTGATTATAGACTGATTGTTAATATCAAGTGTTGATTGTAGACTGATTGATAATATCAAGTGTTCATTGTAGCCTGATTGCTCATGTAAATTGTTGATTGTAGACTGATTGTTAATATCAAGTGCTGATTGTAGGCTGATTGTTAATATCAAGTGTTGATTGTAGACTAATTGTTCATATAAAGTGTTGATTGTAGACTGATTGTTAATTTTAAGTGTTGATTGTTGACTAATTGTTCATGTAAAGTCTTGATTGTAGACTGATTTTTCATATAAAGTGTTGATTGTAGACTGATTGTTAATTTTAAGTGTTGATTGTAGACTAATTGTTCATGTAAAGTCTTGATTGTAGACTGATTTTTCATATAAAGTGTTGATTGTAGACTGATTGTTCCTGTAAAGTGTTGATAGTAGACTTTCTTCATGTAAAGTGTTGATTGTAGACTGATTGTTATTATCAAGTGTTGATTGTAGACTGATTGTTCATGTAAAGTGTTGATAGTAGACTTTCTTCATGTAAAGTGTTGATTGTAGACTGATTGTTATTACCAAGTGTTGATTGTAGACTGATTGTTCCTGTAAAGTGTTGATAGCAGACTTTCTTCATGTAAAGTGTTGATTGTAGACTGATTGTTATTATCAAGTGTTGATTGTAGACTGATTGTTCATGTAAAGTGTTGAATGTAGACTGATTGTTCATGTAAACTGTTCATTGTAAACTAATTGTTCATGCAAAGTGTTGATTGTAAACTGATTATTCATGTAAACTGTTGATTGTAGATGGATTGTTCATGTAAAGTGTTGATTGTAGACTGATTGTTCATGTATAGCGTTGATTGTAGACTGATTGTTCATGTAAACTGTTGATTGTAAACTGATTGTTCATGTAAAGTGTTGATTGTAAACTGATTATTCATATAAAGTGTTGATTGTAGATTGAATGTTCATGTAAAGTGTTGATTGTAGACTCATTATTCATGTAAAGTGTTGATTGTAGACTGATTGTTTTTATCAAGTGTTGATTTTAGACTGATTGACAATATCAAGTGTTGATTGTAGACTGATTGATAATATCAAGTGTTGATTGTAGACTGATTGATAAAATCAAGTGTTGATTATAGACTGATTGTTAATATCAAGTGTTGATTGTAGACTGATTGTTTATGTAAAGTGTTGATTGTAGACTGATTGATAATATCAAGTGTTGATTATAGACTGATTGTTAATATCAAGTGTTGATTGTAGACTGATTGTTCATGTAATGTGTTGATTGTAGACTGATTGCTCATGTAAATTGTTGATTGTAGACTGATTGTTAATATCAGGTGTTGATTGTAGACTGATTGTTAATATCAAGTGTTGTCTGTATACTGATTGTTAATGTAAAGTGTTGATTGTAGACTGATTGTTCATGTAAAGTGTTGATTGTAGACTGATTGATCATGTAAAGTGTTGATTGTAGACTGATTGTTAATATCAAGTGTTGATTGTAGGCTGATTGATAATATCAAGTGTTGATTGTAGACTAATTGTTGATGTAAAGTGTTGATAATAGACTTTCTTCATGTAAAGTGTTGATTGTAGACTGATTGTTCCTGTAAAGTGTTGATAGTAGACTTTCTTCATGTAAAGTGTTGATTGTAAGCTGATTGTTCATGTAAAGTGTTGATTGTAGAGTGATTGTTCATGTAAACTGTTGATTGTAGACTGATTGATAATATCAAGTGTTGATTGTAGACTGATTGTTAATATCAAGTGTTGATTGTAGACTGATTGGTCATGTAAAGTGTTGATTGTAGACTGATTGGTCATGTAAAGTGTTGATTGTAGACTGATTGATAATATCAAGTGTTGATTGTAGACTGATTGTTTATGTAAAGTGTTGATTATAGACTGATTGTTAATATCAAGTGTTGATTGTAGACTGATTGATAATATCAAGTGTTCATTGTAGCCTGATTGGTAAAATCAAGTGTTGATTTTAGACTGATTGTTAATATCAAGTGTTGATTGTAGACTGATTGTTTATGTAAAGTGTTGATTGTAGACTGATTGATAATATCAAGTGTTGATTGTAGACTGATTGATAATATCAAGTGTTGATTGTAGACTGATTGTTTATGTAAAGTGTTGATTATAGACTGATTGATAATATCAAGTGTTGATTGTAGACTGCTTGTTCATTTAAAGTGTTGATTGTAGACTGATTGCTCATGTAAATTGTTGATTGTAGACTGATTGTTAATATCAAGTGCTGATTGTAGACTGATTGTTAATATCAAGTGTTGATTGTAGACTGATTGTTAATATCAAGTGTTGATTGTAGACTGATTGCTAATATCAAGTTTTGATTGTAGACTGATTGTTCATGTAAAGTGTTGATTGTAGACTGATTGATCATTTAAAGTGTTGATTGTAGACTGATTGTTAATATCAAGTGTTGATTGTAGACTGATTGTTAATTTTAAGTGTTGATTGTTGACTAATTGTTCATGTAAAGTCTTGATTGTAGACTGATTTTTCATATAAAGTGTTGATTGTAGACTGATTGTTAATTTTAAGTGTTGATTGTAGACTAATTGTTCATGTAAAGTCTTGATTGTAGACTGATTTTTCATATAAAGTGTTGATTGTAGACAGATTGTTCCTGTAAAGTGTTGATAGTAGACTTTCTTCATGTAAAGTGTTGATTGTAGACTGATTGTTATTATCAAGTGTTGATTGTAGACTGATTGTTCATGTAAAGTGTTGATAGTAGACTTTCTTCATGTAAAGTGTTGATTGTAGACTGATTGTTATTACCAAGTGTTGATTGTAGACTGATTGTTCCTGTAAAGTGTTGATAGCAGACTTTCTTCATGTAAAGTGTTGATTGTAGACTGATTGTTATTATCAAGTGTTGATTGTAGACTGATTGTTCATGTAAAGTGTTGAATGTAGACTGATTGTTCATGTAAACTGTTCATTGTAAACTAATTGTTCATGTAAAGTGTTGATTGTAAACTGATTATTCATGTAAACTGTTGATTGTAGATGGATTGTTCATGTAAAGTGTTGATTGTAGACTGATTGTTCATGTATAGCGTTGATTGTAGACTAATTGTTCATATAAAGTGTTGATTGTAGACTGATTGTTAATTTTAAGTGTTGATTGTTGACTAATTGTTCATGTAAAGTCTTGATTGTAGACTGATTTTTCATATAAAGTGTTGATTGTAGACTGATTGTTAATTTTAAGTGTTGATTGTAGACTAATTGTTCATGTAAAGTCTTGATTGTAGACTGATTTTTCATATAAAGTGTTGATTGTAGACTGATTGTTCCTGTAAAGTGTTGATAGTAGACTTTCTTCATGTAAAGTGTTGATTGTAGACTGATTGTTATTATCAAGTGTTGATTGTAGACTGATTGTTCATGTAAAGTGTTGATAGTAGACTTTCTTCATGTAAAGTGTTGATTGTAGACTGATTGTTATTACCAAGTGTTGATTGTAGACTGATTGTTCCTGTAAAGTGTTGATAGCAGACTTTCTTCATGTAAAGTGTTGATTGTAGACTGATTGTTATTATCAAGTGTTGATTGTAGACTGATTGTTCATGTAAAGTGTTGAATGTAGACTGATTGTTCATGTAAACTGTTCATTGTAAACTAATTGTTCATGCAAAGTGTTGATTGTAAACTGATTATTCATGTAAACTGTTGATTGTAGATGGATTGTTCATGTAAAGTGTTGATTGTAGACTGATTGTTCATGTATAGCGTTGATTGTAGACTGATTGTTCATGTAAACTGTTGATTGTAAACTGATTGTTCATGTAAAGTGTTGATTGTAAACTGATTATTCATATAAAGTGTTGATTGTAGATTGAATGTTCATGTAAAGTGTTGATTGTAGACTCATTATTCATGTAAAGTGTTGATTGTAGACTGATTGTTTTTATCAAGTGTTGATTTTAGACTGATTGACAATATCAAGTGTTGATTGTAGACTGATTGATAATATCAAGTGTTGATTGTAGACTGATTGATAAAATCAAGTGTTGATTATAGACTGATTGTTAATATCAAGTGTTGATTGTAGACTGATTGTTTATGTAAAGTGTTGATTGTAGACTGATTGATAATATCAAGTGTTGATTATAGACTGATTGTTAATATCAAGTGTTGATTGTAGACTGATTGTTCATGTAATGTGTTGATTGTAGACTGATTGCTCATGTAAATTGTTGATTGTAGACTGATTGTTAATATCAGGTGTTGATTGTAGACTGATTGTTAATATCAAGTGTTGTCTGTATACTGATTGTTAATGTAAAGTGTTGATTGTAGACTGATTGTTCATGTAAAGTGTTGATTGTAGACTGATTGATCATGTAAAGTGTTGATTGTAGACTGATTGTTAATATCAAGTGTTGATTGTAGGCTGATTGATAATATCAAGTGTTGATTGTAGACTAATTGTTGATGTAAAGTGTTGATAATAGACTTTCTTCATGTAAAGTGTTGATTGTAGACTGATTGTTCCTGTAAAGTGTTGATAGTAGACTTTCTTCATGTAAAGTGTTGATTGTAAGCTGATTGTTCATGTAAAGTGTTGATTGTAGAGTGATTGTTCATGTAAACTGTTGATTGTAGACTGATTGATAATATCAAGTGTTGATTGTAGACTGATTGTTAATATCAAGTGTTGATTGTAGACTGATTGGTCATGTAAAGTGTTGATTGTAGACTGATTGGTCATGTAAAGTGTTGATTGTAGACTGATTGGTCGTGTAAAGGGTTGATTGTAGACTGATTGTTTATGTAAAGTGTTGATTATAGACTGATTGTTAATATCAAGTGTTGATTGTAGACTGATTGATAATATCAAGTGTTCATTGTAGCCTGATTGGTAAAATCAAGTGTTGATTGTAGACTGATTGTATATGTAAAGTGTTGATTGTAGACTGATTGATAATATCAAGTGTTGATTGTAGACTGATTGATAATATCAAGTGTTGATTGTAGACTGATTGTTTATGTAAAGTGTTGATTATAGACTGATTGTTAATATCAAGTGTTGATTGTAGACTGATTGATAATATCAAGTGTTCATTGTAGCCTGATTGGTAAAATCAAGTGTTGATTTTAGACTGATTGTTAATATCAAGTGTTGATTGTAGACTGATTGTTTATGTAAAGTGTTGATTGTAGACTGATTGATAATATCAAGTGTTGATTGTAGACTGATTGATAATATCAAGTGTTGATTGTAGACTGATTGTTTATGTAAAGTGTTGATTATAGACTGATTGATAATATCAAGTGTTGATTGTAGACTGCTTGTTCATTTAAAGTGTTGATTGTAGACTGATTGCTCATGTAAATTGTTGATTGTAGACTGATTGTTAATATCAAGTGCTGATTGTAGACTGATTGTTAATATCAAGTGTTGATTGTAGACTGATTGTTAATATCAAGTGTTGATTGTAGACTGATTGTTCATGTAAAGTGTTGATTGTAGACTGATTGATCATTTAAAGTGTTGATTGTAGACTGATTGTTAATATCAAGTGTTGATTGTAGACTGATTGTTAATTTTAAGTGTTGATTGTTGACTAATTGTTCATGTAAAGTCTTGATTGTAGACTGATTTTTCATATAAAGTGTTGATTGTAGACTGATTGTTAATTTTAAGTGTTGATTGTAGACTAATTGTTCATGTAAAGTCTTGATTGTAGACTGATTTTTCATATAAAGTGTTGATTGTAGACAGATTGTTCCTGTAAAGTGTTGATAGTAGACTTTCTTCATGTAAAGTGTTGATTGTAGACTGATTGTTATTATCAAGTGTTGATTGTAGACTGATTGTTCATGTAAAGTGTTGATAGTAGACTTTCTTCATGTAAAGTGTTGATTGTAGACTGATTGTTATTACCAAGTGTTGATTGTAGACTGATTGTTCCTGTAAAGTGTTGATAGCAGACTTTCTTCATGTAAAGTGTTGATTGTAGACTGATTGTTATTATCAAGTGTTGATTGTAGACTGATTGTTCATGTAAAGTGTTGAATGTAGACTGATTGTTCATGTAAACTGTTCATTGTAAACTAATTGTTCATGTAAAGTGTTGATTGTAAACTGATTATTCATGTAAACTGTTGATTGTAGATGGATTGTTCATGTAAAGTGTTGATTGTAGACTGATTGTTCATGTATAGCGTTGATTGTAGACTAATTGTTCATATAAAGTGTTGATTGTAGACTGATTGTTAATTTTAAGTGTTGATTGTTGACTAATTGTTCATGTAAAGTCTTGATTGTAGACTGATTTTTCATATAAAGTGTTGATTGTAGACTGATTGTTAATTTTAAGTGTTGATTTTAGACTAATTGTTGATGTAAAGTCTTGATTGTAGACTGATTTTTCATATAAAGTGTTGATTGTAGACTGATTGTTCCTGTAAAGTGTTGATAGTAGACTTTCTTCATGTAAAGTGTTGATTGTAGACTGATTGTTATTATCAAGTGTTGATTGTAGACTGATTGTTCATGTAAAGTGTTGATAGTAGACTTTCTTCATGTAAAGTGTTGATTGTAGACTGATTGTTATTACCAAGTGTTGATTGTAGACTGATTGTTCCTGTAAAGTGTTGATAGCAGACTTTCTTCATGTAAAGTGTTGATTGTAGACTGATTGTTATTATCAAGTGTTGATTGTAGACTGATTGTTCATGTAAAGTGTTGAATGTAGACTGATTGTTCATGTAAACTGTTCATTGTAAACTAATTGTTCATGTAAAGTGTTGATTGTAGACTGATTGTTCATGTAAACTGTTGATTGTAAACTGATTATTCATGTATAGCGTTGATTGTAGACTGATTGTTCATGTAAACTGTTGATTGTAAACTGATTGTTCATGCAAAGTGTTGATTGTAAACTGATTATTCATATAAAGTGTTGATTGTAGATTGAATGTTCATGTAAAGTGTTGATTGTAGACTCATTGTTCATGTAAAGTGTTGATTGTAGACTGATTGTTTTTATCAAGTGTTGATTTAGACTGATTGATAATATCAAGTGTTGATTGTAGACTGATTGATAATATCAAGTGTTGATTGTAGACTGATTGTTTATGTAAAGTGTTGATTGTAGACTGATTGATAATATCAAGTGTTGATTATAGACTGATTGTTAATATCAAGTGTTGATTGTAGACTGATTGTTCATGTAATGTGATGATTGTAGACTGATTGCTCTTGTAAATTGTTGATTGTAGACTGATTGTTAATATCAGGTGTTGATTGTAGACTGATTGTTAATATCAAGTGTTGTCTGTATACTGATTGTTAATGTCAAGTGTTGATTGTAGACTGATTGTTCATGTAAAGTGTTGATTGTAGACTGATTGATCATGTAAAGTGTTGATTGTAGACTGATTGTTCATGTAAAGTGTTGATTGTAGACTGATTGATAATATCAAGTGTTGATTGTAGACTGATTGTTAATATCAAGTGTTGATTGTAGACTGATTGGTCATGTAAAGTGTTGATTGTAGACTGATTGGTCATGTAAAGTGTTGATTGTAGACTGATTGGTCGTGTAAAGGGTTGATTGTAGACTGATTGTTTATGTAAAGTGTTGATTATAGACTGATTGTTAATATCAAGTGTTGATTGTAGACTAATTGATAATATCAAGTGTTGATTGTAGACTGATTGTTAATATCAAGTGTTGATTGTAGACTGATTGGTCATGTAAAGTATTGATTGTAGACTGATTGGTCATGTAAAGTGTTGATTGTAGACTGATTGGTCGTGTAAAGGGTTGATTGTAGACTGATTGTTTATGTAAAGTGTTGATTATAGACTGATTGTTAATATCAAGTGTTGATTGTAGACTGATTGATAATATCAAGTGTTCATTGTAGCCTGATTGCTCATGTAAATTGTTGATTGTAGACTGATTGTTAATATCAAGTGCTGATTGTAGACTGATTGTTAATATCAAGTGTTGATTGTAGACTGATTGTTAATATCAAGTGTTGATTGTAGACTGATTGCTAATATCAAGTGTTGATTGTAGACTGATTGTTCATGTAAAGTGTTGATTGTAGACTGATTGATCATTTAAAGTCTTGATTGTAGACTGATTGTTAATATCAAGTGTTGATTGTAGACTAATTGTTCATATAAAGTGTTGATTGTAGACTGATTGTTAATTTTAAGTGTTGATTGTTGACTAATTGTTCATGTAAAGTCTTGATTGTAGACTGATTTTTCATATAAAGTGTTGATTGTAGACTGATTGTTAATTTTAAGTGTTGATTGTAGACTAATTGTTCATGTAAAGTCTTGATTGTAGACTGATTTTTCATATAAAGTGTTGATTGTAGACTGATTGTTCCTGTAAAGTGTTGATAGTAGACTTTCTTCATGTAAAGTGTTGATTGTAGACTGATTGTTATTATCAAGTGTTGATTGTAGACTGATTGTTCATGTAAAGTGTTGATAGTAGACTTTCTTCATGTAAAGTGTTGATTGTAGACTGATTGTTATTACCAAGTGTTGATTGTAGACTGATTGTTCCGGTAAAGTGTTGATAGCAGACTTTCTTCATGTAAAGTGTTGATTGTAGACTGATTGTTATTATCAAGTGTTGATTGTAGACTGATTGTTCATGTAAAGTGTTGAATGTAGACTGATTGTTCATGTAAACTGTTCATTGTAAACTAATTGTTCATGTAAAGTGTTGATTGTAAACTGATTATTCATGTAAACTGTTGATTGTAGATGGATTGTTCATGTAAAGTGTTGATTGTAGACTGATTGTTCATGTATAGTGTTGATTGTAGACTGATTGTTCATGTAAACTGTTGATTGTAAACTGATTGTTCATGTAAAGTGTTGATTGTAAACTGATTATTCATATAAAGTGTTGATTGTAGATTGAATGTTCATGTAAAGTGTTGATTGTAGACTCATTGTTCATGTAAAGTGTTGATTGTAGACTGATTGTTTTTATCAAGTGTTGATTTTAGACTGATTGATAATATCAAGTGTTGATTGTAGACTGATTGATAATATCAAGTGTTGATTGTAGACTGATTGATAAAATCAAGTGTTGATTATAGACTGATTGTTAATATCAAGTGTTGATTGTAGACTGATTGTTTATGTAAAGTGTTGATTGTAGACTGATTGATAATATCAAGTGTTGATTATAGACTGATTGTTAATATCAAGTGTTGATTGTAGACTGATTGTTCATGTAATGTGTTGATTGTAGACTGATTGCTCATGTAAATTGTTGATTGTAGACTGATTGTTAATATCAGGTGTTGATTGTAGACTGATTGTTAATATCAAGTGTTGTCTGTATACTGATTGTTAATGTCAAGTGTTGATTGTAGACTGATTGTTCATGTAAAGTGTTGATTGTAGACTGATTGATCATGTAAAGTGTTGATTGTAGACTGATTGTTAATATCAAGTGTTGATTGTAGGCTGATTGATAATATCAAGTGTTGATTGTAGACTAATTGTTGATGTAAAGTGTTGATAATAGACTTTCTTCATGTAAAGTGTTGATTGTAGACTGATTGTTCCTGTAAAGTGTTGATAGTAGACTTTCTTCATGTAAAGTGTTGATTGTAAGCTGATTGTTCATGTAAAGTGTTGATTGTAGAGTGATTGTTCATGTAAACTGTTGATTGTAGACTGATTGATAATATCAAGTGTTGATTGTAGACTGATTGTTAATATCAAGTGTTGATTGTAGACTGATTGGTCATGTAAAGTGTTGATTGTAGACTGATTGGTCATGTAAAGTGTTGATTGTAGACTGATTGGTTGTGTAAAGGGTTGATTGTAGACTGATTGTTTATGTAAAGTGTTGATTATAGACTGATTGTTAATATCAAGTGTTGATTGTAGACTGCTTGTTCATGTAAAGTGTTGATTGTAGACTGATTGCTCATGTAAATTGTTGATTGTAGACTGATTGTTAATATCAAGTGCTGATTGTAGACTGATTGTTAATATCAAGTGTTGATTGTAGACTGATTGTTAATATCAAGTGTTGATTGTAGACTGATTGCTAATATCAAGTGTTGATTGTAGACTGATTGTTCATGTAAAGTGTCGATTGTAGACTGATTGATCATTTAAAGTGTTGATTGTAGACTGATTGTTAATATCAAGTGTTGATTGTAGACTAATTGTTCATATAAAGTGTTGATTGTAGACTGATTGTTAATTTTAAGTGTTGATTGTTGACTAATTGTTTATGTAAAGTCTTGATTGTAGACTGATTTTTCATATAAAGTGTTGATTGTAGACTGATTGTTCCTGTAAAGTGTTGATAGTAGACTTTCTTCATGTAAAGTATTGATTGTAGACTGATTGTTATTATCAAGTGTTGATTGTAGACTGATTGTTCATGTAAAGTGTTGATAGTAGACTTTCTTCATGTAAAGTGTTGATTGTAGACTGATTGTTATTACCAAGTGTTGATTGTAGACTGATTGTTCCTGTAAAGTGTTGATAGCAGACTTTCTTCATGTAAAGTGTTGATTGTAGACTGATTGTTATTATCAAGTGTTGATTGTAGACTGTTCATGTAAAGTGTTGAATGTAGACTGATTGTTCATGTAAACTGTTCATTGTAACTAATTGTTCATGTAAAGTGTTGATTGTAAACTGATTATTCATGTAAACTGTTGATTGTAGATGGATTGTTCATGTAAAATGTTGATTGTAGACTGATTGTTCATGTATAGCGTTGATTGAAGACTGATTGTTCATGTAAACTGTTGATTGTAAACTGATTGTGCATGTAAAGTGTTGATTGTAAACTGATTATTCATATAAAGTGTTGATTGTAGATTGAATGTTCATGTAAAGTGTTGATTGTAGACTCATTGTTCATGTAAAGTGTTGATTGTAGACTGATTGTTTTTATCAAGTGTTGATTTTAGACTGATTGATAATATCAAGTGTTGATTGTAGACTGATTGATAATATCAAGTGTTGTCTGTATACTGATTGTTAATGTCAAGTGTTGATTGTAGACTGATTGTTCATGTAAAGTGTTGATTGTAGACTGATTGATCATGTAAAGTGTTGATTGTAGACTGATTGTTAATATCAGGTGTTGATTGTAGGCTGATTGATAATATCAAGTGTTGATTGTAGACAAATTGTTGATGTAAAGTGTTGATTGTAGACTGATTGTTTTTGTAAAATGTTGATTGTAGACTGATTGATCATTTAAAGTGTTGATTGTAGACTGATTGTTAATATTAAGTGTTGATTGTAGACTGATTGTTAATATCAAGTGTTGATTGTAGACTAATTGTTCATATAAAGTGTTGATTGTAGACTGATTGTTAATTTTAAGTGTTGATTGTAGACTAATTGTTCATGTAAAGTCTTGATTGTAGACTGATTTTTCATATAAAGTGTTGATTGTAGGTTGATTGTTCCTGTAAAGTGTTGATAGTAGACTTTCTTCATGTAAAGTGTTGATTGTAGACTGATTGTTATTACCAAGTGTTGATTGTAGACTGATTGTTCCTGTAAAGTGTTGATAGTAGACTTTCTTCATGTAAAGTGTTGATTGTAGACTGATTGTTATTATCAAGTGTTGAGTGTAGACTGATTGTTCATGTAAAGTGTTGATTGTAGACTGATTGTTCATGTAAACTGTTCATTGTAAACTAATTGTCCATGTAAAGTGTTGATTGTAAACTGATTGTTCATGTAAACTGTTGATTGTAGATGGATTGTTCATGTAAAGTGTTGATTGTAGACTGATTGTTCATGTATAGCGTTGATTGTAGACTGATTGTTCATGTAAACTGTTGATTGTAAACTGATTGTTGATGTAAAGTGTTAATTGTAAACTTATTGTTCATATAAAGTGTTGATTGTAGATTGAATGTTCATGTAAAGTGTTGATTGTAGACTCATTGTTCATGTAAAGTGTTGATTGTAGACTGATTGTTAATATCAAGTGTTGAGTATAGACTGATTGTTAATATCAAGTGTTGATTGTAGACTGATTGTTCATGTAAAGTGTTGATTGTAGACTGATTGATAATATCAAGTGTTGATTGTAGACTGATTGTTAATATCAAGTGTTGATTATAGACTGATTGATAATATCAAGTGTTGATTGTAGACTGATTGATAATATCAAGTGTTGATTATAGACTGATTGTTAATATCAAGAGTTGATTGTAGACTGATTGATAATATCAAGTGTTGATTGTAGACTGATTGTTAATATCAAGTGCTGATTACAGACTGATTGCTAATATCAAGTGTTGATTGTAGACTGATTGATAATATCAAGTGTTGATTGTAGACTGATTGTTATTATCAAGTGTTGATTTTAGAATGATTGATAATATCAAGTGTTGATTGTAGACTGATTGATAATATCAAGTGTTGATTGTAGACTGATTGATAAAATCAAGTGTTGATTATAGACTGATTGTTAATATCAAGTATTGATTGTAGACTGATTGTTTATGTAAAGTGTTGATTGTAGACTGATTGATAATATCAAGTGTTGATTATAAACTGATTGTTAATATCAAGTGTTGATTGTAGACTGATTGTTCATGTAAAGTGTTGATTGTAGACTGATTGCTCATGTAATTTGTTGATTGTAGACTGATTGTTAATATTAGGTGTTGATTGTAGACTGATTGTTAATATCAAGTGTTGATTATAGACTGATTGTTAATGTCAAGTGTTGATTGTAGACTGATTGTTCATGTAAAGTGTTGATTGTAGACTGATTGCTCATGTAAATTGTTGATTGTAGACTGATTGTTAATATCAGGTGTTGATTGTAGACTGATTGTTAATATCAAGTGTTGATTATAGACTGATTGATAATATCAAGTGTTGATTGTAGACTAATTGTTCCTGTAAAGTGTTGATAGTAGACTTTCTTCATGTAAAGTGTTGATTGTAAACTGATTGTTCATGTAAAGTGTTGATTGTAGAGTGATTGTTCATGTAAACTGTTGATTGTAAACTGATTGTTCATGTAAACTGTTCATTGTAAACTGATTATTCACGTAAACTGTTCATTGTAAACAGATTGTTCATGTAAAATGCTGATTGTAAAAACTAATTGTTCATGTAAAGTGTTGAATGTAAAATGATTGTTCATAAATAATGTTGATTGTAGACTGATTGTTTATGTAAAGTGTTGATTGTAGACTGATTGTTCATGTGCAGCGTTGATTGTAGACTGGTTGTTCATGTAAACTGTTGATTGTAAACTGATTGTTCATGTAAAGTGTTGATTGTAAACTGATTGTTCATATAAAGTGTTGATTGTAGACTCATTGTTCATGTAAATTGTTGATTGTAAACTGATTGTTTATGTAAAGTGTTGATTGTAAACTGATTGTTCATATAAAGTGTTGATTGTAGATTGAATGTTCATGTAAAGTGTTTATTGAAGACTGATGCTCATGTAAATTGTTGATTGTAGACTGATTGTTCATGTAAAGTGTTGATTGTAGACTGATTGGTCATGTAAAGTGTTGATTGTAGACTGATTGGTCGTGTAAAGGGTTGATTGTAGACTGATTGTTCATGTAAAGTGTTTATTGTAGACTGATTGCTTATGTAAAGTGTTGATTATAGACTGATTGGTCATGTAAAGTGTTGATTGTAGACCGACTGTTCATTTAAAGTTTTGATTGTAGACTGATTGTTCATATAAAGAATTGATTGTAGACTGATTGTTCATGTAAAGTGTTGATTATAGATGCATTTGATTTTCCCACTAATTACTCCGGACCGACCAGACCCCTTTTACACCCCTAGACTCACCAGTCTCTCAACTCATTGTATACATCTTTGTCGATTCATTCCTCGTCATCTTCTCTTAAGGAACGATGAACAAACTTGTGAAACAAACATCTTGGCGATGTACACTATGTCCAGAGTAAGCCACACACAGTGTCAGAGCTGCCATACAGCTTGTCGGCTATTATTATTTGGTGTGATGCGGTCTAAGTAAGAGATAAGCGGCTTGTGATTTAACACGAAATAGCAACAGACACTAAACTTACCTGTGTTAATCCATAGCAGGCACAAAACAGGGGGTACACCGCCTGCGTCATAATCCCAACCATCAACCCCGCCATGCGGCCCTTATATCCGTAGGGATCAACTAGCATGAACACCGCTCTGAAAATACCGGCTGTGGCTAACAGAATCAGTGTGTTGTAAACAATCTTTAACCTCTTGACCCGCAGTCGGAACCTCACAAAAATAGCGGTACATAACAGTGTTAACACCAAGAACAGAACAGAAAATCCGTAGGTGTGCAGCTCCCAACTTGGGCCCCAAGTTCTCAAAGCAACGGGCCAATCAGGAAGTGGTATGAGATTGTTGACGTCGTTACCAAGGTTACTTTTGTTATGGATTTCATTTTCGACGCTGGCATGCTGGGAACCATGATTGATTTTGAAGTAAGGCTCCCTCAGGGTGAAGCTTTGAAAATATTTCCCATTGTTTGGGTTCAGCCAGTTGGCGCTGATGAAAGTCTGAAAGCCGAATCTTTCTTTTCTTGCCTGAAATTGTGGCTCTTGATGAAGATTCAATGGGCGCGTCATAACATTTTTGTTCCAGGCTAGAAGTTCCACAAGAAATTATCAGCTTGTTCTTTAAGACTGGTGTCTGAAATAAAAAAAACAAAAAGGCAATAAAATTTCCGGATATTTCTTTCATAAACAGATGTCTCCAATAGCTTGTTAAAAGATGACCAATAAAACAATAAGTGAAAACCTTAAGGAAAGAACTGCTAAGATACAAATAGGATTGGAGATGACGAGAAGGAAGTGGGGATGGATTGGCCACACACTGCGAAGTTCACCAAGGAAATATTGCAAGAGAGTCAATGAACAGGAACCCACATGGAACTAGGAAACTTGAAAGGCCTAAGTAGGGTCAAACAAAGAAATGCATATAAGGGGGCACAAAATATGTGAAGATGCAGTAAAGCTGATTGTAAGATGAAAAAAAATAGAGAGAGAAAAAAATAGAAAAAAAAGTTATGGTTAAAGACTACCCGACACAAACTAAAACAACGTTTCCACCCAATAGGCCTTCAGCAGGAACGTACATATATGTGTGTGTGTTGTCGGTTTGTTCCTGATTAAGACCTATTTGGCTGAAACGTTGTTCAAATATGTGTCGTACAATTATGACGTAAACCTTTAACCATTCCGTTTTTTTTTGTTCTATATACCCAAATAACACTAGGGATATGAATAAAATAGCAACAGTGAAATATTAGCACAATTATGATGCAGAAATACAAGCAATAAAGTTGGCAACAGAAAAACTGCTGAACAGTAATCTTAGCCCACAGCCTGTAGTGTTTTTGACAGATGCAAGATCAGTACTCCAGGCACTACAATCCAGAAAATTACCACATCTGCAGACCTTATTGACTGAACTCTGCAAGCACCACAGGGTTGCCCTGCAGTGGATCCCATCTCACTGTGGAATACCAGGAAATGAGAAAGCAGATCAGTTGGCAAAGGAAGGTTCAACAGGCACACAACTAGATACACCAGTTACATACCATCATAAGAAACAGATAATCAAATCAATCAGAGGACCACAAGCCCCAAATCAGGATGCCTTTCATAATATGAATAGATATGAACAAGTTATCATTATACGCCTCAGAACAGGACACACTCGACTCCATAGACACATGTATACAAAATTCAAGATCGGCACATCAACTACTTGTACATGTGGACAGGCGCCCCAGACTGCTGAACACATACTTCAAGATTGCACAGAATATAGTAGACTGAGGAAAATCCTTTGGCTCATAGATACAACACTACAGACAAAACTATATGGGCCACTGCAAGAATTACAAAAGTCAGTAAAATTTATACAGGAAACGACAATGCAGATATAGACAATACTTCAGGCGAACGAAAGATAGATAGATAGATTTCTGTTGTTGACCTTCTGCAAAGTCATTCTCTTAAGCTGTCTGGTATCTCTTATCTTTGTTTGCCTCTATTTCTTCGCCCCTCAATTTTCCTAGTTGTTACAATATATTCCAGCTGTTTTCTTCTAATTACATGGCCAGAAACATGATGATTGTTTCTTTATAATATTGAAAATAAATTAGCTCTCTTTTTGTTTTGCTCTCTTTCACAACGATTTCATTATTATTCTTAGCTATCCATGGTATTCTCAACATTCTTCTGTTAAAGAAAATATATGAACTAAATTAAATATAAATTACATATATTAACTATAGTTAAATAACTTAACGTTTTGTGTCTGATGCAGCAAATTGAAACCACTTCCATAAAGTATTAATTTTAATAATGTGTGGGATGTACTGGACTGGGAGCCGCGATAGATTAGTGGTTAGTGAACTGGACTACAAAACACAAGAGGTAGGGTTCGATCCCAACCGACGGCTTCCGGGTTCACCCAGCCTTTAAATGGGTACTGGATTTTTTTCTGGGAACGTAAAGCGGCACGGGCGTAATTCCGACCACATTCCCCCAAAAATCATGTGCCGAAGGTCTGTAAAATTTATGGTCACTAACACCATATTCCCTATACGCCACATGGTGTGACGAAGGTACTTTTCTTAATGTACTGGACTGCTATATTTCAAAGATTATAACTAATCTATCACTTCCAGATTAAAACTAACAACTGTACCGCAGGTTAGAAGTGTACTCAGTTGGAGAAGATCGCACAGAACCAGGTCCGGTGGTAGAGCGTGTTTGTATGCATCTCTGTGCTCCACAAGGAGCTGCAAAGTGATGTCATTATTTCAAATGTTATGAGGGAAAAGTTAAAACGATCCACAGCTTAAAGCGTATATGTTGTTAGGGCTTTATATATTTCCAGGACCGAGAACACACTGTACGGGTGTTGTAGACGGTACAACGCCAGTCCGCCCAACAGACAGAAAATTCCGGTAAACGAGAATCGTAAAGTATGTAATAAAAGAGCAGTTATAAACTAGGTTCTTCGTGAAGCATCGTTTAGATAACAGAAAATTCGACGTCTTTTAAAAAATGAATTCCGGCGTTGAGAGGAAAGATGGATGGTGTCTCCAACCGTTACCGAATTCGGCACTAACAACTATCTCATTTAGAGTATAGAAACACACTTTCTAGCTGTGTGAGCTCTCAAGTATTTGTACTTCTTCTACTTCTTCTTTCCTTCCTCATCTGCCTTTCAGCGTCGAGGGGAGATATAATATGCGGTCTTTTGCTCTTCTGTTCGCCTCTGCTGCTATTATGTTTCCTAGTGCTTCTAATATTCCATCGCTCCATCTTTTTTGTGGTCGACCCTTGGGTCTGGTGTTCTCACAACGTTTGTTGAAGGCTTGTTGTGTTGTGTTTTGTTCTTTCTGCCTTGTCACGTGGTCAAACCATTTTATCTGTTGTTTCCTTATATATTCTATGGCGGGGGCTATTTCTAGCTTTTTTCTCAGTTCTTCATTTCTGATCTTATCTCTCAGACTGTTTCCTGTCATTCGTCTAACACATTTAATCTCTGTAGATGTTATTTTCCTTATTGTTCTTGCATCTAGGGTCCATGTCTGGCATTGGTAGCACAACGTTGGGATGAAGATTGTATTGTATAGTGCTTGTCTTGCCTCCAGAGTTATTTCCTTGTTGGACAATAGTGGCGATAACTGTCCAAAGATTTGACAAGCCTTGTTGCATCTTGATTCCATCTCTGCTGTTTGAAAATTATCGTTTGTCATTAGACTTCCTAGGTATTTGAATTCCTCTACCTGTTTTAGTTGTCTGCCTTCTATAGTTAGGTAAAGGCATGTGTAAAAGAAGGTAAAGACATGTGAACCATAGAAAGATTGAAAGTAAGAAGTTAAAGACATGTGAACCATAGAAAGATTGAAAGTAAGAAGTTAAAGACATGTGAACCATAGAAAGATTGAAAGTAAGAAGTTAAAGACAAGTGAACCATAGAAAGATTGAAAGAAAGAAGTTAAAGACATGTGAACCATAGAAAGATTGAAAGAAAGAAGTTAAAGACATGTGAACCATAGAAAGATTGAAAGAAAGAAGTTAAAGACATGTGAACCATAGAAAGATTGAAAGAAAGAAGTTAAAGACATGTGAACCATAGAAAGATTGAAAGAAAGAAGTTAAAGACATGTGAACCATAGAAAGATTGAAAGAAAGAAGTTAAAACATGTGAACCATAGAAAGATTGAAAGTAAGAAGTTAAAAACATGTGAACCATAGAAAGATTGAAAGAAAGAAGTTAAAAACATGTGAACCATAGAAAGATTGAAAGTAAGAAGTTAAAGACACGTGAACCATAGAAAGATTGAAAGTAAGAAGTTAAAGACATGTGAACCATAGAAAGATTGAAAGAAAGAAGTTAAAGACATGTGAACCATAGAAAGATTGAAAGAAAGAAGTTAAAAACATGTGAACCATAGAAAGATTGAAAGTAAGAAGTTAAAGACACGTGAACCATAGAAAGATTGAAAGTAAGAAGTTAAAGACATGTGAACCATAGAAAGATTGAAAGTAAGACGTTTCATACGGAATGGAAAGAAGAAGCTATCAGCCATGCGTAACATCACATTCGCATAAAGTAAGGAGATATAAATATCCATCCATCTATGGCTAAAGCAAGGATTGTCGTTGTCTCCGTAGTGTTGTTTTTGTTACCGATATGGCAGACCCATTTTCGCAGTACGTCTAGTAGACATGACAAGTGGCACAGTTTGTCAGTGATAGCCTACAGCCAGACGAAACGCGGCTTCTCCACGAAAAGGCGGGAATGTCAAGAAAAGTCATTACGACCCGCCGCGACGGTGTGTCAAAGGGTTTCTGTTCGTGGCAGTAGCACAGCATCGACTCATCCATTCACACACAGACAGCATCGACTCATCCATTCACACACAGACAGCAATGACTTATCCATTCACACACAGACAGCAATGACTTATCCATTAAAACACACAGACAGCAATGACTTATCCATTCACACACAGACAGCAATGACTTATCCATTCACACACAGACAGCAATGACTTATCCATTAAAACACACAGACAGCAATGACTTATCCATTCACACACAGACAGCAATGACTTATCCATTCACACACAGACAGCAATGACTTATCCATTAAAACACACAGACAGCAATGACTTATCCATTCACACACAGACAGCAATGACTTATCCATTCACACACAGACAGCAATGACTTATCCATTCACACACAGACAGCAATGACTTATCCATTAAAACACACAGACAGCAATGACTTATCCATTCACACACAGACAGCAATGACTTATCCATTCACACACAGACAGCAATGACTTATCCATTAAAACACACAGACAGCAATGACTTATCCATTCACACACAGACAGCAATGACTTATCCATTCACACACAGACAGCAATGACTTATCCATTAAAACACACAGACAGCAATGACTTATCCATTCACACACAGACAGCAATGACTTATCCATTCACACACAGACAGCAATGACTTATCCATTCACACACAGACAGCAATGACTTATCCATTAAAACACACAGACAGCAATGACTTATCCATTCACACACAGACAGCAATGACTTATCCATTCACACACAGACAGCAATGACTTATCCATTAAAACACACAGACAGCAATGACTTATCCATTCACACACAGACAGCAATGACTTATCCATTCACACACAGACAGCAATGACTTATCCATTCACACACAGACAGCAATGACTTATCCATTAAAACACACAGACAGCAATGACTTATCCATTCACACACAGACAGCAATGACTTATCCATTCACACACAGACAGCAATGACTCATCCATTCACCCACACACAATAACGATTCATCCATTCACATACAGAACAACGATTCATGCATTTACACACACAACAACGATTCATCCATTTACACACAGAACAACGATTCATCCATTTACACACAACGATTCATCCATTTACACACAGAACAACGATTCATCCATTTACACACACAACGATTCATCCATTTACACACAGAACAACGATTCATCCATTTACACACAGAACAACGATTCATCCATTTACACACACACAACGATTCATCCATTTACACACACACAACGATTTATCCATTTACACACACAACAACGATTCATCCATTTACACACAGAACAACGATTCATCCATTTACACACACAACGATTCATCCATTTACACACACACAACGATTCATCCATCCACACATATACACGAGCACACATGAACACACATAAACACGAATGAAAACACACAAACACGAACACACACACATACACGAACGCACATTTATTTCAACCTCATTCACAAACTGTTTTCAGGAGACCCTAACAAACCAGCCACATGTGCAACATCTCAAACTTTCTGTTCATGAATTCACACCAAGTCTCTCTCTCTTCCCATGTACTCAACCTTTCTGTTCATGAATTCACACCAAGTCTCTCTCTCTTCCCATGTACTCAACCTTTCTGTTCATGAATTCATACCAAGTCTCTCTCTCTCTTCCCATGTACTCAACCTTTCTGTTCATGAATTCACACCAAGTCTCTCTCTCTTCCCATGTACTCAACCTTTCTGTTCATGAATTCATACCAAGTCTCTCTCTCTTCCCATGTACTCAACCTTTCTGTTCATGAATTCATACCAAGTCTCTCTCTCTCTCTTCCCATGTACTCAACGTTTCTATTCATGAATTCATACCAAGTCTCTCTCTCTTCCCATGTACTCAACCTTTCTGTTCATGAATTCATACCAAGTCTCTCTCTCTCTCTTCCCATGTACTCAACGTTTCTATTCATGAATTCATATCAAGTCTCTCTCTCTTCCCATGTACTCAACCTTTCTGTTCATGAATTCATACCAAGTCTCTCTCTCTCTTCCCATGTACTCAACCTTTCTGTTCATGAATTCACACCAAGTCTCTCTCTCTTCCCATGTACTCAACCTTTCTGTTCATGAATTCATACCAAGTCTCTCTCTCTTCCCATGTACTCAACCTTTCTGTTCATGAATTCATACCAAGTCTCTCTCTCTCTCTTCCCATGTACTCAACGTTTCTATTCATGAATTCATACCAAGTCTCTCTCTCTTCCCATGTACTCAACCTTTCTGTTCATGAATTCATACCAAGTCTCTCTCTCTCTCTTCCCATGTACTCAACGTTTCTATTCATGAATTCATATCAAGTCTCTCTCTCTTCCCATGTACTCAACCTTTCTGTTCATGAATTCATACCAAGTCTCTCTCTCTCTTCCCATGTACTCAACCTTTCTGTTCATGAATTCATACCAAGTCTCTCTCTCTTCCCATGTACTCAACCTTTCTGTTCATGAATTCATACCAAGTCTCTCTCTCTTCCCATGTACTCAACCTTTATGTTCATGAATTCATACCAAGTCTCTCTCTCTCTTCCCATGTACTCAACCTTTATGTTCATGAATTCATACCAAGTCTCTCTCTCTCTTCCCATGTACTCAACCTTTCTGTTCATGAATTCATACCAAGTCTCTCTCTCTTCCCATGTACTCAACCTTTCTGTTCATGAATTCATACCAAGTCTCTCTCTCTCTTCCCATGTACTCAACCTTTATGTTCATGAATTCATACCAAGTCTCTCTCTCTTCCCATGTACTCAACGTTTCTTCACATACCGCTGCCCGTACACCCGGTACACGCTTTAATACCGGAACATGATTACATAGACAACACGTTACACCGCTGCTGCTGGGGAAATGGGGGAAATGCTGAGATTAATGAGAAGGGACAGAGATGAGGTTGAACTTTGTCACAGACGATAAGCAAAACCGTAAAAATAAGGAAGGCAGATATGACAACTAGCAATATGTAGACGGCAGACAGGATAAGGACAAATAGCAATATGTAGACGGCAGACAGGATAAGGACAACAGATGAGAGGAAGACAACCGACTGGATAAGGACAACAGATGAGATGAAGACGGCAGACAGGATAAGGACAACAGATGAGATGAAGACAACCGTCAGGATAAGGACAACAGATGAGATGAAGACAACCGACAGGATAAGGACAACAGATGAGATGAAGACAACCGTCAGGATAAGGACAACAGATGAGATGAAGACAACCGTCAGGATAAGGACAACAGATGAGATGAAGACGGCAGACAGGATAAGGACAACAGATGAGATGAAGACGGCAGACAGGATAAGGACAACAGATGAGATGAAGACAACCGTCAGGATAAGGACAACAGATGAGATGAAGACAACCGACAGGATAAGGACAACAGATGAGATGAAGACAACCGTCAGGATAAGGACAACAGATGAGATGAAGACAACCGTCAGGATAAGGACAACAGATGAGATGAAAACAACCGACAGGATAAGGACAACAGATGAGATGAAGATAACCGCCAGGATAAGGACAAAAGAAGAGATGAAGACAACCGACAGGATAAGTACAACAGATGAGATGAAGACAACCGACAGGATAAGCACAATAGATGAGATGAAGACAACCGACAGGATAAGGACAACAGATAAGATGAAGACAACCGACAGGATAAGGACAACATATGAGATGAAGACAACCGACAGGATAAGGACAACAGATGAGATGAAGACAATCGACAGGATAAGGACAAGAGATGAGATGAAGACAATAGACATGATAAGTACAACAGATAAGATGAAGACAACCGTCAGGATAAGGACAACAGATGAGATGAAGACAACCGTCAGGATAAGGACAAAAGAAGAGATGAAGACAACCGACAGGATAAGGACAATAGATGAGATGAAGACAACCGACAGGATAAGGACAACAGATAAGATGAAGACAACCGACAGGATAAGGACAACATATGAGATGAAGACAACCGACAGGATAAGGACAACAGATGAGATGAAGACAATCGACAGGATACGGACAAGAGATGAGATGAAGACAATAGACATGATAAGGACAACAGGTGAGATGAAGACAACCGACAGGATAAGGACAACAGATGAGATGAAGACAACCGTCAGGACAAGGACAACAGATGAGATGAAGACAACCGTCAGGATAAGGACAACAGATGAGATGAAGACAACAGACAGGATAAGGACGACAGATGAAATGAAGACAACCGACAGGATAAGGACAACAGATGAGATGAAGACAACCGTCAGGATAAGGACAACAGATGAGATGAAGACAACCGTCAGGATAAGGACAACATATGAGATGAAGACAACCGTCAGGATAAGGACAACAGATGAGATGAAGACAACCGTCAGGATAAGGACAACAGATGAGATGAAGACAACCGACAGGATAAGGTCAACAGATGAGATGAAGACAACCGTCAGGATAAGGACAACATATGAGATGAAGACAACAGACAGGATAAGGACAACATATGAGATGAAGACAACAGACAGGATAAGGACAACAGATGAGATGAAAACAACCGACAGAATATGAAAAACAGATGAGATGAAGACAACCGACAGGATAAGGACAACAGATGAGATGAAAACAACCGACAGGATAAGGACAACAGATGAGATGAAAACAACCGACAGGATAAGGACGACAGATGAAATGAAGACAACCGACAGGATAAGGACAACAGATGAAATGAAGACAACCGACAGGATAAGGACAACAGATGAGATGAAAACAACCGACTGGATAAGAACAACAGATGAGATGAAAACAACCGACAGGATAAGGACAACAGATGAGATGAAAACAACCGACAGGATAAGGACAACAGATGAGATGAAAACAACCGACAGGATAAGGACAACAGATGAGATGAAAACAACCGACAGGATAAGGACAACAGATGAGATGAAAACAACCGACAGGATAAGGACAACAGATGAGATGAAAACAACCGACAGGATAAGGACAACAGATGAGATGAAGACAACCGACAGGATAAGGACAACCGATGAGATGAAGACAACCGACAGGATAAGGACAATAGATGAGATGAAGACAACCGACAGGATAAAGGCAATCAGGCAGGATAAGGACAACAGATGAGATGAAAACAACCGACAGGATAAGGACAACAGATGAGATGAAAACAACCGACAGGATAAGGACAACAGATGAGATGAAAACAACCGACTGGATAAGAACAACAGATGAGATGAAAACAACCGACAGGATAAGGACAACCGATGAGATGAAAACAACCGACAGGATAAGGACTACAGATGAGATGAAGACAACCGACATGATAAAGGCAATCAGGCAGGATAAGGACAACAGATGAGATGAAGACAACCGAAGGATAAGGACAACAGATGAGATGAAGACAACCGAAGGATAAGGACAACAGATGAGATGAAGACAACCGACAGGATAAGAAAAACAGATGAGATGAAGACAACCGACAGGATAAGGACAATCAGGCAGGATAAGGACAATCAGGCAGGATAAGGACAACAGAAATGATGAAGACAACAAACAAGAAGACAACAGACATTTAAGAATACAACAAATAAGATGTAGACAACAGACATTTAAGAATACAACAAATAAGATGTAGACAACAGACATTTAAGAATACAACAAATAAGATGTAGACAACAGACATTTAAGAATACAACAAATAAGATGTAGACAACAGACATTTAAGAATACAACAAATAAGATGTAGACAACAGACATTTAAGAATACAACAAATAAGATGTAGACAACAGACAGGAAAAGGACAACATAGATGATGAAGACAACAAATAAGATTAAGACAACAGACATGATAAAAACAACAGACATTTAAGAATACAACAAATAAGATGAAGACAGCAGACAGGATAAGGACAACAGAAATGATGAAGACAGCAAATAATATTAAGACAACAGAAATGATAATGGTAACAGACAGGATAAGAACAACAGGGAAGAGAAAGATGACAAACGGGATATGAACAACAAAGATGATGAAGACGATAAAGAAGATGAAGACACTACACATGATAAAGACGACAGAGAAGATAAGAACAACAGACACAATAAATGCGACAGATTAGGTAAGCAAGAATAACAGATACAAACTGACAGTGAACACGCTAGAAACAACAATCAAAGAGAAGGACAACAGAAAGAAAAAATAACTGAAAAAAATAGAACATACAAGATAAAAACTACTGATAAGATAAAAACAACTGGCAAGATAAGAATAACAGACAAATAGATGAAAAGCAAACATAATAAAAACAACAGATATACTAATAACAGACTAGACAAAAATACGGACAAGATGGAAATAACTAGCACGATATGATTAAATGATAAGAAAAGACACGACAAGAAAAGAACTATAAACAAGATTAGAAGTAACAGACAGGATAAAGACAATAAGTTACAACAACAGACATACTAAAGTCGACAATAAGATAGAACAACAGACAAGATAAAGACGGCAATAAGATAAAACAACACACAAGATAAAGACAACAATAAGATAAAACAACAGACAAGATAAAGACGGCAATAAGATAAAACAACACACAAGATAAAGTCGACAAGAAGATAAAACAACAGACAAGATAAAGTCGACAAGAAGATAAAACAACAGACAAGATAAAGACAACAATAAGATAAAACAACACACAAGATAAAGACAACAATAAGATAAAACAACAGACAAGATAAAGACGGCAATAAAATACAACAACAGACAAGATAAAGTCGACAAGAAGATAAAACAACAGACAAGATAAAGTCGACAAGAAGATAAAACAACACACAAGATAAAGTCGACAATAAGATAAAACAACACACAAGATAAAGACGGCAATAAGATAAAACAACAGACAAGATAAAGTCGACAAGAAGATAAAACAACAGACAAGATAAAGTCGACAATAAGATAAAACAACAGACAAGATAAAGACAACAATAAGATAAAACAACACACAAGATAAAGTCGACAATAAGATAAAACAACAGACAAGATAAAGACGGCAATAAAATACAACAACAGACAAGATAAAGACAACAATAAGATAAAACAACATACAAGATAAGACAACAATAAGATAAAACAACAGACAAGATAAAGACAACAAAAAGATAAAACAACAGACAAGATAAAGACAACACAAAGATAAAACAACAGACAAGATAAAGACAACACAAAGATAAAACAACAGACAAGATAAAGACAGCAATAAGATAAAACAACAGACAAGATAAAGTCGACAGATAAGTGATAATAATAGTCCAGACGACCGATCATATAAAAACAAGAGTGTAGACAAGTTAAGAACAGGAGAGTAGATATAAACACTACACCAGAAAAGGGGGAAAAAAGCAGAGAAGATAAAGATGACATATAAGATAAAAACAACAACAACAATAATAGCAGCAAAACAGGATACGGAAGAACAACACATCATTAACAAAGAACAACACATCATCAACACCAGTGGACAATCCGCAACACAAAAAGCAGAGATAAGAAAACAACAACAGCAACAAGAACGCACAGACAGCATTACAAAACATGTACGGCACGAAGACAATCACAACGAGAAAACATTGCGATGATATCTGTGATGGAACTTGACCCCCTACACACCAGCACTGTAACGATACTTACAGCAGATTACATCTAAATGAAATGCCACACGAATGTCATTGATGTCCACATAGCGACAAATTAATGACATTTCCACGTCACTGTTTATTAATGCATGTCCTTTAAGCAGTACTGGGAGCTTCCGGGGAGGCGCGTGCGACTGGCATTAATGATAGTGCCTCAGGGTCAGTGGTTCCCAAAGCTTAGTTTATACAGCCCTTGCTGTCTTGATTTCATTAACGTATCTCAGCCATAAATTGCATTTTTAAAGCAGGGAAATGAATTGAAATATTTGGGATCAATGTTAACCTCAGATGGTGCAACAGAGGTGAGATGGTAGATGTACAACAGAGATGAGATGGTAGATGTACAACAGAGGTGAGATGGTAGATGTGCAACAGAGGTGAGATGGTAGATGTACAACAGAGGTGAGATGGTAGATGTGCAACAGAGGTGAGATGGTAGATGTACAACAGAGGTGAGATGGTAGATGTGCAACAGAGGTGAGATGGTAGATGTACAACAGAGGTGAGATGGTAGATGTACAACAGAGGTGAGATGGTAGATGTACAACAGATGTGAGATGGTAGATGTACAACAGAGGTGAGATGGTAGATGTGCAACAGCGGTGAGATGGTAGATGTACAACAGAGGTGAGATGGTAGATGTACAACAGAGATGAGATGGTAGATGTACAACAGAGGTGAGATGGTAGATGTAGAACAGAGGTGAGATGGTAGATGTGCAACAGAGGTGAGATGGTAGATGTACAACAGAGATGAGATGGTGGGTGTACAACAGAGGTGAGATGGTAGATGTGCAACAGAGGTGAGATGGTAGATGTACAACAGAGGTGAGATGGTAGATGTACAACAGAATTGAGATGGTAAATGTACAACAGAAGTGACATGATAAATGTACAAAAGAGGTGAGATGGTAAATGTACAACAGAGGTGAGATGGTAGATGAACAACAGAGGTGAGATGGTAGAAGTACAACAGAGGTGATATGGTAGATGTGCAACAGAGGTGAGATGGTAAATGTACAACAGAGGTGAGATGGTAAATGTACAACGGAGGTGAGATGGTAAATGTACAACAGAGGTGAGATGGTAGATGAACAACAGAGGTGAGATGGTAGATGAACAACAGAGGTGAGATGGTAGATGTACAACAGAGGTGAGATGGTAGATGTACAACAGAGGTGAGATGGTAGATGTACAACAGAGGTGAGATGGTAGATGTACAACAGAGGTGAGATGGTAGATGTGCAACAGAGGTGAGATGGTAGATGTACAACAGAGGTGAGATGGTAGATGAACAACAGAGGTGAGATGGTAGATGTACAACAGAGGTGAGATGGTAAATGTACAACAGAGGTGAGATGGTAGATGAACAACAGAGGTGAGAGTCAGAGGTGAGATACAGAATACCCCAGCCAAAAGAAGCTCTCCAAAAAATGAGGAAGATACTGTGCAATCCATTTTTGACAATAAAAACAAGAAAAGGAGTTCATAATGTTATATAGCATCAGTCTTAACATGTGGATGTGAATCATGGACAATAGGACAACAGATAAGAAAGTCAATGAAGACTGTAGAAATGGGGTTTTACATAAGAATGTTGCGAATACCATGGACAGCTAAGAAGAGTAATGAAAACGCTATGAAAGCGGCTAAAGCAAAAAGAGAGCTAATTTTCAAAATTAGTAAGAAACAATCATCATTTTGTGACTATGGAGTTAGAAAGGAACAGTTGAAATATATTGCAACAACTGGGAAAATTGAGGGACTGGAAAATAGAGGGAAACAAAGAGAAAACATAAGGACAGCTTAAGTGAATGGCTTGGCAGAAGGTCAACAACAACAGAAATGATAAATAACTGTCGAGATCAAAAGTTGTGGAGAGACCTGACCACCTACGCCAGCAGGCTTGGTACTTAATGATGTTGAAACATATATTGGCTCAATAAATTCATACAAGGTACTTGTTTCTCACAACCATCCTTACCACAAAGCTTGTCAAATCATCGGACAGTTATCGCCACTATTGTCCAACAAGGAAATAACTCTGGAGGCAAAACGAGCACTATACAATACAATCTTCATCCCAACGTTGTGCTACTAATGCCAGACATGGACCCTAGATGCAAGAACAATATTAAAAATAACCTATACTGAGATGAAATGTGCTAGACGAATGACAGGAAACAGTCTGAGAGACAAGATCAGAAATGAAGAACTGAGAATAAAGCTAGGAACAGACCCCGTCATAAAATATATAAAGAAACAACAGATAAAATGGTTTGGCCAAGTGACAAGGCTGAAAGATCAAAACTCAACACAACGAGCCTTCAGCAAACGTTGTGAGAACACCAGACCTAAGGGTCGATCACGAAAAAGTTGGATCGATTGAATATTAGAAGCGCTAGGAAACATAACAGCAGCAGAGGCGAACAGAAGAGCAAAAGACCGCAAATTATATCTCCCCTCGACGCTGAAAGGCAGATGAGGAAGGAAAGAAGAAGATGAAGAAGATCCTTATCACTCACATGACTATGTTATAATTGTAATATAAGCAGAGAAAGCACAACACGTATACAGGTGGACAACGCAGTGGGTGGGAAGAACCCAGAATTAGTGTAAAAAAAAAAAAAAAAAAAAAAAAAAAAAAAAAAAAAAAATAGCTATCTTTGATATGCTATTAAAAAAGGGAAATGTAAGACGGAAATAAACAAAAGAATAAGAACAGTGAAAAAAAAATTAACAACAAGAAAAATATAGTCACATCAAAGCAAATAACATCAGAGCTAGAACTAGGAATGGTAAAATGTTACATCTACTCAATATTCCCGTATAGCGAAGAAACATGGACATTATATAAGAAAACAGAGCAGAAACTTGAAGCCTTTGAAATGTTGATCTACATAAAAATGGGGTGAATTTGGTGGAAGGAAAAGAAAACAGATAAGGAAGCTTTGAATCAGCTGAAAATGAGAAAAAAGAGCAAGTTAACACAATTTGAAAAGACAAGTAAACTGTTAAAGACATGTGAGGAGACACAAGACCCAACTAAAATCATCTTGGAAGGGAAGGTACAAAGTAGACATTGCAGAGACAAACCAAAACTGAAGTGGACTGATAACATGAAAAGATGGGCAGATTAACCTATGACAACATGCATTATCAAGACACGAGACAGAGTAAAATGGCGCTCCATCGTAGCCAACCTTCGAAGTGAAGACGGCACACTATGAACGTATGGACAGATCACAGTTCATTTCATCGGTCGCGTGACTCAATAACCTATCCTACCTTATTTCTATATAAATATCCCCACCCCACCCGCCCGCCAGCCCGAATCCCCACCCACCCCACCAACCCACCCCACCCACCCACCCCACCCCACCCCACCCCACCCCACCCCACCCCACCCACCCACCCACCCACCCACCCACCCACCCACCCACCCATCCATCCATCCATCCATCCATCCATCCATCCATCCATCCATCCATCCATCCATCCATCCATCCATCCATCCATCCATCCATCCATCCATCTATCTATCTATCTATCTATCTATCTATCTATCTATCTATCTATCTATCTATCTAATGACCTTTCGAGCCGTAGCCGGCCCATAGGACATAGACCCAGATACTCCTTCTCTTATCTAAATTTTTATTCTAGCAGTTTTCAATCCCTGTAAAGATCTTTTATTAAATCTCGCCATTTGTCTCTGTTCTGTGCACGCAACTCTATCTCATTGAGGGATCCGATTCCTGCTGCTCTTGCCTCTCTGATCAATGTTCTTCTCAGTGTCTCTCTTTTTCTCTTACCTGTTGTTTCCCACAAGAGGGCTTGTTTTGTTATTCTGTTATTATCTCTCCTCATCACATGTCCAACATATGACCATCGTCTTTTCTTGATTACTGGAGATACTAGTGGCTGAGTATGGCTCTATAAATGGAACTCTACCGACTAATTCAAGATAAATGCATTCATCTCTAATTGTTCCTGGAATCTATAAACCCATCATTACCGCCTCCATCGAATACACGAACTCATTTTAATTCGCATATGGTCTAAACAATCATTTTATGTGCGGCATAAATCTGTAAACAAATTATCCGCACTGACGTCTTGACTCTACATCTTATAATCTCCACAATAAATGTATAAACTCCATACTGAAGCCATGACGCTACATCTTACTTATCTCGTTAATAAATGTATAAATTCCATACTGACGCCATGACGCTACATCTTACTTATCTCGTTAATAAATGTATAAATTCCATACTGACGCCATGACGCTACATCTTACTTATCTCGTTAATAAATGTATAAATTCCATACTGACGCCATGACTCCACAGCCTACTCTTATCTCGTTAATAAATGTATAAACTCCATACTGACGCCATGACTCCACAGCCTACTCTTATCTCGTTAATAAATGTATAAAATCCATACTGACGCCATGACTCCACAGCCTAGTCTTATCTCGTTAATAAATGTATAAACTCCATACTGACGCCATGACGCTACATCTTACTTTATCTCGTTAATAAATGTATAAATTCCATACTGACGCTACATCTTACTTATCTCGTTAATAAATGTATAAATTCCATACTGACGCCATGACTTCACATCTTACTCTTATCTCGTTAATAAATGTATAAATTCCATACTGACGCCATGACGCTACATCTTACTTATCTCGTTAATAAATGTATAAATTCCATACTGACGCCATGACGCTACATCTTACTTATCTCGTTAATAAATGTATAAATTCCATACTGACGCCATGACGCTACAGACTATAAAACGGATTGCAAAGTATCTTCCTTATTTTTTGGAAAGCTGCTTTTGCCTGAGCCATTCTGCATCTCACCTCTTTTGTACATCTTCCGTCTGAGGTTAACACAGTTCGTAAGGGTACGCATGAGCCAGATTTTAGAACCAAGAATGTTAGTCTTCACTTTCAACACAGATTTTAGATCTGGAAGGGCTGCTGTAGTTGGTGCTATCCTGGTCGATTTTTTGGTATCCAGCCTTCATAGTGACAATATATGTTTAGTAAAAAAGTAAAGTAAAGAGCCGCGTCACGCCAAACAGCGTTTAAGGAATATGGTGTTACTGACCATAAACTTTACTGACCTCCGGCACATGATTTTTGGGGTAACGTGGCCGCTTTACTTTCCCAGAAAAAAATCAGGTACCCATTTAAGGCTGGGTGAAGCCGGAATCTGTCGGTTGGGATCGAACCCTACCTCTTATCCTTTGTAGTCCAGTTAACTAATCTCTTCTTCATCAAATAACCTCTTCTTCTTCATCAAATAACCTCTTCTTCTTCATCAAATAACCTCTTCTTCATCAAATAACCTCTTCTTCATCAAATAACCTCTTCTTCTTCATCAAATAACCTCTTCTTCATCAAATAACCTCTTCTTCATCAAACAACCTCTTCTTCTTCATCAAATAACCTCTTCTTCTTCATCAAATAACCTCTTCTTCATCAAATAACCTCTTCTTCATCAAATAACCTCTACTTCATCAAATAACCTCTTCTTCTTCATCAAATAACCTCTTCTTCTTCATCAAATAACCTCTTCTTCATCAAATAACCTCTTCTTCATCAAATAAGCTATCCTTCTTTATCAAATAACCTCTTCTTCATCAAATAACCTCTTTTTCATCAAATAACCTCTTCTTCTTCATCAAATAACCTCTTCTACTTCATCAAATAAACTCTTCTTCATCAAATAACCTCTTTTTCTTCATCAAATAACCTCTTCTTCTTCATCAAATAACCTCTTTTTCTTCATCAAATAATCTCTTTTTCTTCATCAAATAACCTCTTCTTCATCAAATAACCTCTTCTTCATCAAATAACCTCTTCTTCATCAAATAACCTCTTCTTCTTCATCAAATAAACTCTTCTTCATCAAATAACCTCTTCTCCATCAAATAACCTCTTCTTCTTCATCAAAAAAGCTATCCTTCTTCATCAAATAACCTCTTCTTCATCAAATAACCTCTTCTTCATCAAATAACCTCTTCTTCATCAAATAACCTCTTTTTCTTCATCAAATAACCTCTTTTTCTTCTTCAAATAACCGCTTCTTCATCAAATAACCTCTACTTCATCAAATAACCTCTTCTTCATCAAATAACCTCTTCTTCATCAAATAACCTCTTCTCCATCAAATAACCTCTTCTTCTTCATCAAAAAAGCTATCCTTCTTCATCAAATAACCTCTTCTTCATCAAATAACCTCTTCTTCATCAAATAACCTCTTCTCCATCAAATAACCTCTTCTTCTTCATCAAAAAAGCTATCCTTCTTCATCAAATAACCTCTTCTTCATCAAATAACCTCTTCTCCATCAAATAACCTCTTCTTCTTCATCAAAAAAGCTATCCTTCTTCATCAAATAGCCTCTTCTTCTTCATCAAATAACCTCTTTTTCTTCATCAAAAAACCTCTTTTTCTTCTTCAAATAACCGCTTCTTCATCAAATAACCTCTACTTCATCAAATAACCTCTTCTTCATCAAATAACCTCTTTTTCTTCATCAAATAATCTCTTTTTCTTCATCAAATAACATCTTTTTCTTCATCAAATAACCTCTTCTTCATCAAATAACCTCTTTTTCTTCATCAAATAACCTCTTCTTCATCAAATAACCTCTTTTTCTTCATCAAATAACCTCTTTTGCTTCATCAAATAACCTCTTCTTCATCAAATAACCTCTTTTTCTTCATCAAATAATCTCTTTTTCTTCATCAAATAACCTCTTCTTCATCAAATAACCTCTTCTTCTTCATCAAATAACCTCTTCTTCATCAAATGACTTCTTCTTCATCAAATAACCTCTTTTTCTTCATCAAATAATCTCTTCTTCATCAAATAACCTCTTCTTCATCAAATAACCTCTTTTTCTTCATCAAATAACCTCTTTTTTTCATCAAATAA
Source organism: Megaustenia siamemsis (assembly GCA_032433765.1). Lineage (NCBI taxonomy): Eukaryota > Metazoa > Mollusca > Gastropoda > Stylommatophora > Ariophantidae > Megaustenia > Megaustenia siamemsis. The sequence continues at coordinate 11,642,005 of JAVIAB010000104.1, forward strand.
CCTCTTCTTCATCAAATCAGCTATTCTTCTTCATCAAATAACCTTTTTCTTCATCAAATAACCTCTTCTTCATCAAATAAGCTATTCTTCTTCATCAAATAACTTCTTCTTCATTAAATTACCTCTTCTTCTTCATCAAATAAGCTCTTCTTCGTCAAATAACCTCTTCTTTTTCATCATATAACCTATTCTTCTTCATCAAATAACCTTTTCTTCATCAAAGAACATCTTCTTCGTGAAAAAACCTATTCTTTTTCATCAAATAACCTCTTCTTCATCAAATAGCCCCTGTTGTTGTTGGGACACCACCTACAGACTTCTTCAACCTCTACTATATTTCTCAATCTTCTGTCATTCCGTGGAACTCTGTCACATCAAGGCTTGTCCATTTACTTATGATAACTTCCCATCTCTTTATCTCCTTACCTCTCCTTCTCAGACCTTCCGTAGTTATTTGCAGAAAACAAAGGGCGTGATGCTATCTTCCTATCTATTTCTCTGTCTATCTCTCCTTCTCGTTTATTTCGCATAATTCCTTGCAGAAGACAACATATGGTACAGATATGAACAACAGACAAGATAAACACGGCAGATACGATGGGGGCGATATTGCACACTGCGAAGACCCTTGCTCGTATGAAGGAACCACGCCTGTGACCTATCCCAGACCCACATAAGCAGGCGTTCTCAAAGTTTGAAAATATGGGGAACAATATCAAATTGTAAAACATTTTAGAGATAAGATTGGCTATTTGGAAATTGATTGAAATAAAACATAGCTCGAGTACAAAGAGAATAATAAACAACAAATTAATTGCGTTCATTCCCTTAGGAACAATTTCAGCCATTAGGATTCCAACCCGATTCGTGTTTAGAATAACAAATAATTTTGTGCACTTTCTGTTTGTGTTTGTTGATTTAACGATGGCTGTTTCAATACACGAGTGCTCGAGCCAGCAGAACATCTCCACAATCAATATTCTAATTCCAAAGTCTCCAGAATCAATATTTCCATAATAGATGATCATATAAACAAAAAGTCGGTAACCAATTTTATCAAATCAATATTCCCATATTCCAACAATCAATATTTCCACAAAATCAATACCCCAATAATCAATATTCAGATAAATCTGTGTCACTAAATTAACCACTATGTTCATCATCATCATCAAGCCTGCTGGCGTAGGTGAACATGTTTCTTCACAACTTTCTACCTCAGCAGTTATTTATTAATTTTGTTATTGATTTTCCTTCATTGCATTTACCTTCCTTTTCGTTTCGATGTCCCAATTGTTTACGATGAAGGATGATATCGTATGACAGGGAAGAGTTGACTGTGTTCACTTTCTGCGCGGTTTCGCCTTATGTCTTTTGGCGTGTACTGAGACTGCTACGATGGGGACTACAGTTACCTTTCTTTGTTTGGGAGATGAGTTATTAATTCGGATGATTCCACTGGCACGGGCGGTTGAGCAATTATGGATTTTGATTCGTTTGCAGTGATACCGGGGCCTTCTATAACCAATAATAACCAATAACCTCCCTCTATTCTCACCAGCAACTTTCGTCCGCCCTCTTCATCCCCATTTTCATTCCATGACCGTACAATGAAGACTGTTTCCTCTTGATGCTGGCTACATGTTTTCTTTTTGTATTGACCACCTTAACAACGCCCTCATTACACTGTCTAGCTGTCCACAGTACGCTGAACATCCTTCTGTAGGCCAAGTCGCCTCACAGCAGCAGAGCTGGAAGTTGTCAGTGACCCACAGCTGATGGCTTGCGCCAGGATCGGAAAACCAGAATCATCCAGACTATACTCCACCTCTCCGTGGTGCCTCCAGTAACAGATTAACCTGTCTAGTCTGGGCCAAGCGAGTAGGGATCGAAGAGGCAATACAACCCGGTACTCAAAAATAACATGCTGAAGTCGGATGTGTCTGGCCGAAATGCGCAAACATCACAGTTATACTGCAAACCACAACACAACGCAGACACGCCCACTTAACGTCTTCTTAAGGGTGGATGATGAGAAGATGTATTCCTTTAGTCATCGGGCGAACGCAAGCAAACAAACAAGCAAACAAACAAGCAAGCAAGCAAACAAATAAGCAAACATTCTTCTCCAAAGGAAACGTTTGTTCAGTCTTCAAAAAATTACTTGTGTCAACATCGATTGCTTAAGATTCATTGTTTACGTCAACAACTGCTCTACAAACAAAACACTTCGTTCTCATCATCATCAGGTTGCATATCATTTGCAGCAGAATGTTGCATTCACCACAGTCCGTCTGAAAGAAGCTCTGTCTCTAGCCAGATCTCCCACACAATTTTGCATTCACCACAGTCCGTCTGAAAGAAGCTCTGTCTCTAGCCAGATCTCCCACACAATTTTGCATTCACCGCAGTCCGTCTGAAAGAATCTCTGTCTCTAGCCAGATCTCCCACACAATTTTGCATTCACCGCAGTCCGTCTGAAAGAATTTCTGTCTCTAGCCAGATCTCCCACACAATTTTGCATTCACCACAGTCCGTCTGAAAGAAGCTCTGTCTCTAGCCAGATCTCCCACACAATTTTACATTCACCGCAGTCCGTCTGAAAGAATCTCTGTCTCTAGCCAGACCTTCAACACAATTTTGCATTCACCGCAGTCCGTCTGAAAGAATCTCTGTCTCTAACCAGATCTCCCACACAATTTTGCATTCACCGCAGTCCGTCTGAAAGAATACCTCCGAAGTCAAAGTTATCTGCCTGTGCGGCGAGAACCTTTGTGCACACGGTTTGCAGGGACAAACGAATTAACACTCAAAAGTCTAGGGACTTCGACAGAGTTGAAAGCTGGCGAACGAGGAAACAAAGTTACTTAATTTGTAAATGTCGGTGAAGTATTTTTCTCTGTTCCGGCCATTACTTTTGACTTTATCGCTTTCGAAGCTAGGGCCTGTACATTTACTTTCCATTCCTATATTCATATCCCTGACTCAATATTCAGATAATCGATGCTCCCGTAAATAATGTCCTGTTTCCTTTAGTTGGTTCCCCATAACCATATTCAGTTGAACCTGGTGCTCTCATTATCAACATTTAGATAACCAGTGCCCTCATTATCAACATTTAGATAACCAGTTCCCCCATTATCAACATTCAAATAACCAGTGCCCCCATTATCAGCATTTAGATAACCAGTGCCCCCATTATCAACATTGAGATAACCAGTGCCCCCAGTATCAACATTTAGATAAACAGTGCCCCTATTATCAATATTTAGATAATCAGTTCCCCCATTATCAACATTCAGATAACCAGTGCCCCCATTATCAACATTCAAATAACCAGTGCACCCATTATCAATATTTAGATAACCAGTGCCCCCATTATCAATATTTAGATAACCAGTGCCCCATTATCAATATTTAGATAACCAGTGCCCCCATTATCAATATTTAGATAACCTGTGCCCCATTATCAATATTTAGATAACCAGTGCCCCCATTATTAACATTCAGATAACCTGTGCCCCCATTATTAACATTCAGATAACCTGTGCCCCCATTATTAACATTCAGATAACCTGTGCCCCCATTATTAACATTCAGATAACCTGTGCCCCCATTATTAACATTCAGATAACCTGTGCCCCCATTATTAACATTCAGAAAACATGGTGCCGACAAAATCAATATTTAGGTTATCTGTCCGCGAAAATCATACAGATAACCGATGCTGACAAAATCAATATACAGATAACCGACGCTGACAAAATCAATATACAGATAACCGATGCTGACAAAATCAATATACAGATAACCGACGCTGACAAAATCAATATACAGATAACCGATGCTGACAAAATCAATATACAGATAACCGATGCTGACAAAATCAATATACAGATAACCGATGCTGACAAAATCAATATACAGATAACCGACGCTGACAAAATCAATATACAGATAACCGACGCTGACAAAATCAATATACAGATAACCTGTGTCCCATCAATTGTTTTCCGGAAAAACAATATGCAGATATCAACATCCCACTAGCCAATGATCCAATAATCAATGCTCATATAACTGGTGTCTTCACAATCAATATTATCATAGAAAATGTCTTCACTGTGTAGTAACATAATGAACGTCACAGAATTAAAACTTAACATACTGACATTATAATGAAAGTTTACGTAATAAATATTCTCACAAACGAGTTGTTGGGGCACCACTGACAGACTTTATCATTTTGGGGTTGTTGAGGCACCACTGACAAACTTTATCATTTTGGGGGTTGTTGTGGCACCACTGACAAACTTTATCATTTTGGGGGTTGTTGAGGCACCACTGACAAACTTTATCATTTTGGGGGTTGTTGAGGCACCACTGACAAACTTTATCATTTTGGGGGTTGTTGAGGCACCACTGACAAACTTTATCATTTTGGGGGTTGTTGAGGCACCACTGACAAACTTTTATCATTTTGGGGGTTGTTGTGGCACCACTGACAAACTTTATCATTTTGGGGGTTGTTGAGGCACCACTGACAAACTTTATCATTTTGGGGGTTGTTGAGGCACCACTGACAAACTTTATCATTTTGGGGGTTGTTGAGGCACCGCTGACAGATTCTATCATTTTGGGGGTTGTTGAGGCACCACTGACAAACTTTATCATTTTGGGGGTTGTTGTGGCACCACTGACAGACTTTATCATTTTCGGGGTTGTTGAGGCACCACTGACAGACTTTATCATTTTGGGGGTTGTTGTGGCACCACTGACAGACTTTATCATTTTGGGGGTTGATGTGGCAACACTGACAAACTTTATCATTTTGGGGGTTGTTGAGGCACCACTGACAGACTTTATCATTTTGGGGGTTGTTGAGGCACCACTGACAAACTTTATCATTTTGGGGGTTGTTGAGGCACCACTGACAAACTTTATCATTTTGGGGTTGTTGAGGCACCACTGACAAACTTTATCATTTTGGGGGTTGTTGTGGCACCACTGACAGACTTTATCATTTTGGGGGTTGTTGAGGCACCACTGACAGATTCTATCATTTTGGGGGTTGTTGAGGCACAACTGACAGACATTATCATTTTGGGGGTTGTTGAGGCAACACTGACAGACATTATCATTTTGGGGGTTGTTGAGGCACCACTGACAAACTTTATCATTTTGGGGGTTGTTGAGGCACCACTGACAGATTCTATCATTTTGGGGTTGTTGTGGCACCACTGACAAACTTTATCATTTTAGGGGTTGTTGAGGCACCACTGACAGACTTTATCATTTTGGGGGTTGTTGAGGCACCACTGACAAACTTTATCATTTTGGGGGTTGTTGAGGCACCACTGACAGACTTTATCATTTTGGGGGTTGTTGAGGCACCACTGACAAACTTTATCATTTTGGGGGTTGTTGAGGCACCACTGACAAACTTTATCATTTTGGGGGTTGTTGAGGCACCACTGACAGACTTTATCATTTTGGGGGTTGTTGAGGCACCACTGACAGACTTTATCATTTTCGGGGTTGTTGAGGCACCACTGACAGATTCTATCATTTTGGGGGTTGTTGAGGCACCACTGACAAACTTTATCATTTTGGGGGTTGTTGAGGCACCACTGACAGACTTTATCATTTTGGGGGTTGTTGAGGCACCACTGACAGACTTTATCATTTTAGGGGTTGTTGAGGCACCACTGACAGACTTTATCATTTTGGGGGTTGTTGAGGCACCACTGACAGACTTTATCATTTTGGGGGTTGTTGAGGCACCACTGACAAACTTTATCATTTTGGGGGTTGTTGAGGCACCACTGACAGACTTTATCATTTTGGGGGTTGTTGAGGCACAACTGACAGACTTTATCATTTTGGGGGCTGTTGAGGCATCACTGACAGACATTATCATTTTGGGGGTTGTTGAGGCACCACTGACAGACTTTATCATTTTGGGGGTTGTTGAGGCACCACTGACAGACTTTATCATTTTGGGGGTTGTTGAGGCACCACTGACAGATTCTATCATTTTGGGGGTTGTTGAGGCACCACTAACAGATTCTATCATTTTGGGGGTTGTTGAGGCACCACTGACAGACTTTATCATTTTGGGGGTTGTTGAGGCACCACTGACAAACTTTATCATTTTGGGGGTTGTTGAGGCACCACTGACAAACTTTATCATTTTGGGGGTTGTTGAGGCACCACTGACAAACTTTATCATTTTGGGGTTGTTGAGGCACCACTGACAAACTTTATCATTTTGGGGGTTGTTGAGGCACCACTGACAAACTTTATCATTTTGGGGGTTGTTGAGGCACCACTGACTAACTTTATCATTTTGGGGGTTTTTGTGGCACCACTGACAAACTTTATCATTTTGGGGGTTGTTGAGGCACCACTGACAAACTTTATCATTTTGGGGGTTGTTGAGGCACCACTGACAAACTTTATCATTTTGGGGGTTGTTGTGGCACCACTGACAAACTTTATCATTTTGGGGGTTGTTGAGGCACCACTGACAAACTTTATCATTTTGGGGGTTGTTGAGGCACCACTGACAAACTTTATCATTTTGGGGGTTGTTGAGGCACCACTGACAAACTTTATCATTTTGGGGTTGTTGAGGCACCACTGACAAACTTTATCATTTTGGGGGTTGTTGTGGCACCACTGACAAACTTTATCATTTTGGGGGTTGTTGAGGCACCACTGACAAACTTTATCATTTGGGGGTTGTTGAGGCACCACTGACAAACTTTATCATTTGGGGGTTGTTGAGGCACCACTGACAGATTCTATCATTTTGGGGGTTGTTGAGGCACCACTGACAAACTTTATCATTTTGGGGGTTGTTGTGGCACCACTGACAGACTTTATCATTTTCGGGGTTGTTGAGGCACCACTGACAGACTTTATCATTTTGGGGGTTGTTGTGGCACCACTGACAGACTTTATCATTTTGGGGGTTGTTGTGGCAACACTGACAAACTTTATCATTTTGGGGGTTGTTGAGGCACCACTGACAGACTTTATCATTTTGGGGGTTGTTGAGGCACCACTGACAAACTTTATCATTTTGGGGGTTGTTGAGGCACCACTGACAAACTTTATCATTTTGGGGGTTGTTGAGGCACCACTGACAAACTTTATCATTTTGGGGGTTGTTGTGGCACCACTGACAGACTTTATCATTTTGGGGGTTGTTGAGGCACCACTGACAGATTCTATCATTTTGGGGGTTGTTGAGGCACAACTGACAGACATTATCATTTTGGGGGTTGTTGAGGCAACACTGACAGACATTATCATTTTGGGGGTTGTTGAGGCACCACTGACAAACTTTATCATTTTGGGGTTGTTGAGGCACCACTGACAGATTCTATCATTTTGGGGGTTGTTGTGGCACCACTGACAAACTTTATCATTTTAGGGGTTGTTGAGGCACCACTGACAAACTTTATCATTTTGGGGGTTGTTGAGGCACCACTGACAAACTTTATCATTTTGGGGGTTGTTGAGGCACCACTGACAGACTTTATCATTTTGGGGGTTGTTGAGGCACCACTGACAAACTTTATCATTTTGGGGGATGTTGAGGCACCACTGACAAACTTTATCATTTTGGGGGTTGTTGAGGCACCACTGACAGACTTTATCATTTTGGGGGTTGTTGAGGCACCACTGACAGACTTTATCATTTTCGGGGTTGTTGAGGCACCACTGACAGATTCTATCATTTTGGGGGTTGTTGAGGCACCACTGACAAACTTTATCATTTTGGGGGTTGCTGAGGCACCACTGAATGACTTTATCATTTGGGGGTTGTTGAGGCACCACTGACAGACTTTATCATTATGGGGGTTGTTGAGGCACCACTGACAGACTTTATCATTTTCGGGGTTGTTGAGGCACCACTGACAGATTCTATCATTTTGGGGGTTGTTGAGGCACCACTGACAAACTTTATCATTTTGGGGGTTGTTGAGGCACCACTGACAGACTTTATCATTTTGGGGGTTGTTGAGGCACCACTGACAGACTTTATCATTTTCGGGGTTGTTGAGGCACCACTGACAGACTTTATCATTTTGGGGGTTGTTGAGGCACCACTGACAAACTTTATCATTTTGGGGGTTGTTGAGGCACCACTGACAGACTTTATCATTTTCGGGGTTGTTGAGGCACCACTGACAGACTTTATCATTTTGGGGGTTGTTGAGGCACCACTGACAGACTTTATCATTTGGGGGTTGTTGAGGCACCACTGACAAACTTTATCATTTTGGGGGTTGTTGAGGCACCACTGAAAGACTTTATCATTTTGGGGGTTGTTGAGGCACCACTGACAGACTTTATCATTTTGGGGGTTGTTGAGGCACCACTGACAGATTCTATCATTTTGGGGGTTGTTGAGGCACCACTGACAGACTTTATCATTTTGGGGGTTGTTGAGGCACCACTGACAAACTTTATCATTTTGGGGTTGTTGAGGCACCACTGACAAACTTTATCATTTTGGGGGTTGTTGAGGCACCACTGACAGACTTTATCATTTTGGGGGTTGTTGAGGCACCACTGACAGACTTTATCATTTTCAGGGTTGTTGAGGCACCACTGACAGATTCTATCATTTTGGGGTTGTTGAGGCACCACTGACAAACTTTATCATTTTGGGGGTTGTTGAGGCACCACTGACAGACTTTATCATTTTGGGGGTTGTTGAGGCACCACTGACAGACTTTATCATTTTGGGGGTTGTTGAGGCACCACTGACAGACTTTATCATTTTGGGGGTTGTTGAGGCACCACTGACAGACTTTATCATTTTGGGGGTTGTTGAGGCACCACTGACAAACTTTATCATTTTGGGGGTTGTTGAGGCACCACTGACAGACTTTATCATTTTCGGGGTTGTTGAGGCACCACTGACAGACTTTATCATTTTGGGGGTTGTTGAGGCACCACTGACAGACTTTATCATTTTGGGGGTTGTTGAGGCACCACTGACAGACTTTATCATTTTGGGGGTTGTTGAGGCACCACTGACAGACTTTATCATTTTGGGGGTTGTTGAGGCACCACTGACAGACTTTATCATTTTGGGGGTTGTTGAGGCACCACTGACAAACTTTATCATTTTGGGGGTTGTTGTGGCACCACTGACAAACTTTATCATTTTGGGGGTTGTTGAGGCACCACTAACAGATTCTATCATTTTGGGGGTTGTTGAGGCACCACTGACAGACTTTATCATTTTGGGGGTTGTTGAGGCACCACTGACAAACTTTATCATTTTGGGGGTTGTTGAGGCACCACTGACAAACTTTATCATTTTGGGGGTTGTTGTGGCACCTCTGACAAACTTTATCATTTTGGGGGTTGTTGAGGCACCACTGACAGACTTTATCATTTTGGGGGTTGTTGAGGCACCACTGACAGACTTTATTATTTTGGGGGTTGTTGAGGCACCACTGACAAACTTTATCATTTTGGGGGTTGTTGTGGCACCACTGACAAACTTTATCATTTTGGGGGTTGTTGAGGCACCACTGACAAACTTTATCATTTTGGGGGTTGTTGAGGCACCACTGACAAACTTTATCATTTTGGGGGTTGTTGAGGCACCACTGACAGACTTTATCATTTTGGGGGTTGTTGAGGCACCACTGAAAGACTTTATCATTTTGGGGGTTGTTGAGGCACCACTGACAGACTTTATCATTTTGGGGGTTGTTGAGGCACCACTGACAGACTTTATCATTTTGGGGGTTGTTGAGGCACCACTGACAGATTCTATCATTTTGGGGGTTGTTGAGGCACCACTAACAGATTCTATCATTTTGGGGGTTGTTGAGGCACCACTGACAGATTTTTTTCATTTTGGGGGTTGTTGAGGCACCACTGACAAACTTTATCATTTTGGGGGTTGTTGAGGCACCACTGACAAACTTTATCATTTTGGGGGTTGTTGAGGCACCACTGACAAACTTTATCATTTTGGGGGTTGTTGAGGCACCACTGACAAACTTTATCATTTTGGGGGTTGTTGAGGCACCACTGACAAACTTTATCATTTTGGGGGTTGTTGAGGCACCACTAACAAACTTTATCATTTTGGGGGATGTTGAGGCACCACTGACAAACTTTATCATTTTGGGGGTTGTTGAGGCACCACTGACAGACTTTATCATTTTGGGGGTTGTTGAGGCACCACTGACAGATTCTATCATTTTGGGGGTTGTTGAGGCACCACTGACAGACTTTATCATTTTGGGGGTTGTTGAGGCACCACTGACAAACTTTATCATTTTGGGGGTTGTTGAGGCACCACTGACAAACTTTATCATTTTGGGGTTGTTGAGGCACCACTGACAAACTTTATCATTTTGGGGGTTGTTGAGGCACCACTGACAACTTTATCATTTTGGGGGTTGTTGAGGCACCACTAACAAACTTTATCATTTTGGGGGATGTTGAGGCACCACTGACAAACTTTATCATTTTGGGGGTTGTTGAGGCACCACTGACAGACTTTATCATTTTGGGGGTTGTTGAGGCACCACTGACAGACTTTATCATTTTCGGGGTTGTTGAGGCACCACTGACAGATTCTATCATTTTGGGGGTTGTTGAGGCACCACTGACAAACTTTATCATTTTGGGGGTTGTTGAGGCACCACTGACAGACTTTATCATTTTGGGGGTTGTTGAGGCACCACTGACAGACTTTATCATTTTGGGGGTTGTTGAGGCACCACTGACAGACTTTATCATTTTGGGGGTTGTTGAGGCACCACTGACAGACTTTATCATTTTGGGGGTTGTTGAGGCACCACTGACAAACTTTATCATTTTGGGGTTGTTGAGGCACCACTGACAGACTTTATCATTTTCGGGGTTGTTGAGGCACCACTGACAGACTTTATCATTTTGGGGGTTGTTGAGGCACCACTGACAGACTTTATCATTTTGGGGGTTGTTGAGGCACCACTGACAGACTTTATCATTTTGGGGGTTGTTGAGGCACCACTGACAGACTTTATCATTTTGGGGGTTGTTGAGGCACCACTGACAGACTTTATCATTTTGGGGGTTGTTGAGGCACCACTGACAAACTTTATCATTTTGGGGGTTGTTGTGGCACCACTGACAAACGTTATCATTTTGGGGGTTGTTGAGGCACCACTAACAGATTCTATCATTTTGGGGGTTGTTGAGGCACCACTGACAGACTTTATCATTTTGGGGGTTGTTGAGGCACCACTGACAAACTTTATCATTTTGGGGGTTGTTGAGGCACCACTGACAAACTTTATCATTTTGGGGGTTGTTGTGGCACCTCTGACAAACTTTATCATTTTGGGGTTGTTGAGGCACCACTGACAGACTTTATCATTTTGGGGGTTGTTGAGGCACCACTGACAGACTTTATTATTTTGGGGGTTGTTGAGGCACCACTGACAAACTTTATCATTTTGGGGGTTGTTGTGGCACCACTGACAAACTTTATCATTTTGGGGGTTGTTGAGGCACCACTGACAAACTTTATCATTTTGGGGGTTGTTGAGGCACCACTGACAAACTTTATCATTTTGGGGGTTGTTGAGGCACCACTGACAGACTTTATCATTTTGGGGGTTGTTGAGGCACCACTGAAAGACTTTATCATTTTGGGGGTTGTTGAGGCACCACTGACAGACTTTATCATTTTGGGGGTTGTTGAGGCACCACTGACAGACTTTATCATTTTGGGGGTTGTTGAGGCACCACTGACAGATTTATCATTTTGGGGGTTGTTGAGGCACCACTAACAGATTCTATCATTTTGGGGGTTGTTGAGGCACCACTGACAGACTTTTTCATTTTGGGGGTTGTTGAGGCACCACTGACAAACTTTATCATTTTGGGGGTTGTTGAGGCACCACTGACAAACTTTATCATTTTGGGGGTTGTTGTGGCACCTCTGACAAACTTTATCATTTTGGGGGTTGTTGAGGCACCACTGACAGACTTTATCATTTTGGGGGTTGTTGAGGCACCACTGACAGACTTTATTATTTTGGGGGTTGTTGAGGCACCACTGACAAACTTTATCATTTTGGGGTTGTTGTGGCACCACTGACAAACTTTATCATTTTGGGGTTGTTGAGGCACCACTGACAAACTTTATCATTTGGGGGTTGTTGAGGCACCACTGACAAACTTTATCATTTTGGGGGTTGTTGAGGCACCACTGACAGACTTTATCATTTTGGGGGTTGTTGAGGCACCACTGACAGACTTTATCATTTTGGGGGTTGTTGAGGCACCACTGACAGACTTTATCATTTTGGGGGTTGTTGAGGCACCACTGACAGACTTTATCATTTTGGGGGTTGTTGAGGCACCACTGACAGATTCTATCATTTTGGGGGTTGTTGAGGCACCACTAACAGATTCTATCATTTTGGGGGTTGTTGAGGCACCACTGACAGATTTTTTTCATTTTGGGGGTTGTTGAGGCACCACTGACAAACTTTATCATTTTGGGGGTTGTTGAGGCACCACTGACAAACTTTATCATTTTGGGGGTTGTTGTGGCACCACTGACAAACTTTATCATTTTGGGGGTTGTTGAGGCACCACTGACAGACTTTATCATTTTGGGGGTTGTTGAGGCACCACTGACAGACTTTATCATTTGGGGGTTGTTGAGGCACCACTGACAAACTTTATCATTTTGGGGGTTGTTGTGGCACCACTGACAAACTTTATCATTTTGGGGGTTGTTGAGGCACCACTGACAAACTTTATCATTTTGGGGTTGTTGAGGCACCACTGACAAACTTTATCATTTTGGGGGTTGTTGAGGCACCACTGACAAACTTTATCATTTTGGGGTTGTTGAGGCACCACTGACAAACTTTATCATTTGGGGGTTGTTGAGGCACCACTGACAGACTTTATCATTTTGGGGTTGTTGAGGCACCACTGACAGACTTTATCATTTTGGGGGTTGTTGAGGCACCACTGACAGACTTTATCATTTTCGGGGTTGTTGAGGCACCACTGACAGACTATCATTTTGGGGGTTGTTGAGGCACCAGTGACAGACTTTATCATTTTGGGGGTTGTTGAGGCACCACTGACAAACTTTATCATTTTGGGGGTTGTTGAGGCACCACTGACAAACTTTATCATTTTGGGGGTTGTTGAGGCACCTCTGACAAACTTTATCATTTTGGGGGTTGTTGAGGCACCACTGACAACTTTATCATTTTGGGGGTTGTTGAGGCACCACTGACAAACTTTATCATTTGGGGGTTGTTGAGGCACCACTGACAAACTTTATCATTTTGGGGGTTGTTGTGGCACCACTGACAAACTTTATCATTTTGGGGGTTGTTGAGGCACCACTGACAAACTTTATCATTTTGGGGGTTGTTGAGGCACCACTGACAAACTTTATCATTTTGGGGGTTGTTGAGGCACCACTGACAAACTTTATCATTTTGGGGGTTGTTGAGGCACCACTGACAGATTCTATCATTTTGGGGGTTGTTGAGGCACCACTGACAGACTTTATCATTTTGGGGGTTGTTGAGGCACCACTGACAAACTTTATCATTTTGGGGGTTGTTGAGGCACCACTGACAAACTTTATCATTTTGGGGGTTGTTGAGGCACCACTGACAAACTTTATCATTTTGGGGGTTGTTGAGGCACACTGACAGACTTTATCATTTTGGGGGTTGTTGAGGCACCACTGACAAACTTTATCATTTTGGGGGATGTTGAGGCACCACTGACAGACTTTATCATTTTGGGGGTTGTTGAGGCACCACTGACAGACTTTATCATTTTGGGGGTTGTTGAGGCACCACTGACAGACTTTATCATTTTCGGGGTTGTTGAGGCACCACTGACAGATTCTATCATTTTGGGGGTTGTTGAGGCACCACTGACAAACTTTATCATTTTGGGGGTTGTTGAGGCACCACTGACAGACTTTATCATTTTGGGGGTTGTTGAGGCACCACTGACAGACTTTATCATTTTGGGGGTTGTTGAGGCACCACTGACAGACTTTATCATTTTGGGGGTTGTTGAGGCACCACTGACAGACTTTATCATTTTGGGGGTTGTTGAGGCACCACTGACAAACTTTATCATTTTGGGGGTTGTTGAGGCACCACTGACAGACTTTATCATTTTCGGGGTTGTTGAGGCACCACTGACAGACTTTATTATTTTGGGGGTTGTTGTGGCACCACTGACAAACTTTATCATTTTGGGGGTTGTTGAGGCACCACTGACAGACTTTATCATTTTGGGGGTTGTTGAGGCACCACTGACAGACTTTATCATTTTGGGGTTGTTGAGGCACCACTGACAGACTTTATCATTTTGGGGGTTGTTGAGGCACCACTGACAAACTTTATCATTTTGGGGGTTGTTGTGGCACCACTGACAAACTTTATCATTTTGGGGGTTGTTGAGGCACCACTAACAGATTCTATCATTTTGGGGGTTGTTGAGGCACCACTGACAGACTTTATCATTTTGGGGGTTGTTGAGGCACCACTGACAAACTTTATCATTTGGGGGTTGTTGAGGCACCACTGACAAACTTTATCATTTTGGGGGTTGTTGTGGCACCTCTGACAAACTTTATCATTTTGGGGGTTGTTGAGGCACCACTGACAGACTTTATCATTTTGGGGGTTGTTGAGGCACCACTGACAGACTTTATTATTTTGGGGGTTGTTGAGGCACCACTGACAAACTTTATCATTTTGGGGGTTGTTGTGGCACCACTGACAAACTTTATCATTTTGGGGGTTGTTGAGGCACCACTGACAAACTTTATCATTTTGGGGGTTGTTGAGGCACCACTGACAAACTTTATCATTTTGGGGGTTGTTGAGGCACCACTGACAAACTTTATCATTTTGGGGGTTGTTGAGGCACCACTGACAGACTTTATCATTTTGGGGGTTGTTGAGGCACCACTGACAAACTTTATCATTTTGGGGGTTGTTGAGGCACCACTGACAGACTTTATCATTTTGGGGGTTGTTGAGGCACCACTGACAGACTTTATCATTTTGGGGGTTGTTGTGGCACCACTGACAGACTTTATCATTTTGGGGGTTGTTGAGGCACCACTGACAAACTTTATCATTTTGGGGGTTGTTGAGGCACCACTGACAAACTTTATCATTTTGGGGGTTGTTGAGGCACCTCTGACAAACTTTATCATTTTGGGGGTTGTTGAGGCACCTCTGACAAACTTTATCATTTTGGGGGTTGTTGAGGCACCACTGACAAACTTTATCATTTTGGGGTTGTTGAGGCACCACTGACAGACTTTATCATTTTGGGGGTTGTTGAGGCACCACTGACAAACTTTATCATTTTGGGGGTTGTTGAGGCACCACTGACAGACTTTATCATTTTGGGGGTTGTTGAGGCACCACTGACAAACTTTATCATTTTGGGGGTTGTTGAGGCACCACTGACAAACTTTATCATTTTGGGGGTTGTTGAGGCACCACTGACAAACTTTATCATTTTGGGGGTTGTTGAGGCACCACTGATAGAGTTCATAAACCTGGAGGTCGGTGGTGCACCAGACTTCATCTCCCGTAATTGACCTCCATCTTTAATCATTCTTTGGGACTCTACAAAGCCGTCTGTCCATTCACTTCTGTTATCTTCATCTCTATCTTTCTTTATACCTCTCTATCTTTCTTTATACCTCTCTATCTTTCTTTATACCTCTCTATCTTTCTTCATACCTCTTATTCTTCCTCCGTTCCCAGTTCCTCTGAGAACAGCACTTGCCAGGACGTATAATCAAGATTCGTGGCCAGATCCTTACATTTTGCCCTCCGTAGAAATAATCAAAAGATCATCAAGAACTCCGATTGCTGGTTGTATCCTTTTGTGAACGTTTTCATTTGTGACACGATCTAAATAAGAGATGTCCACAACTTTACGATAACATCTCATCCTCATCTCCATAGCTTGTATTCTATTCTGTAGCTCTTCTGTAATGGTCCATGTTTCGTAAGCGTATCATCATCATCATCAAGTACCGGGCCTGCTGGCGTAGGTGATCGTGTCTCTCCACAACTTTCGATCAAGACAGTTATTTATCATTTCTGTTGTTGACCTTCAGTCAAGCCATTCTCTTAAGCTGTCTGGTATTTTCTCTTTTTGCTTCCCTCTATCTCTTCGTCCCTCAGTTTTCCCGGTTGTCACAATATAATTTCGTTATGCCCTCCTTTTTTCTGGGGCCCACAAAATATCAATACTTTATTTCAACACCCCCCTCTCCCTCCCGAGTCTGCGTGAGGACAGGTCCACTCTCTCTTTTAGCCGGCTTGAGAAGAAGAAACATTTTAGATAACGACAAATTTGGCGTTATTTATCGTGTCAGAAAAGTGACTGCAACAATTATTAATGCAAAATATACAATCCGGGTAGTTAGTCGTCAACTTATCCTCACCGCGTATCGAACAACGGCCCATAAGCGCACAGGTTACCTCCCCAGCAAAACCCGCAGTATGTAACGATAAACTGGTCCACAAGTCCTTTTCCGTTCTTCTCGTAGCTCCGCTGAGTCCCTGTTGACTTGGAGTTCCGGGAGTCGTACTAGGGAGTAGATTTATGCACAAAAAAGATCGAAATATCTCAACCAATTTTTTTAGCGTAGAGATAGTTATAGTTGTAGTTAGTCGAAGGCCCCGGCATCACTGAAAAACGAATTAAAATTCATAATGGTTCAACTGCCCGTACCAGTGGAAACATCCGAATTAACATCTCATCTATTTGAAGGATCCAAACAAAGAAAGGCTGTATTTCTCATAATAGCAGCCATAGCAGACGCCAAAAGACATAAGGCCCAGCCACACAGAAAGTGAACGCAGCCGAACTGTCCTTCGTTATACGATATCAGCATTCACCGTAAACAATCGAAATATCGAAACACGATCTGGGTGAAAAACACGATCTGGGTGAAAAACACGATCTGGGTGAAAAACACGATCTGGGTGAAAAACACGATCTGGGTGAAAAACACGGTGTGCACAGAGCACTAAGCTCAGTAGCTCCGGCAGCAAGCCAGACTTGGAATATGAGGAAACTGCAACAAGGAACACTTTTCAGACAGAGCCTCAACGGTTCCTGTCTCCTATCCGCCATATTGACCTACAACCAAGCGGAAGGGGTAGGGATGTACAATCGTCCACTATTATGCGGTAGCAGGCACAACAATGGTTGCACCCATAAAGCTTGATTCACTTTAAACAACGGAGCCAGATGCACGAACACAGCGTAGGCGCAGAATCCTTAAAGTAAAACCTTCGGTTGTCTTAGCTCAACGAGCTACATGAAAGAGCTGAAAGTAATCGGCGCCGAACAAATCCAACGGCGGTTACTAAACAGCTTTCAATATCATGACATAATACGTGCATCGACACCGGAGGAAGGTCGTATTCATACCGCCTGATTCCCCAAAAAGGGCTGCTGCCAGGTGCACGGGCTACATAACTACTTCTTCTTCTCTCCTTCCTCATTTGCCTTTCAGCGTCGAGGGGAGATATAATTTGCGGTCTTTTGCTCTTCTGTTCGCCTCTGCTGCTGTTATGTTTTCTTAGTGTTTCTAATATTTCGCCAATCCATCTTTTTCGTGATCAACCCTTTGGACTCCATAACACCTGTGCGAATTCGTAAAGTGATAGATTTGTTTGACTTTAAAGCAGCGATCTGCATTAGAGATATGAAATTAATCATTCTTCAAACTTAAATCCTAAAGCGGTCGATGGAACACAAAATCTCTTCCACTATCTTGGAACCGGAAGTCCATATACGATCTAACTTAATCTAATCAGCTTGAATGTACCATCATAATAATAAAAAGACGATGAAAGGAAAGAGAAGAAACAAAGATAAGAGCAAGAATATGAAAAGACACGAAATAAGCTACAATGAAACATGAAGAAATATAATAAAAGAATAGCCATTATAATAATCACAACAAAATTGTGGTCATTTGCACACAAATCCTCGTATGTTAAAGTCCATTCGCACACCAATCCTCGTATGTTAATGTCCATTCGCACACCAATCCTCGTATGTTAATGTCTATTTGAACACCAATCCTCGTATGTTAATGTCTATTTGAACACCAATCCTCGTATGTTAAAGTCCATTCGCACACCAATCCTCGTATGTTAATGTCCATTCGCACACCAATCCTCGTATGTTAAAGTCCATTCGCACACCAATCCTCGTATGTTAAAGTCCATTCGCACACCAATCCTCGTATGTTAATGTCCATTCGCACACCAATCCTCGTATGTTAATGTCTATTTGAACACCAATCCTCGTATGTTAACGATCAGTGTCAAAGCTGCCTCCCCGTGTTGAAGTCCAGCTGGACAGCTGCTAGACCCACGTCATATCATGTTGAACCCTCGATCTAAGACTGTGAGAACCGCTACTTGGAGAAATCTGATTTTATCCAGTTCTACTTTGGTTCATCGGAGCTGTCAATACTAAGAGGATGCTGGCATGTGCGGAGTGTGAGAGAGGGGTGGGGTGAGAAGAGTAAAATGAGTTGGAGAGATAAGCGAGATGAAAGAGGAAGGATTGAAGGAGTGATAGATTTGAAGGACAGGAAAAAGGTGAGGGATGATGAGTGAGGAATAGGAGAGAGTGAAAGAAGAAGGAATGAAGGAGAGGGAGAGAGAGATTTGAAGGACAGGAAAATAGGTGAGGGATGATGAGTGAGGAGTAGGAGAGAATGGAGGAGAAATAAAAAATGAGGGAGAAGTGGAGAAAGCGAAGGAAGGAATGAGATGGCGAGGGAAAAGTGGCAGGGTAGAGGTAAAGTGAGGATACGAGAGATAAATAGGAAGCGTGGAGGAGAGTGAGGAAATGATAAAGTTAAATGAGATAGAGAGAAGGAAGAGTGGGGTTCGGATAGGTTGAAGAAATAGAGTGGGGGTGGGATAGATAGAAAGAGGGGTGGGATAGAGAGAAGGAGGAGATAGAGAGAAGGAAGAGTGGGATTGGGATAATTTGAAGAAATATAGTGGGAGTGGGCTAGAAAGAAGGAAGAGTGGGGATGGGATAGGTTGAAGAAAGATAGTGGGTGAGATGGGATGAAGGAAGAGAGTGGGAGTGGGATAGGATGAAGGAAGAGAGTGGGGTGAGTTAGAGTGAAGGAAGAGAGTGGGGTGAGATAGGGTGAAGGAATAGAGTGGGGTGAGAGAGTGAAGGAAGAGAGTGGGGTGAGAGAGTGAAGGAAGAGAGTGGGGTGAGAGAGTGAAGAAAGATAGTGTGGGTGGGATAGGGTGAAGGAAGAATGTGTGGGTGAGATAGGTTGAAGGAAGAGAGTGGGGGTAGCACAGGGTGAAGGAAGAGAGTGTGGGTGAGAGAGTGAAGGAAGAGAGTGGGGTGAGAGAGTGAAGGAAGAGAGTGGGGTGAGAGAGTGAAGAAAGATAGTGTGGGTGGGATAGGGTGAAGGAAGAGAGTGGGGTGAGAGAGTGAAGGAAGAGAGTGGGGTGAGAGAGTGAAGGAAGAGAGTGGGGTGAGATAGAGTGAAGGAAGAGAGTGGGGTGAGAGAGTGAAGGAAGAGAGTGGGGTGAGAGAGTGAAGGAAGAGAGTAGGGGTAGCACAGGGTGAAGGAAGAAAGTGTGGGTGAGAGAGTGAAGGAAGAGAGTGGGGTGAGATAGAGTGAAGGAAGAGAGTGGGGTGAGAGAGTGAAGGAAGAGAGTAGGGGTAGCACGGGATGAAGGAAGAGAGTGTGGGTGAGAGAGTGAAGGAAGAGAGTGGGGTGAGATAGAGTGAAGGAAGAGAGTGGGGTGAGAGAGTGAAGGAAGAGAGTGGGGTGAGAGAGTGAAGGAAGAGAGTGGGGTGAGAGAGTGAAGAAAGATAGTGTGGGTGGGATAGGGTGAAGGAAGAAAGTGTGGGTGAGATAGGTTGAAGGAAGAGAGTGGGGGTAGCACAGGGTGAAGGAAGAGAGTGTGGGTGAGAGAGTGAAGGAAGAGAGTGGGGTGAGAGAGTGAAGGAAGAGAGTGGGGTGAGAGAGTGAAGAAAGATAGTGTGGGTGGGATAGGGTGAAGGAAGAGAGTGGGGTGAGAGAGTGAAGGAAGAGAGTGGGGTGAGAGAGTGAAGGAAGAGAGTGGGGTGAGATAGAGTGAAGGAAGAGAGTGGGGTGAGAGAGTGAAGGAAGAGAGTGGGGTGAGATAGAGTGAAGGAAGAGAGTAGGGGTAGCACAGGATGAAGGAAGAGAGTGTGGGTGAGAGAGTGAAGGAAGAGAGTGGGGTGAGATAGAGTGAAGGAAGAGAGTGGGTGAGAGAGTGAAGGAAGAGAGTGGGGTGAGAGAGTGAAGGAAGAGAGTAGGGTAGCACAGGGTGAAGGAAGAAAGTGTGGGTGAGAGAGTGAAGGAAGAGAGTGGGGTGAGATAGAGTGAAGGAAGAGAGTGGGGTGAGAGAGTGAAGGAAGAGAGTAGGGGTAGCACAGGATGAAGGAAGAGAGTGTGGGTGAGAGAGTGAAGGAAGAGAGTGGGGTGAGATAGAGTGAAGGAAGAGAGTGGGGTGAGAGAGTGAAGGAAGAGAGTAGGGGTAGCACAGGGTGAAGGAAGAGAGTGTGGGTGAGAGAGTGAAGGAAGAGAGTGGGGTGAGATAGAGTGAAGGAAGAGAGTGGGGTGAGAGAGTGAAGGAAGAGAGTAGGGGTAGCACAGGGTGAAGGAAGAGAGTGTGGGTGAGAGAGTGAAGGAAGAGAGTGGGGTGAGATAGAGTGAAGGAAGAGAGTGGGGTGAGAGAGTGAAGGAAGAGAGCGGGATGAGATAGGGTGAAGGAAGAGGGTAGGGTGGGATAGGATGGAGGAAGAGAGTGAGGTGAGTTTGGGTGAAGGAAGAGAGTGAGGTGAGATTGGGTGAAGGAAGGGAGTGGGAGTCAGATAGGGTGAAGGAAGAGAGTGGGAGTGAGATAGGATGAAGGAATAGAGTGGGGGTGAGATAGGGTGAAGGAATAGAGTGGGAGTGAGATAAGGTGAAGGAAGAGAGTGAGGTGAGATTGGGTGAAGGAAGGGAGTGGGAGTCAGATAGGGTGAAGGAAGAGAGTGGGAGTGAGATAGGGTGAAGGAATAGAGTGGGGTGAGATAGGGTGAAGGAATAGAGTGGGAGTGAGATAAGGTGAAGGTAGAGAATGGGAGTGAGATATGTGAATGAATAGAGTGGGAGTCAGAAAGGGTGAAGGAATAGAGTGGGAGTGAGATAGGGTGAAGGAAGAGAGTGGGTGTGAGATAGGGTGAAGGAAGAGAGTGGGGTGAGATAGGATGAAGGAAGAGATTAGGGGTGAGATAGGGTGAAGGAAGAGAGTAGGAGTGAGATAGGGTGAAGGAAGAGAGTAGGGGTGAGATAGGGTGAAGGAAGAGAGTAGGGGTGAGATAGGGTGAAGGAAGAGATTAGGGGTGAGATAGGGTGAAGGAAGAGAGTAGGGGTGAGATAGGGTGAAGGAAGAGAGTAGGGGTGAGATAGGGTGAAGGAAGAGAGTAGGGGTGAGATAGGGTGAAAGAAAAGAGTAGGGGTGAGATAGGGTGAATGAAGAGAGTGGGTGTGAGATAGGGTGAAGGAAGAGAGTAGGGTGAGATAGGGTGAAGGAAGAGAGTAGGGGTGAGATAGGGTGAAGGAAGAGAGTGGGGTGAGATAGGGTGAAGGAAGAGATTCGGAGTGAGATAGGGTGAAGGAAGAGAGTGGGATCAGTTAGGGTGTATGAAGAGAGTGGGGTGTGATAGTTTGAAGGAAGATAATGGGGTGAGATAGGGTGACGGAAGAGGGTGGAGGTGAAATAGACTGACGGGAAATAGTTGTGGTGAGATAAAGTGACGGAAAATAGTGATGGTGATATAGTCACAGAAAATAGTGGTGGCGAGATAAAGTGACGGTAAATAGTGGTGGTGAGATAAAGTGACAGAAAATAGTGGTGGTGAGATAAAGTCACGGAAAATAGTGGTGGCGAGATAAAGTGACGGAAAATAGTGGTTGCGAGATAAAGTGGCGGAAAATAGTGGTTGCGAGATAAAATGGCAGAAAATAGTGGTGGTCAGATAAAATGAAAGAAAATAGTGGTGGCGAGATAAAGTGACGGAAAATAGTGGTGGCGAGATAAAGTGACGGAAAATAGTGGTGGTGAAATAATATGACGAAAAATAGTGGTGGCGAGATAAAGTGACGGAAAATAGTGGTGACGAGATAAAGTGACGGAAAATAGTGGTGACGAGATAAAGTGACGGAAAATAGTGGTGGTGAAATAAAATGACGGAAAATAGTGGTGGCGAGATAAAGTGACGAAAAATAGTGGTGGCGAGATAAAATGACGGGAAATATTGGATGTGAGATAAAGTGACGGAAAATAGTGGTGGCGAGATAAAGTGACGGAAAATAGTGGTGGTGAGATAAATTGAAGGAGAAGATTGGGTGTGAGATTGAGTGAAGGAAAAGAGTAGTGGTAAGGAGAACAGACTGAAGTTGAGGTAGTGTAATTAGAAAAAAACTGAAATAGATTATTTTTGTTAATGAGTCCAGGGCAAGGAGAGACGAATTGAGGAAAATAAACAGAAAGAATAATACATGATTGCCATCACAGTGTGAACCGATTGTATTGGGAATTGGAGATGAGACCACATAATGTGACGGACAAATGGCTCTTTTTATAACAAAACGGCTTTGATCTCACACCGCCCATACATCATAGGCAGATCTCTGATCATTCAGCCATTCAAATGTTAGAGCTCTCTTTAATCTTTGACATAAATTGCCTTTAATCCATGAGATAAGTTCTCTTTAATTGAGAATATAAAGAGAGACATTTAATCATGCAGATAAAGAGTGAAAGGAATAAAGATAAAAAATAGGATTTATTTACAAAGATAAAACTGTCGTACTAGGAAGCTGTCATAAATAGGAGAGATAAACTGAAGATGATGCTGGAGATAAATATTTTCATAATAAGGATCATTATCAGGTGCCATACTGGGAGACGTTTGTGGTCTTGTATCTCTAGTAATTGCACGTTAGAAATGTCGCAGGCGTTCTTCACGCTGTAGTCGCTGTTGTCGATGCCACATGACCTATATTGGTGAGTCTGGGAGAAGATTAGCGGAAAGATTGTGTGAACATCTACGGATGTCCAACAGAATACTGGTACTCCGGTGTCTTCCCACTTCAACTCCCCTGATCACAAGGGTAAAGACGACATCTGTCTCACTGGAATTGTCCTTTGTTACTCTGGCGACCGCAGCCGCTATATTTTGGAAAATCGCCTTATAGTCCAGTATGGTTCGCTGACCCCACGAGGCATGAATGTATCACACTCATACACATAGTTTCCTTTTGGTTGCTCCTTCCCTTTTGCATAGCCTTCTCTACTGCACATATTTGGGATCTTTGGTCTATTTACTATGCCATGATATTTATAGTTCTTCTCCTATAGTCCCTTATGAGACACTTCGGTGTTCTCCTCTATACCTTTTTTCTGTGCTCCTTACTCCTCATTTGTTTTTATTGTACCCCACTCTCAGACATCTCACTCTTACCGCCTTTTGAGGACCTGTTAGTCTACGGTTCTATTCTTTCTCCTTTGTGTTTGCACACTGACCCCTGTGTGAACTCCGCTGGTTCGGTGCGCATTTGCGCACATTTTTGCACATTTCTACACATTCACGACAGCCACACTTTTGTTACAATTTCCTTTTCATACACACAGGATAGACATTTTTAGTTTACATATTTCGAATATTTTTGTTTTAATGTTTCGTTATTAGTTGTGTGTGTGTGTGTTACTTGTTTGTTCCTGCTGAAGGCCTATTGGGCGGAAACGTCGTTTAGTCTGTGTCGTCCACTTATCACGTAAAGCTTCTAACATACCATTTTACTGTATTTTTTAATTTTGCCTCCTAGTCGCTGACAACGAGGGTAGTCATCATGTCAACTGTAGTGTACCAGAGTTTTCGCTGACAACGAGGGTAGCCATCATCTCAACTGTAGTGTACCAGAGTTTTCCCTGACAACGACGGTAGCCATCATGTCAACTGTAGTGTACCAGAGTTTTTGCTGACAATGAGGGTAGCCATCATGTCAACTGTAGTGTACCAGAATTTTTGCTGACAATGAGGGTAGCCATCATGTCAACTGTAGTGTACCAGAATTTTTGCTGACAACGAGGGTAGCCATCATGTCAACTGTAGTGTACCAGAATTTTTGCTGACAACGAGGGTAGCCATCATGTCATCTGTAGTGTACCAGAGTTTTTGCTGACAACGAGGGTAGCCATCATGTCATCTGTAGTGTACCAGAGTTTTTGCTGACAACGAGGGTAGTCATCATGTCAACTGTAGTGTACCAGAGTTTTTGCTGACAACGAGGGTAGCCATCATGTCAACTGTAGTGTATCAGAGTTTTCCCTGACAACGAGGGTAGCCATCATGTCAACTGTAATGTACCAGAGTTTTTGCTGACAACGAGGGTAGTCATCATGTCAACTGTAGTGTACCAGAGTTTTCCCTGACAACGAGGGTAGCCATCATGTCAACTGTAGTGTACCTGAGTTTTTGCTGACAACGAGGGTAGCCATCATGTCAACTGTAGTGTACCAGAGTTTTCGCTGACAACGAGGGTAGCCATCATGTCAACTGTAATGTGCCAGAATTTTCCCTGACAACGAGGGTAGCCATCATGTCAACTGTAGTGTACCAGAGTTTTCGCTGACAACGAGGGTAGCCATCATGTCAATTGTAGTGTACCATAGTTTTCGCTGACAACGAGGGTAGCCATCATCTCAACTGTAGTGTACCAGAGTTTTCGCTGACAACGAGGGTAGCCATCATGTCAACTGTAGTGTACCAGAGTTTTTCCTGACAACGAGGGTAGCCATCATGTCAACTGTAGTGTACCAGAGTTTTTGCTGACAACGAGGGTAGCCATCATGTCAACTGTAGTGTACCAGAGTTTTCGCTGACAACGAGGGTAGCCATCATGTCAACTGTAATGTGCCAGAATTTTCCCTGACAACGAGGGTAGCCATCATGTCAACTGTAGTGTACCAGAGTTTTTGCTGACAACGAGGGTAGCCATCATGTCAACTGTAGTGTACCAGAGTTTTCCCTGACAACGAGGGCAGCCATCATGTCAACTGTAGTGTACCAGAGTTTTCCCTGACAACGAGGGCAGCCATCATGTCAACTGTAGTGTACCAGAGTTTTCCCTGACAACGAGGGCAGCCATCATGTCAACTGTAATGTACCAGAGTTTTCGCTGACAACGAGGGCAGCCATCATGTCAACTGTAATGTACCAGAGTTTTCGATGCTCTCATATGGTGTTAGTGACCATAATTTTTACAGACCTTCGGCACATGATTTTTGGAGTAATATGGTCGGTATTACGCCCGTGCCGTTTTACTTACCCAGAAAAAAAATCCGGTACCCATTTAAGGCTGGGTGAACCTGGAAGCCGTCGATCAGGATCGAACCTGATCTCTTGTCCTTTGTAGTCCAGTTCACTAACCAGCGAGCTATCGCGGCTCCCATGGAGAGATATACGTGCACTAATAAGATCCTAGTCGCTACTAATTTGATGAGGAATTATCACTGAAGTGTCAAATAGAAAGAGAAGTGTCATCTCTCTACTGAAACACGTTTGCGTTTTATGGAGAAAACAAGGCTCCAACTAACCAACATTGGACTTCAAATGTCTTAAACGAAGGACACAATCAAACAATATAAATGATAAAGTTAGGGAAAACACACATTAAAATATTCATTCATTCATTCTCTTCTCGGACATCAAGTACCGGGCCTACTGGCGTAAGTGATCATGTCTCTCCACAACTTTCAATCTCGACATTTATTTATCATTTCTGTTGTTGACCTTCTGCCAAGCCATTCTCTTAAGCTGTCTGTTACTTTTTTCTCTATGCTTCCCTCTATCTCTTCGTCCCTCTATTTTTCCAGCTGTTACAATATATTCCAGTTGTTCTCTTCTCATTACATGACCAAAAAATGATGATTGTCTCTCCCTAATATTGGAAATTAGCTCTCTTTTTGCTTTGACCTCTCTCAGAACATCTTCACTACTCTTCTTAGCTGTCCATGGTACTCTCAACATTCTTCTGTAAAACCACATTTCTAAGACTGGCTCTACATAACATCTAAGAACTCTTTTTCTTATTTCTATTGTCAAAAATAGATTGTATAGTATCTTCCTCATTTTTTGTAAAGCTGCTTTTGCCTGAGCCATTCTGCATCTCACCTCTTTTGTACATCTTCAGTCTGAGGTTAACAAAGTTCCCAAATATTTAAATTCATTTACCTGTTTTAATCTTCTCGGACAGAATACGGTAAATAGGGCGGAAGTTATTGTTGACGATTGGCAGTCTACTGCTAGTTCTTGTAGTTCCTGGATGGTTTTTATGGTTGATAAATTACCTAACATTTAGGGAGCCGCGATATCTTAGTGGTTAGTGAACTTGACTACAAAGGACAAGGCGTAGGGTTCGATCCCAACCGACGGCTTCCGGGTTCACCCAGCCTTTAATGGGTACCGGATTTTTTTTGGGGGAAAGTAAAGCGGCACGGGCGTAATACCGACCACATTACCCCAAAAATCATGTGCTGAAGATCTGTAAAATATGTAGTCACTAACGTCATATTTCCCTATACGCCACTTGGCGTGACGGGGGTACTTTACTTTACTTTTCTTACCTAGCATTTAGTACTGGATAACGATTCTTTAGGTCTGCCTTGTGTTTGTTTTTTAGCAGATGCTTTCCACGTGAATGCCTGATGGGGAAGTCTTTCTCCATTGCAATATAGTGGGAACCAAACAAAGGGCAACATGATAATGATGGGCAAAGATCCACGGAAAGGGGAATAACTTTGTGACTACCATACAAGACGTCACAAAGCACCTTTGTCACTGACTGACTTATCGGTCGGGATGAAGAGAAAGAAGAAGTGGGCTACTGCAGTAGACGCACAGCGTACAGGCTGGTTGTTTTTACATTTTAAACTTCAATATCCAATAGCTAAACGCAATGAAAAGTGCTACCTTGTGTGGCTACCAGGACCCCCACCCCCACGGTGAGAGTAGAAAAGAACGTAGCCACTGTTACCTGCCACCAATGTTGCAAGAGGCGACTAAGGAGATTTGAGAGTGTCGTCTATGTAGTTGCGTAGGACGTGCACGGAGCAAACTTTAGAGCAGAATTTACCGAGGTATTTTGGAACAGGCTGTAACAAGTAGCGCGGTTATGGAGTTTTCCTGCCTGGAATAAAACTGGATCTATGGATGTAATAGAATATGAAAGAATAGAATAAAATAGAATAGAACAGAACACAACAGAATAGAATAGAATAGAACGGAATGAACAAGCATTCATGAAACATACACATGTACAAACATACACATATACAGACGTACACACACTCCCGTTTACTCACCAACATCTACAAACACACATACCCACACTCACCAACATTTACAAACTCACAGGCACACACTCACCAACATCTACAAACATCCATGCCATCACTCACCAACATCTACAAACATCCATGCTCACACTCACCAACATCTACAAACATCCATGCCCACACTCACCAACATCTACAAACTTCCATGCTCACACTCACCAACGTCTACAAACATCCATGCTCACACTCACCAACATCTACAAACATCCATGCTCACACTCACAACATCTACAAACATCCATGCTCACATTCACCAACGTCTACAAACATCCATGCTCACACTCACCAACATCTACACATATCCATGCTCACACTCACCAACATCTACAAACATCCATGCTCACACTCACCAACATCTACACATATCCATGGTCACACTCACCAACATCTACAAACATCCATGCTCACACTCACCAACGTCTACAAACATCCATGCTCACACTCACCAACATCTACAAACATCCATGCTCACACTCACCAACATCTACAAACATCCATGCTCACACTCACCAACATCTACAAACATCCATGCTCACACTCACCAACATCTACAAACATCCATGCTCACACTCACCAACATCTACAAACATCCATGCTCACACTCACCAACGTCTACAAACCTCCATGCTCACACTCACCAACATCTACAAACATCCATGCTCACACTCACCAACATCTACAAACATCCATGCACACACTCACCAACATCTACAAACATCCATGCTCATACTCACCAACGTCTACAAACATCCATGCTCACACTCACCAACATCTACAAACATCCATGCTCACACTCACCAATATTCACAAACATCCATGCTCACACTCACCAACATCTACAAACATCCATGCTCACACTCACCAACATCTACACATATCCATGCTCGCACTCACCAACATCTACAAACATCCATGCCCACACTCACTAACATCTACAAACAGCCATGCCCACACTCACCAACATCTACAAACGGCCATGCCCACACTCACCAACATCTACAAACATCCATGCCCACACTCACCAACATCTAGAAACGGCCATGCCCACACTCACTAACATCTACAAACGGCCATGCCCACACTCAACCAATATCTACAAACACACATACCCACACTCACCAACATCTACAAACACACATGCCCACACTCACCAACATCCAAAAACATCCATGCTCACACTCACCAACATCTACAAACACACAAACACACACTCACAACATTAGCCAAAGCAGATAACAATACAGACTCTCACACAAACACACACATTCACCAACAAACAACACGCGCGCGCGACAACACAACAAGACATACATATACTTAACAAACAAAAAATCAACAATTGACTCCATTAAACGCTGACATTATCGATTTGCTAAAAACAGTCATCTTAAACCGACCAATCAGATCGATCCCCTCTATACAAACAACTAAACACCACTTCCCACCTAAAATACCACTTCCCACCTATTATTCCCATTTATAAAAGCAACATTTCCAGCCAATTAGAGAAGAGCGGGCTGATCTTCCCTTCCCGGGACTTAATAACTGGATCGCGTGCTGGACTCCTGGGGTAAGCAAAGACTGACTGTCAACGCAATTAGACCCTCGGGTCAACAACAGACCTGAATTCAGAAGCTGCAAATATCCGCAGCACTGTTTACAACGGCAGACTTCCACTGTCAATTTCCGGATCAAATTCTGTAGGTCTGAAACAACATCGCACGCATGTTGGTATTTAGCTTGTTAACTACGAAACAGTTCTCTTTAGTTTGGTCAGAATTATCTAACTTGATAGGTTAAAATAGGTCGGGAACAAACAATCAAACGCCATGAAGAACATGTGGCACAATGTCTGCAGGGCAGTAACATTAGTGTCACCACTATTGTCCAACAAGAAAATAATTTTAGAAGCAAAACGAGCACTATACAATACAATCTTCATCCCAACGTTGTGCTACCAATGCCAGACCTGGACCCTAGATGCAAAAACAATAAGAAAAATAACCTCTACAGAGTTGAAATGTGTTAGACGAATGACAGGAGACAGTCTGAGAGATAGGATCAGAAATTAAGAACAGAGAAAAAATCTAGGAATTGCCCCCGCCATAGAATATATAAAGAAACAACAGATAAAATGGTTTGGCCGCGTGGCAAGGCTTAAAGATCAAAACACAACACAACAAGCCTTCAATAAACGTTGTGAGAACACCAGACCCAAGGGTCGACCACGAAAAAGATGGATCGATGGAATATTAGAAGCACTAGGAAACATAACAGCAGCAGAGGCGAACAGAAGAGCAAAAGACCGCAAATTATATCTCCCCTCGACGCTGAAAGGTAGATGAGGAAGGAAAGAAGAAGAAGTAACAATAAAATGACTGAGGACATGTATCTTCCCGATAGCAACAAGTGGCACAATACCAGCAAGATAATAACATAAAAATTAATGAGGACATGAATCTTTCCAATAGCAACATATGGTTGTGAATCATTGACAATCTCGCAAACTACAAGGACGAAAATCAATTCATTCGAAACAAAATGTTATTTTAAAAAATCCTTAAGCTACTTTGGATAATGAAAAAGAACAATGAAGACATATTAAGTTTCAAAAGAAATGGTTTAAAAACAGTATTCTACCGAGGACATTAAAATACTACCGCCACACGTCAAAGGACACAGCGGGCTGGAACGTACAATCATGGAGGACATAGTTCCTGGGCAACGCATCAGGGACAGACCAGGAAGAAGGTGGTTTTGAAGACTTCTAGGAGATCTTGAACATGACAACAGAAAAAGTGGGAGATCTGACTAGAACTAGGATTCTTTCAGACGGGTTGTAGTGAATGCAATGTTTTGTGGGAGATCTGGCTAGAGACAGCTTCTTTCAGACGGGTTGTAGTGAATGCAATGTTCTGTGGGAGATCTGGCTAGAGACAGCTTCTTTCAGACGGGTTGTAGTGAATGCAATGTTCTGTGGGAGATCTGGCTAGAACTAGGATTCTTTCAGACGGGTTGTAGTGAATGCAATGTTCTGTGGGAGATCTGGCTAGAGACAGATTCTTTCAGACGGGTTGTAGTGAATGCAATGTTCTGTGGGAGATCTGGCTAGAGACAGATTCTTTCAGACGGGTTGTAGTGAATGCAATGTTCTGTGGGAGATCTGGCAGAGACAGATTCTTTCAGACGGGTTGTAGTGAATGCAATGTTCTGTGGGAGATCTGACTAGAACTAGGATTCTTTCAGACGGGTTGTAGTGAATGCAATGTTCTGTGGGAGATCTGGCTAGAGACAGATTCTTTCAGACGGGTTGTAGTGAATGCAATGTTCTGTGGGAGATCTGGCAGAGACAGCTTCTTTCAGACGGGTTGTAGTGAATGCAATGTTCTGTGGGAGATCTGACTAGAACTAGGATTCTTTCAGACGGGTTGTAGTGAATGCAATGTTCTGTGGGAGATCTGACTAGAACTAGGTTTCTTTCAGACGGGTTGTAGTGAATGCAGTGTTCTGTGGGAGATCTGGCTAGAGACAGATTCTTTCAGACGGGTTGTAGTGAATGCAATGTTCTGTGGGAGATCTGGCTAGAGACAGATTCTTTCAGACGGGTTGTAGTGAATGCAATGTTCTGTGGGAGATCTGGCTAGAGACAGATTCTTTCAGACGGGTTGTAGTGAATGCAATGTTCTGTGGGAGATCTGGCAGAGACAGATTCTTTCAGACGGGTTGTAGTGAATGCAATGTTCTGTGGGAGATCTGGCTAGAGACAGAGATTCTTTCAGACGGGTAGTAGTGAATGCAATGTTCTGTGGGAGATCTGGCTAGAGACAGAGATTCTTTCAGACGGGCTGTGGTGGGAGCAACGTTCTGTGGGAGATCTGGCTAGAGACAAAGATTCTTTCAGACGGGTTGTAGTGAATGCAATGTTCTGTGGGAGATCTGGCTAGAGACAGAGATTCTTTCAGACGGGTTGTAGTGAATGCAATGTTCTGTGGGAGATCTGGCTAGAGACAAAGATTCTTTCAGACGGGCTGTGGTGGGAGCAACGTTCTGTGGGAGATCTGGCAGAGACAGATTCTTTCAGACGGGCTGTGATGAATGCAACGTTCTCAAAGAACATGTGACCTCATGATGAGTCATCACAAATTAGTTTAGTCAGAATTCTCGAACTTGATGTTATCAAATACCTAATCATCACAATTTAGGAATCTAACTTGATCTTGTGAAATACCTAGTCATTAAATGAAATACAAATTCGCAGTCACAATATGAAACAAATCCCAAGTCCCCCAACAACTAGGAAAGACAATAAATATAGAAGATCATTGGAAACAGGTGAAGGATATATGGAAGGAGACATGTGAAGGAATCCTGGGTAAAAGAGAACGCCAGAATAAGGCATGGATGACAGCAGAGATCCTGGATAAAAATTAAAGAAGGAAAGAACAAGAAAGCAGACATAAATAAAAGCAAAATGAGAAGTAATAAAGCCAAGACACAGGAAGCTTACACAGAGGTGAACAAAGAAGTGAGAAGATGCATTAAAAGGGATAAGTGGAAATATATGAGCTAAAGAGGCAGAAGAGGCGGCAAACAAGGAAAACATGACAGAACTGTAAAACAGTACAAAGAAATTAAGTGGAATATACACACAGATCAATGCCTTTATTAAAGATAAGAAAGGAAATCTGCTTAGTAATATAAGGGAACAAATGAAAAGAGCACTTTGAAGAACTCATGAACAGACCAGGCCCAAATAAACCCCCATGGATAGTACCAGCAGAGGAAGAGTTTCACGTTAACTGTGGAAAGCCAAGCAAGGAAAAATAATGAAAGCCATCGAACTTTTAAAAAATGGTAAAGCCACAGGAAAATAGATAATGAAATGCGCAAAATGTACAAAAAATGATAAAAGAAGACTAGCTCAGCCAAAGGTGTCTAGAAATCGAAACTTTTGAAAATAAACAAGTTTAAGAGGGATGCACACAGAAATAAAGAGACTGACTAGTAAAAATTAAAAAAAAACTAAAGATAGTGGATTGTATTTAAAAAAATAAATGAAAAATGCTCACAGACAACAAAGATAAAATCAATAGATGGCAGGAATATATAAAAGAATTATTTAATACCGAAAGGAAAAAGAAATCAAATATAAAATGTAGTTCAGGCTATAAAATCTTAAAATCTGACGTGGAAAAAGCTATAAAAACAATGAAAAGGGGAAAAGCAACCGGACTTGACAACAAACAGATAGAGATGATACAGGCACTAGAAGATTTTAACATTGAAGTGATCACAGACATACTGCGACATTGTATGGTAATATAGGATACATACCAAATGAACTAAAAATAATTTTCATTGAGTTGCCTAAAAAAGAATGGTGCAGTTCAATGCAGTGATTTTCGAACAATAAGCCTAATGAGCCATGAAACAAAAATATAGCTAAAAGTTATAGGAGGAAGGATTCAGAATTAAATCAATATGGAATTAGAACAACAACAATTTGAATTTAAGAAAAACAATGAGACAAAAGAACACATATTCTGCTTGGGGACATTAAGCGAAAAGTACAAAGAAGTAAACAAATATGCCAGCTTCATAGACTACACCAAAGCTTTTGATAGAATACACCATAAACAACTTATAGATCGACTAAAGATATACATCCAGATGACACAGACATACGACTATTATGTAATTTATACTGGGAGAAAACAGCAATAATAAAATATAACAAAGAGAACGCTACACCTAATGAAATAAAAATAGAAATTATACAGGGATGCATCCTAACACCAAGCTTGTTCAATCTATACACTGAGCAAATCTTTAAAAACAACGCAGAGATGCCAGGCTTAAACATTAATGGAAAGATAATCAATAACCTAAGATATGCTGACGATACTGTACTACTAGCAGAAAATCCTAAAGATCTACAACAATTACTTAATGAAATAAACATGATAAGCAAAAAATATGGACTAGATATGAATATCAAAAAGACTAAAACTATGATCATAAACAAAGAAGATACTGAAAACCCAAAAGTGGATATCAAAATTGAAGGAATAGACCTGGAGACAGTTCAGAACTACAACTACCTTGGACATACTATAACCAGTGATGGAAAATGTACAACTGAAATAAACAAAAGAATAGGAATGGCAAATAGAAATGTTAATGTCATGAAAAGTATACTAACATCAAAACAAATACCAGGGCTAAAACTAAGAATATCAAAATGTTTTATCTTCTCAATATTCATGTATGGTGCAGAAACATGGACATTAGACAAGAAAACAGAACAGAAAATTGAAGCCTTTGAAATGTGAATTTGTAGAATAGGAAGAATTGGATTGTAAGAAAAGAAAACAAATGATGAAGTCTGAAAACAACTACAACTGAAAAGAGAACTACGAAACACAATTTGTTTTTGTTTTTAAGTAAAACACGAGGTATACCTGGTTTTTTATCAGTGTTGACTAGGTGGTGCATAGGTAAAACGTCTGAGTGGTACGCAGGTGAAATGCCCGGGTGATTACACAGGTAAAATGTCTGGCAGCTATGCAGCAGGTAAAACGTCTGGGTGGTACACAGGTAAAACATCTAGGAGGTAAGGACAGGTAAAACGTCTGGGTGGTACACAGGTAAACGTCTGGGTGGTACACAGGTAAAACATCTAGGAGGTAAGGAGTAGGTAAAACGTCTGGGTGGTACACAGGTAAAACGTATAGGTCGTACACAGGTAAAACGTCTGTCTCTGAACAGTAATGTCCTGTGTTCGAATCCGAAGTCTAACGGAATCGTATAGCGGCGAATAGCAGGAGGTCCCGTGTGCACTCGCGCACGTTAACGAATTAGTGGCAGTTTTAAAATCTAATAAAAATTCCAAAATGGCCGCTACCAGGGCAAAACTGTTAAAGCAAACCTACCCGTACGAGGACGAATGTGCGAAAAGTGGCGCGGCTTGGTCGTAAACTCGTGAGATAGCGCTAGAACGCCATACTTAGCTGGATGAACGCTAAATAGAAGAATAAGAATGATCTTGGTCAGTTATGGTTTGGTGATCTTGTCATCTATGGTTCGATGTTCGTTTCCAGCTCAGATTCTGGTGGGCATCTTGGGACTGGTCATTCTCGTTAATAAAGACACATTTCTATTTTTCTGTGGCAACGCATTGTCCTGGCGCGTCCTGGAACTGATACAATTAAGCAGCCTACTTTTTCAACAACAAATTATAACAACAACAATAATTACAGAGAACAATACACGCTGATATGGAATATCAATTTAGACTGCCAAGCTGACTCTATCTCTCTCGAGGACACTCAGAGGGTGCTAATCTTGGCGATCACGAGCGACAACTGCTAGCCTGACAAACAGATTTGCTTACATTCGCCGGCTCTCAACGCTTTGCTTCTTCTCCACGGTCTGTGAGGTCTAACAACATGCAACAGTACAACTAAACAGATATTGCTACTCTTAGGTTATGTTTCATGCATTGAGATCTAACAACATGCAACAGTATAACTAAATAGATATTGCTACTCTTAGGTTATGTTTCATGCATTGAGATCTAACAACATACAACAGTATAACTAAATAGATATTCCTACTCTTATGTTATGTTTCATGCATTGAGATCTAACAACATGCAACAGTATAACTAAATAGATATTGCTACTCTTAGGTTAGTTTCATGCATTGAGATCTAACAACATGCAACAGTATAACTAAATAGATATTGCTACTCTTAGGTTATGTTTCATGCAATGAGATCTAACAACATGCAACAGTACAACTAAACAGATATTGCTACTCTTAAGTTATGTTTCATGCATTGAGACCTAACAACATGCAACAGTACAACTAAATAGATATTGCTACTCTTATGTGATGTTTCATGCAATGAGATCTAACAACATGCAACAGTATAACTAAATAGATATTGCTACTCTTATGTTATGTTTTATGCATTGAGACCTAACAACATGCAACAGTATAACTAAATAGATATTGCTACTCTTAAGTTATGTTTCATGCATTGAGACCTAACAACATGCAACAGTATAACTAAATAGATATTGCTACTCTTAGGTTATGTTTCATGCAATGAGATCTAACAACATGCAACAGTATAACTAAATAGATATTGCTACTCTTAGGTTATGTTTCATGCAATGAGACCTAACAACATGCAACAGTATAACTAAATAGATATTGCAACTCTTAGGTTATGTTTCATGCATTGAGATCTAACAACATGCAACAGTATAACTAAATAGATATTCCTACTCTTATGTTATGTTTCATGCAATGAGATCTAACAACATGCAACAGTATAACTAAATAGATATTGCTACTCTTAGGTTATGTTTCATGCATTGAGATCTAACAACATGCAACAGTATAACTAAATAGATATTGCTACTCTTAGGTTATGTTTCATGCATTGAGATCTAACAACATGCAACAGTATAACTAAATAGATATTCCTACTCTTATGTTATGTTTCATGCATTGAGATCTAACAACATGCAACAGTATAACTAAATAGATATTGCTACTCTTAGGTTAGTTTCATGCATTGAGATCTAACAACATGCAACAGTATAACTAAATAGATATTGCTACTCTTAGGTTATGTTTCATGCAATGAGATCTAACAACATGCAACAGTACAACTAAACAGATATTGCTACTCTTAAGTTATGTTTCATGCAATGAGATCTAACAACATGCAACAGTATAACTAAATAGATATTGCAACTCTTAGGTTATGTTTCATGCATTGAGATCTAACAACATGCAACAGTATAACTAAATAGATATTCCTACTCTTATGTTATGTTTCATGCACTGAGATCTAACAACATGCAACAGTATAACTAAATAGATATTGCAACTCTTAGGTTATGTTTCATGCATTGAGATCTAACAACATGCAACAGTACAACTAAATAGATATTGCAACTCTTAGGTATAATTACCCTAAAAATCATGAGCCGAAAGTCTGTACAACTTATGGTCACTAATACCTCTATACGCCACTTGGCGTGACGGGGGCTCTTTACTCACTTTTTTACTCTTAGGTTATGTTTCATGCATTGAGATCTAACCAGTAACGCGTGCGCACAGAATATGGATCCCGTGCAGCGAGTTCTTGCACACGTGGCAGGCCTATTCATTCTCTGACAACATCTTCCCAACGACTTCTCTGGATACCTGTCCTATAGATGATTGCTCTGTACGTATGCAATGGGTAGAGTCATTGCAGAAATAAAAAAAATACGTAAGATGACTTTTTTTTCTACGTCCCTGGACATGCGGGAGTACGGGGAAATGAAAGAGCGGACAGGTTGGCTAGCTACGCTATCGTTGAGGACGGTCAACCAATGGTTCGGGCTGACATCATCAATGCCCTCCGAGATGTGGGAAGGGAATAGGACTGCGACAACCATGAGACCACGTCACTCCTTCAGATGAAAGAGATAGGAGTTGATGGGCACAGCCAGAAATGAGAAACTTAGTGGACATGTAAGAAGACTTATCAACTAACACAGAACTGGAGTCGTCAGTCGTTGGACATTTCGGGACTTTGCTGAGGAGGGGATCTGAGCACATATGGACATGTTCGGAGTGCAATGATGATGACTCACAAATAATTCAATAACTGAGGAGGGAATCTGAGCACCCATGGAAGTGTTCGGAGTGCAATGATGATGACCCGCAAATAATTCAATAACAGAGGAGGGGATCTGAGCACCTATGGACATGTTCGGAGTGCAATGATGATGACTCACAAATAACTC
This sequence comes from Megaustenia siamemsis, assembly GCA_032433765.1. Taxonomy (NCBI): domain Eukaryota; kingdom Metazoa; phylum Mollusca; class Gastropoda; order Stylommatophora; family Ariophantidae; genus Megaustenia; species Megaustenia siamemsis. The sequence goes on from JAVIAB010000104.1 coordinate 11,679,353, forward strand.
AATAACAGAGGAGGGATCTGAGCACCCATGGAAGTGTTCGGAGTGCAATGATGATGACTCACAAATAATTCAATAACTGAGAAGGGGATCTGAGCACCTATGGACATGTTCGGAGTGTAATGATGATGACTCACAAATAACTCAAAAACTCAATAACTCAATAACTCAAAAACTCAATAACTCAAAAACTCAATAACTCAAAAACTCTCCTTCATTACAAAATGGTTTTCACCAGACCGTCGAGACACGTGACCAAACCATTTCATTTAGCGATTCAACAGTCTAAAGATCATCATATACTCCGATTGGATCCTGCTTTTTCATTAGCAATAAAATCAAAGTAAGAGATGCCCATTTCATTTACATTGATTTTGTGATTTCCTCTACAGCTCTACTACAAGGGTCCATGTTTTGCAAACATCAGATCAGCAGGTATGACACTTGATAAAGTACATCTAAAACACACCCTAGCGTGTTAGCTAGTCTGTGAAACACATGACATTAAAACTATCTAAAACACACCCTAGCGTGTTAGCTAGTCTGTGAAACACATGACATTAAAACTATCTAAAACACACCCTAGCGTGTTAGCTAGTCTGCGAAACACATTACATTAAAACTATCTAAAACACACCCTAGCGTGTTAGCTAGTCTGTGAAACACATTACATTAAAACTATCTAAAACACACCCTAGCGTGTTAGCTAGTCTGTGAAACACATGACATTAAAACTATCTAAAACACACCTTAGCGTGTTAGCTAGTCTGTGAAACACATGACATTAAAACTATCTAAAACACACCCTAGCGTGTTAGCTAGTCTGTGAAACACATGACATTAAAACTATCTAAAACACACCCTAGCGTGTTTGCTAGTCTGTGAAACACATGACATTAAAACTATCCAGAGTCATCTTGTTTAATATTTGGCACTTCATGATGATAGTGGCCGTTTTATTCCCTCCGTGACCTGATAAATGAAACACTCTTTACTGGATAAATGAAACACTTCTACTGATAAATGAAACACTTCTACTGATAAATGAAACACTCTTTACTGGATAAATGAAACACTTCTACTGATAAATGAAACACTTTCTACTGATAAATGAAACACTTCTATTGATAAATGAAACACTTTCTACTGATAAAAGAAACACTCTTTACTGGATAAATGAAACACTTTCTACTGATAAATGAAACACTTCTACTGATAAATGAAACACTTTCTACTGATAAATGAAACACTCTTTACTGGATAAATGAAACACTTTCTACTGATAAATGAAACACTCTTTACTGGATAAATGAAACACTTTCTACTGATAAATGAAACACTCTTTACTAGATAAATGAAACACTTTCTACTGATAAATGAAACACTTTCTACTGATAAATGAAACACTCTTTACTGGATAAATGAAACACTTTCTACTGATAAATGAAACACTTCTACTGATAAATGAAACACTTTCTACTGATAAATGAAACACTCTTTACTGGATAAATGAAACACTTTCTACTGATAAATGAAACACTCTTTACTGGATAAATGAAACACTTTCTACTGATAAATGAAACACTCTTTACTGGATAAATGAAACACTTTCTACTGATAAATGAAACACTTTCTACTGATAAATGAAACATTCTACTGATATATGAAACACTTTTACTGATAAATGAAACACCCTCTACTGATAAATGAAACACCCTCTATTGATAGATAAAACACCCAATAACAATAAATGAAACACTTCTACCGATAAAATAAACAACCTCTACTGATAAATGAAACACTATCTGTGACAGAAACCGCCAAATTGCTCACACAATGTTAGATCATGAACCTGCCAATCGCTGACATTGGAAACCACCAGACTAAGCTACCAACGCTAGGACAACCCGTGTTCGATCCCCGCTGGAAGCAGTGTGAATTGTACTCCTGGTTGGAAATAAAATATCCCCGCGGTCGACCCAGCCGCTGGCAGATAAGGGTACCATGGTATTATTCTGGGAAGGTTAGGAATGCCGCCTGGCATCGTGAGTTTCGATGCTTGAAGCGACACTATCCAGAAGTCTCCGAAGACTTCTAGATAGCCAGCCGAGCACATATTGGTGGGAACTCGCGGGCTAAGACGCCGATTCAAGTCTCGTACTTTACCTTTATTTTTACGCTGACATTGATAGACTGGTCTATGCTAAGTCACAAAAGAAACAAGCAATAAAACTGACCATGAACAAAATATATGAAAGCCATGACTTCCCGATAAGACTCCGGAGGTTCACCAAGCCATTTAAAAATTAGGAAACCGGATATTTTTCCGTGAAATTAAGGCGGCCTGGCGTGAACCCGGTTACATCACATTAATAACTTTAAGTGTTAAAATACGGCCACCAGCACTAGCTAGACTTAACATTTTAGACAGGATTGACGTTATTACGGACGGGGCATCCCAATATCTGCTCAGTAACCGTCCCAGCAACCAACAAAGTGTTCATCATGATCGTTCGTTCCGTTGTAGTGAAAGTGTTGCGTTCTGAAAAAAAGGCACGCAGCTCAGGATGCGCACTTCCGGATGGCTTTAACAAAAGTCGCGGGCAGCACGACTTTCATGCGCCCAGCGCCAAATTATTATTTTTTTTTATTTGGCACTTGATAACGCCAGTAGACTCTTTCTTCCTCTTCTTCTTCTTCTTCTCCTTCTACTCTCCCAGTGGAGCATAGGTCTTCAACAAACACTTTCCAAGTCGTTCTGTTTGCTCGCCTTTCTTTTAAGATCATTCCATGTCTTCCCCATCATCTTCATCTCTGCTTCCATTTGTCTTCTCCAAGAATATTTTGATCTTCCTTTTTGTCTCTTTCCTTGGGGATTCCAGAAAAGGGCCTGTCGTGTATACGCTTACTTGGCTGCCGCAGTGTGTGTCCTATCCAGCACCATAATCTTCGCTGTATCTCTTTATCCACTGGTATTTGACTAGTACTTTTTCCATAATTCTATGTTAGTGATTTTGTCCTGCCACTTCCATCCTTTTATTCTGCGTAAGCATTGATCAATGAGGGTCTGTATCTTCATGACTGACATTTTAGTTGTTCTCCATGTTTCACAGCCATATAATAAGACTGATTTAACATTGGAGTTGAAATTTTTTATTTTAGTATTTAACCTAATTTCTTTGGACTTCCATGTTTCCTAGTGCCACAAACGCTCATCTTGCTTTTGATATCCTTATTTTCTGTTCACCCCCCCCCCACTCTTTGTCTATATTACTGCCCAGATATATGTAAGATTAGACGTCTAGTGGAGGTATTTTTCTTATTGTTATTTGGTTATTGATAACTGCATTAATTCTCATTAGTTTGGTCTTATCTCTATTTATTTTCAGTCCCACCTGTTGTGATCTGGCAACAAGTATGCTCATACATCATATTTCTTCCTCTGAAACCTGATAAATGAAATACCAACTCTATATTCATCAACACTATATTTATCAACACTATATTCATCAGCACCATACTTATCATAAATACTGGATAGCTTGGTGTCATGGCATGGAAATCAGTCAACAACAGAACTGATACAATGCACTGTAGATAGTAGATTGTGGAGGGACATGATCACCTACGCCAACCGGTATAGCACATGATGATATTTATCAAAACTGTATTTACCAACACCGTATTTATCAACACTATATTTACCAACACCGTATTTACCAACACCGTATTTACCAACACTGTATTTACCAACACCGTATTTACCAACACCGTATTTATCAACACTATATTTACCAACACCGTATTTACCAACACCGTATTTACCAACACCGTATTTACCAACACCGTATTTATCAACACTATATTTACCAACACCGTATTTATCAACACTATATTTACCAACACCGTATTTATCAACACTATATTTACCAACACTATATTCACTAACACTCAATTCATCATACGCCTACTAGAGCGTGGATACAAACCTTTATTCTACTCTGTTGTTGGCATGTACCTTGTGTACGCGTATCACAAGCTATAGCCCCACGTGGATTGATGTGCTCAGGCAGTTCTGTCTTCTGCTACAGATTTCCCAATGTCAAGGTTAACACCGAACTCTTTTAATGAGAACTTAAATATATTTTTAAAGGGTTCTTCTGTTTCCCCTTTAGGTGCTCACATTTCTACTGAACTACATTTAAGAGGTCTTTTTTTCTTATTATTTGCCTACGCCAGTTTGATATCTAGTGAAGTTCAAAGTGGCTAAATTTCGTGTCAATATCATCATCACTCGTTTGTTTTAGGTGTCCCCCGTCATACAGGCAGACATTATCCCACTACAAAGGTACTCTCATTTTTGTATATCAATTTTGCCCGGGTGACGGCGACATTGGTCTACTTTTAGAAATGTAATGCTGCCAGGATTCTTTAACGTGCGAAAAGTTCACGCGGGATCTCCTGTTTTTTGCCATTACCCGAAAGGGCTAGACACCAGCGCTCACTGCCCAGAGTCCTGGGTTACGCCATGTAAGAACCACAGACTTGATGTTAACAATTACTAATAGCTTGCGATGGGATCTGAACCCTTCATCTTTTTGTCCCCACGATGCCGTCCTGCCCCTAGACTACCCAGCCTCCACTACATAAGAAACGTGTGTGCTTAGCACACTGTTATATGGATCTGAAACCTGGACAACATACTCAAATTAGGAAAAAAGACTAAATGTCTTCCACATGTGATGTCTCCGCAGAATAATGCACATCAAATGGCAGGACAAAATAACCAACTTAACTGTCCTGCAACGTGCTAAGACCCCAACAATCATGTCGATGCTCAGATGTTGAAGACTAAGATGGCTGGGGCATGTCCAACGAATGGAAGAAAAACGCATCCCCAGAAAAATACTATATGGTGAGCTAATACACGGGAAAAGACAAATCGGCAGATCTAAACTACAATATAGAGATATCTGTAAATCATCTCTGAATGACTTCTCCCTCTGTGAATATGACTGGGAACATCTGGCAAGTGATCGCACATCATGGAGAGCATGTATAAGGAATGGTATAACATCATTTGAGACTGCGCTACGGCAAAGCTTAGAGAAAAGACTCATGAAAAAGAATGGAATACCCTATGGACCAGTGGGCCTGACTTGTTCATTCTGTGACCGTGTGTGTTTGTCAAACATTGGTAGAATTAGCCACGAGAGAAGCTGTTCGACAAATACAAAACCTCAAAAAAATAAATAATAACCTCCACTAGACCGTCTGACAATAGGAAAAGAGCCTTATATACATAAGAGTATTTTAGACAACCTTGCACGATGAAGTGTGTTGCACCAGCGAGATTGTGCCTGCTCTAGCATAATGTCAAGGCCGGTGATATCAGCCCTATCCAATATGGCGGCATATCGGTCCAAGTCTTGTTATTTGGAGTGTATCAGCTTTCAGAGGCACGCGCTGCGTGGGATAATTAAAGAATGGAGTGATAAAAAAGTGATGAGCACGGTGAATTGAAAGAAAGTGAAACAGAGTTGCGTAATTAACATTGAATTGAATGAAAGTGAAACAGAGCTGCGTAATTAACATTGAATTGAATGAAAGTGAAACAGAGCTGTGTAATTAACATTGAATTGAATGAAAGTGAAACAGAGCTGTGTAATTAACGCTGAATTGAATGAAAGTGAAACAGAGCTGCGTAATTAACGCTGAATTGAATGAAAGCGAGACAGAGTTGCGTAATTAACATTGAATTGAATGAAAGTGAGACAGAGCTGCGTAATTAACGCTGAATTGAATGAAAGTGAGACAGAGTTGCGTAATTAACATTGAATTGAATGAAAGTGAGACAGAGCTGCGTAATTAACATTGAATTGAATGAAAGTGAGACAGAGTTGCGTAATTAACATTGAATTGAATGAAAGTGAGACAGAGCTGCGTAATTAACATTGAATTGAATGAAAGTGAGACAGAGTTGCGTAATTAACATTGAATTGAATGAAAGTGAGACAGAGCTGCGTAATTAACGCAAAATTGAATGAAAGTGAGACAGAGTTGCGTAATTAACATTGAATTGAATGAAAGTGAGACAGAGATGCGTAATTAACGCTGAATTGAATGAACGTGAGACAGAGTTACGTAATTAACATTGAATTGAAAGAAAGTGAAACAGAGCTGCGTAATTAACATTGAATTGAAAGAAAGTGAAACAGAGCTGCGTAATTAACATTGAATTGAATGAAAGTGAAACAGAGCTGCGTAATTAACATTGAATTGAATGAAAGTGAAACAGAGCTGCGTAATTAACGCTGAATTGAATGAAAGTGAGACAGAGTTGCGTAATTAACATTGAATTGAATGAAAGTGAGACAGAGCTGCTTAATTAACATTGAATTGAATGAAAGTGAGACAGAGCTGCGTAATTAACATTGAATTGAATGAAAGTGAGACAGAGCTGCGCAATTAACGCTGAATTGAATGAAAGTGAGACAGAGTTGCGTAATTAACATTGAATTGAATGAAAGTGAGACAGAGCTGCGTAATTAACATTGAATTGAATGAAAATGAGACTGAGCTGCGTAATTAACATTGAATTGAAAGAAAGTGAGACAGAGCTGCGCAACTTATAATAAATTCAATTTTTTTTTCATTCGCCAGCTTTCACCTGTGGCGAAGTCCCTAAAGTCTAGAAACTAACTTTTGCGCGTTAATCCGTTTTTCTCTGGCAGCCGTGTTGGCAGCCGTGTGCACAGGGGTCGTCCCTCACACATCATCCTCGCCACAGAGGCAGATAACTCTTTCTTCAGATGTGCTCATCATTTTTTTCCCGTCGATAAGTAATTAACATTTCAAGCTGAACCTCGCTGCTGAGACCAGGGGTGGTGGCCGCTGAAGGAAATCATAAATAAAAATCCCAACTGTTGCAGCCGAGATTTGAACTCACAACCACTGCCTCCAGACCAACTAGTCAGTTGGTCAGTTCATTGAAAGGGAGACAGAGGTGGGAAAATAGTTGATCTAACTCTGTTGTCTGAGTCTATCTGGTTCTAGCTGTGGTAAGATATGTGTAAAAGTCGGACATTAATTGGAACTGTCTTCATTCTCTAGGGAGAGATAGGAGTAGATAATTGTATTGTAAATATTCAAACACACATGGGGAGTAGTAGGTAGTTAAACATGAGGCAACTTGTGTCAACTTGATCTGTTGAGATAGAGGAGACAGAGAGAGAGGGAGAGGGGGGGGGGGAAGAGAGGGGAGGATAGAGCGGGAGGGAGAGAGGAAAGAGAGTAAGAAAGAGAGAAAGGAGAGAGGGGGGAGGACAGAGCGGGAGGGAGAGAGGAAAGAGAGTAAGAAAGAGAGAAAGGAGAGAGGGGGAGGGAGAAGACAGAGAGGGGGGAAGAGAGGGGGAAGAGAGGGGGAGGACAGAGCGGGAGGGAGAGAGGAAAGAGAGTAAGAAAGAGAGAAAGGAGAGAGGGGGAGGGAGAAGACAGAGAGGGGAAGAGAGGGGGGAAGAGAGGGGGAGGACAGAGCGGGAGGGAGAGAGGAAAGAGAGTAAGAAAGAGAGAAAGGAGAGAGGGGGAGGGAGAAGACAGAGAGGGGGGAAGAGAGGGGGAGGACAGAGCGGGAGGGAGAGAGAGTAAGAGAGAGTGAAGGGAGAGAGGGGGAGGGAGAGAGGGGAGAAAGTGAGAGAGGAGGGAGAGAGAGTGAGAGAGAGGGTAGAAAGAGGAGAGAGGGTACAGAGAAGAGAGAGAAGAGAGAGAGGAGGGAAGGGAGAGAGTGAGAGAGAAGAGAGAGGAGGGACGGGAGAGAGTGAGAGAGCTGAGAGAGAGAGAGAAAAGAAAGAATTGCAGGCTCGATTTGGCTAGCAAGGAAACACCCTGGGTCAGTATCAATTAATTTGAGATTCCCTGATGCTATAGATTTGTTGAATTACTCCATCGCAACGGTTGACTACCCTAACACAAAAGGGCAGGCCTGCAAACAAGGCATGGATTAACTGAGATTAATTATAAAGAGCTGAGAAGAGCTAACAGTTGTGATCATGTTGAGTTATCATCATCGGCATCATCATCATGACCATTTATACAAAAAGTCAAGATCGGCACCTCAACCACATGCAGACAGGCGCCCCAGACTGCTGAACACATACTTCAAGACTGCACTGAATATAGTAGACTGAGGAAAATCCATTGGCCCATAGATACAACACTACAGACAAAACTATATGGGCCACTGCAAGAATTACAAAAGACAGTAACATTTATACAGGAAACGACATTGCAGATATAGACAATACTTCAGGCGAACGAAAGATAGATAGATCATCATGACCATCATCATCATGTCGCGTGTCATTAGCAGAACGATTTCTTCACCACCGCCCACCTGAAAGAATCCCTGTCTCTAGTCGAATCTCGCACCTCTGATGTCATGTCCATTGTCTCCTTGATGTCTTGTACCTGCTTGGCAGTTATGTTGAGTTACATAGATGTTGAGAAGATGAAAGTTGAAATACTTGGTTACAACTGGCAAAATACAGGGGAAAAAAATATCACGGACGACAAAGACAGAAAATACTACATAGCTTGGTGTTATGATATAGAAAACAGCCAACAACCGAATTGATACGATGCACAGTGGATAGAAGGTTGTGGAAGGACATGATCGCATACGCAACCGATATGGCACACGATGATGATACATATTTTTTTTAAGTGTACGGTACTCGTGTCTTCTAAAGCTTATGTAAATCTAGTGTTAGTGCCCATATGTTCTAATATATACTTTTTTTCTGATAGGCAACAAACTAGGTAGGCAGGACAAGCAGTCCGCATGCCAAGCTACTGACAGCAAAATTATTATATGATGAGTTGCAGCAAGGTAAAAGCCAACAAGGTGGACCAAAGAAGAGCTTTAAAGTTATAATCAAGAGTTTGTCTTGTCTTAATGCCACTATATGAACGCAAGCTCATGAGCTCAAGATGGTAGAGAGTCGCGTTGTAATGTCTATCGGAGGGCCGGGTGATCTGGAGGTGGGCATCTTAACAGCACAGTCCTGGGTTCAAATCCTGCTATAGGAAGTGGGAATTGTGTACTTTACATCTGCGGTTTTCTCCCGGCTTTACCATATTCTGGTCTCTGGGTAGGTAAATCTAATGTCCAGGCAACTGTTCATTTGGTAGAGAGATCTAATATCCAGCCACCTGGTTTCTGGGTAGCGAGATCTAATGTCCAGATACCTGGTTTCTGGGTAGAGAGATCTAATGTCCAGCCACCTGGTTTCTGGGTAGAGAGATCTAATGTCCAGCCACCTGGTTTCTGGGTAGACAGATCTAATGTCCAGCCACCTGGTTTCTGGGTAGAGAGATCTAATGTCCAGCTACCTGGTTTCTGGGTAGACAGATCTAATGTCCAGCTACCTGGTTTCTGGGTAAATTGATCTAATGTCCAGCCACCTCGTTTTCTGGGTAAAGAGATCTAATGTCCAGCCGCCTGGTCATTGGGTAGAGAGATCTAATGTCCAGCCACCTGGTCATTGGGTAGAGAGATCTAATGTCCAGCCGCCTGGTCATTGGGTAGAGAGATCTAATATCCAGCCAATTGGTTTCTGGGTAGAGAGATCTAATGTCCAGCCACCTGGTTTCTGGATAGAGAGATCTAATGTCCATCCACCTCGTTTTTGGGTAGGGAGATCTAATGTCCAGCTACCTGGTTTCTGGATAGAGAGATCTAATGTCCAGCCACCTCGTTTTTGGGTAGAGAGATCTATGTCCAGCCACCTGGTTTCTGGATAGAGAGATCTAATGCCCAGCCACCTGGTTTCTGGGTAGAGAGATTTAATGTCCAGCGACCTGGTTTCTTGATAGAGAGATCTAATGTCCAGCCACCTGGTTTCTGGGTAGTGAGATCTAATGTCCAGCCACCTGGTCTCTGGATAGGGAGATCAACTTGGTCTATGGGTAGGGAGATCTAATGTCCAGCCACCTGGTCTCTGGGTAGGGAGATCTAATGTCCAGCCACCTGGTCTCTGGGTTGGGAGATCTAATGTCCAGCCACTTGGTCTCTGGATAGGGAGATCTAATGTCCAGCCACCTGGTCTCTGGGTAGGGAGATCTAATGTCCAGCCACCTGGTCTCTGGGTAGGGAGATCTAATGTTCAGCCACCTGGTCTCTGGGTTGGGAGATCTAATGTACAGCCACCTGGTCTCTGGATAGGGAGATCAACTTGGTCTCTGGGTAGGGAGATCTAATGTCCAGCCACCTGGTCTCTGGGTAGGGAGATCCACCTGGTCTGGATAGGGAGATCTAATGTCCAGCCACCTGGTCTCTGGGTAGGGAGACCTAATGTCCAGCCACCTGGTCTCTGGGTAGGGAGATCTAATGTCCAGCCACCTGGTCTCTGGGTAGGGAGATCTACCTGGTCTCTGGGTAGGGAGATCTAATGTCCAGCCACCTGGTCTCTGGGTAGGGAGACCTAATGTCCAGCCACCTGGTCTCTGGGTAGGGAGATCTACCTGGTCTCTGGGTAGGGAGATCTAATGTCCAGCCACCTGGTCTCTGGGTAGGGAGACCTAATGTCCAGCCACCTGGTCTCTGGGTAGGGAGATCTAATGTCCAGCCACCTGGTCTCTGGGTAGGGAGATCCACCTGGTCTCTGGGTAGGGAGATCTAATGTCCAGCCTTCTTGGATAACGTCCAAAAACAGGAAGCCCCGTGTGCCCTATGTGTACGTCGAAGAATCCTAGACAGTTAAAGTCGAAAAGAGTACTCCCGAATAGTTGCTGTATGGGCAAACTAAGGCAAATCTACCCATACTCAAGACGGATATGTCGGGCCGATAGGTGTGTATGTCACAACTTGTCGTAAACTAGCGACACAACGAATCCACGCCCACTAAACGGGTGAACGCTATGGGGAATGGACTTCCGGGAAAGATGGCGGCCATTGTTACAGATCCTTTACAGAGTGCCAACATTAATTGTTTTGATTGGTTTCTGTGTTTCTTTGATTGGTTTCTGTGTTTCTTTGATTGGTTTCTATGTTTCTTTGATTGGTTTCTGTGTTTCTTTGATTGGTTTATGTGTTTCTTTGATAGGTTTCTGTGTGTCTTTGATTGGTTTCTGTGTTTCTTTGATTGGTTTCTGTGTTTCTTTGATTGGTTTCTGTGTTTCTTTGATTGGTTTCTGTGTTTCTTTGATTTTTTATGTGTTTCTTTGATTGGTTTCTGTGTTTCTTTGATTGGTTTCTGTGTTTCTTTGATTTTTTATGTGTTTCTTTGATTGGTTTCTGTGTTTCTTTGATTGGTTTCTGTGTTTCTTTGATTTTTTATGTGTTTCTTTGATTGGTTTCTGTATTTCTTTGATTGGTTTCTGTGTTTCTTTGATTTTTTATGTGTTTCTTTGATTGGTTTCTGTGTTTCTTTGATTGGTTTCTGTGTTTCTTTGATTTTTTATGTGTTTCTTTGATTGGTTTCTGTGTTTCTTTGATTGGTTTCTGTGTTTCTTTGATTGGTTTCTGTGTTTCTTTGATTTTTTATGTGTTTCTTTGATTGGTTTCTGTGTTTCTTTGATTGGTTTCTGTGTTTCTTTGATTTTTTATGTGTTTCTTTGATTGGTTTCTGTGTTTCTTTGATTGGTTTCTGTGTTTCTTTGATTTTTTATGTGTTTCTTTGATTGGTTTCTGTGTTTCTTTGATTGGTTTATGTGTTTCTTTGATTGGTTTCTGTGTTTCTTTGATTGGTTTCTGTGTTTCTTTGATTGGTTTCTGTGTTTCTTTGATTGGTTTCTGTGTTTCTTTGATTGGTTTCTGTGTTTCTTTGATTGGTTTTTTGTGTTTCTTTGATTGGTTTATGTGTTTCTTTGATTGGTTTCTGTGTTTCTTTGATCGGTTTCTGTGTTTCTTTGATTTGTTTCTGTGTTTTTTTTATTGGTTTCTTGTATTTATTTTCGGCTTATTGGAGTTAGAAGTGACTGTGGGCACTCTATTTTCGGTGATGTTTAAAATTGTCGCCCACGCAGTCGAACTGGCTCGCACTGGCGTTCGACCTTGCTAATGGTCGACAACCGACAATGCAAAATCAAAATGATTGCGTGTCGCCGTGTGTTTGTGCAGAGACTAACCCAATCGCTTAAACCGTTTCGGTTGCTGTGTATCTCTTAAATGTGTCTATTAGAGGTAACAGAAGTAAAGAAATGTACTAGGCGTACATTATTACATATATCTGGGCAGTAATATAGACAAAGAGGGAGGAACAGAAAATGATACCAGAATATGGATTTCAAAAGCAAGAGGAGCATTTCTTGCGCTCGGAAATATATGGAAGTCCATAGAAATCTGGTTAAAAACTAAAATAAACATTTTTTCAATCTCCAATGTTAAGTCAGTCTTATTATATGGCTGTGAAACATGGAGAACAACTAAAATGACAATCATGAAGATACAGACTTTCATTAATGGATGATTACGCAGAATAAAAGGATGGCAATGGCTGGACAAATTTACTAACATAGAATTATGGAAATGTACCAGTCAAATACCAGTGGATAAAGAGATGCAGTGAAGACGATGGCGCTGGATAGGACACACACTGCGGAAGCTAACTGAAAGTATTACACAACAGACCCTTTTTTGAAATCCCAAGGGAAAAAGACAAAGAGGAAGACCAAGGAATTCTTGGAGAAGACAGATAGAAGCAGAGATGACGATGATGGGAAAGACATGGAATGATTTTAAAAGAATGGCAAGAAACAGAACGACATGGAAAGTGTGTTTTGAAGACATATGCTCCATAGGGAGCTGAAAGTGTTTGTTGAAGACATATGCTCCACATGGAGCTGTAAGAGTTTGTTGAAGGCCCATACTCCACAGGGAGTTGAAAGTGTTTGTTGAAGACCTATGCTCCACGGGGAGCTTAAAGTGTTTGTTGAAGACTTATGCTCCACAGGGAGCTGAAAGTGTTTGCTGAAGACTTATGCTCCACAGAGAGCTGAAAGTGTTTCTTGAAGACCTATGCTCCACGGGGAGCTTAAAGTGTTTGTTGAAGACTTATGCTCCACAGGGAGCTTAAAGTGTTTGTTGAAAACTTATGCTCCACAGGGAGCTGAAAGGTAGAAGTAGAACGCAATCACTTAAACCGTTTTAACTGCTTTGTTTCTTTTTAATGTGTGTATTTGAGGAGACTGAAGCAAGGAAGTAAATATGAACGCTCTATTCGATGAAAGTCGTTAGAAATCGTCGCCTGTACGCCGAGATTTGGACTACACGGTGGTCGACCATGTCAACAGAATTGTCCACCTCGCTTTGGCGGAGTCTGTGACATGAGTGGAGCGGATATGGGCAATTTCCTGACTGCTGTGATAATGATTCCATGAACAGAACAGCTCGGGGGGGGGGGGAAGAATTAAATGAAATGTTAACATCAACCAGAAACATATCAGTTAGAATGTTAACTTCATCAAGTCCAACCGTTTTTGAAAATAAAAAAAAACGTCCGCGAGACTGACCAAATTTGAACGCTGTTGTCGCAATTCTCTTAGCCCGTGACACGTTTTAGAAATTCTGTTGTGAATAATTTAAGCTGCACGGAGCAATTCAGCTCCCCAGTTTGTGAACAATAGCAGTTGATCGATTGTTTTGGACTTTGCAACTCGTAACTAAAAAAAAAAAAATTGATTCGCACAAACACGTTGACCGGAGCCTGTGAAATAATTCAAAAACCCCGGGGTTTCACATTTGAAAGCGAGACTGATGCACATTCACAACACTTCATGCATAACGTTATTGATTGTGGCTGTTAGTTCAATTGATAGACCAACTCATGTAATAGACTTTGTTTGCGGACACTGTTCCTGTGTAGACGATGTTAACCTTTGATGGTAGATGTACAAGAATGGCGAGATGTAGAATAGGTATGTACGTAAACGTTTCCTTGGGAGCCGCGATAGCTCAGTGGTTAGTGAATTGGACTACAAAGGACAAGAGGTTGGGTTCGATCCCAACCTACGGCTTCCAGGTTCACCCAGCCTTTAATGGGTACCTGATTTGGGGGGGGGGCCCTCGGTAGCCTAGTTGGGAAAACCACCCGACTGGACCACCGACGTTCGGACAACCCGTGTTCGATTCCCGCTGGGAGCAGTGTGAGTTGTACTCGTGGTTGGAAAAAATAATACCCCCACGGTCGACCCAGCCGTTGGCAGAAATGGGTACCAGGGTATTATCCTGGGAAGGTGAGGAATGTCGCTTCGCATCCGAGTTTCGATGCTTGAGGCGACACTATACAGAAATCTCCGAACATTTCTGGATAGGCGGCCGAGCACATATGGGTGGACAACTCGCGTGCTAAGACGCCGGTTCAAATCTCGTACTTTACCTTTACGTTCCCTCCCTTTGCTAGACGTACGGGATAGATGATTTTAGTGATAATATTTTTTTTTCATTCGCCAACTTTTACTTCTGACGAAGTCCCTAGAGACCAGGATGTGAATTTTGCGTGTTAATCCGCTTTTCCCTAGCAGTCGTGAGCACAGGGGATCCGTCGCCGCACAGGCAAATAATTCTGTTTTCAGAGGTATATATCTCTCACATGACCACGACAAATTTGTTTGTCCAATTTTAGCATTTGACTGGTACAAAGAAATAGTAGGCTGTAACGTATACTCCTATAAGGTTTGGTAGCAGCTTTACCAAAAAATGAAACACAACAAAATACTGACGTTTCGGCATACATAGTCTTCCTCAGAGAATATGAACAACACAAACGAACAACGAAATAAAGATAACCACTGTGGTTAGTGAACTGGACTACAAAGGACAAGGGGTAGGGTTCGATCCCAACCGATGGCTTCCGGGTTCACCCAGCCTTAAATGGGTACCGGATTATTTTCTGGGAAAGTAAAACAGCATGGGCGTAATACCGGCCACATTACCCCAAAAATAATGTGCTGAAGGTCTGTAAAATATAGGGTCACTAACACCATATTTCCCTATACGCCACTTGGCGTGACGGGGGTACTTTACTTTACTTTTTTACTACATATTGGATACGCGATACAAGTAAATCAATGAGAAATAGAGAGCTAAGAGAAGAAATGCTGAAACGAAAGAGTTATTGAGTTAGTTCCGGGTCATCATCGCTACACTCCAAAAATATTCCATAGGTGCTCAGATCCCCTCCTCAGCAAGTCCACCAGTGTCCAGTGACTGACGACTCCAGTTCTATGTTGGTTGATAAGTCTTCTTACACGGCCACTAAGTGTCTCATTTCTGGCTGTGCCTATCTTAACTCCCATCTCTTTCATCCGAAGGAGTGACTTCCAACATCTCGAAGGGCATTGATGACGTCAGCTCATGACATTATGGCTAGCTCACAACGAAAGAGAGATATGCTACATATCGGCGGATATAAATATATAATATGCGAAAATTGGTAAGCTAAAACATATATAAAGTTAAAGCGAGACTTAACTGACGCAAGATCCAAAACGCTAGAAACTTTTGGTAAGATGTTATCATACCGTATAGGTGTGTGCATTACACCACATTACTTGCTCCTGCGACCAGCTTTACCGCAGCACTGCAGTTATTTGCCTGTTCTCTACAAAGAGACACCTTAAATACGATAGTGGTGGATAGAGAATAACCTGCATGCTCCAATGGTGAATATGTTTTTTGTTTTCAGTTGTGTACAACAAAGTAAACAAACAAATGAAAAGACGATTGGAGGCCACAGAGATGGGATTTCTCAGAAGAATGTTGAAAGTTCCCTGGACAGCTAAAAAGACAATGAGGAAGTTCTCAAAGAGGCCAACACAAAAAGGGAGCTGTTAAAAAACATCAGAAATAAGCAATCAACATTTTTCGGGCACATCATGAGAAGAGGAAAGTTGGAATACTTGGTTACAACTGGCAAAATAAAAGGAAAAAGAGATCGCGGACGACAAAGAGAGAAAATACTGGATAGCTTGGTGTCATGGCATGGAAAACAGTCAACAACAGAACTGATACGATGCACTGTGGATAGAAGATTGTGGAGGGACATGATCACCTACGCCTACCGGTAAGGCACATGATGATGATGTGTACAAACATGTTGTAGAGTCAAAGGTAAACCTACCCGCATCAACTCGTGACAACCCGTCAACAACAACAACAACAACAGGGAACACAAAGAGGGGCACCATTAGGGCTCTAACTAAGACAGGTGTTAATGAGTGTCTGGAGGCAGGCTGGTGTAACTGTAGCATCAACGACTGGTGAAATCGCAGTTTCTGGAAATGTACCTTTAAGACAAGAAGACGGTTGTGGTAACTTTGTGTTGTAACATTATCTAATTATTTGTTACTTGGAGATGAGAAAGAGTGAGAAAGAGAGAGAGAGAGAGAGAGAGAGAGAGAGAGAGAGAGAGAGAGAGAGAGAGATGAAAGAAAAAAAAGAGAAAGCACTAGTGTATATTCCAGACTAGGTGCGAAGCCCTAGACAGCTAGGAAACTGAATACATACAAGCAATAAGGGAACATAAATGTGTTAATTTCAATCAGAGAAATGAGGTTTTGAACAAACACACCACAGCATCAATAACAGGAATGCGGCTTTCAACATACGCACTCCAGCATCCAGTTGTACGGCCTTCCGGTCTTCGATAGGAACTTCCGAAGCCTTCAAGCTCGGCTATCTGTGATGTTACTACGGTAAAAGTCAGTGACTTCGTTGGCGATAGTGACTTCTGTAGGCTTGTAAAGTCTTCGCTGGGTAAAGAGCTAGCTTGGTGTTTCTATCACATTCATTGTCGAAATGTACATTATTTTGTGAAAGTTTTTGCAGTGCTTCCGCTCCGTATAAAGATTCAAATATATGATTTCAAATATCTAGGAAGTTTAATGACAAACTATAATTCTCAAACAGCAGAGATAGACTCAAGATGCAACAAAGCTTGTCAAATCATCGGACAGTTATCACCACTATTGTCCAACAAGGAAATAACTCTGGAGGCAAAACGAGAGTAGTATACAATGTTGTATTTGACCCGAATTTAGGTGCTAAATTAACAAAGATATATAGTAGGTGCGCGGCGCACCTAATGTACCGTAGGTGTAGGGGGAGTTAACCGTGACCTCTAGTCCCGGTGACCCCGGAAGTGCCTTGTTTATGTCTGGTGTGTGCTGACTTTGGAGTGCTTGGTGTACTTGAGCGATAGTGATAGGTTAGTAGATTATACAACATCAATGAAAAACATTAAATTTAAAACAGAAGACGAAGATATATTTTTTATTATCTCAATAGGTGTATAACATACATTGATATTATATAACAGTACAAAAATATTTAGTACACAAAGTCAATATATAGTACAAGGATAACATTTATTTATAGATAGGTAGTTGGGTGTCTGCTTAGCGTTGTGGCATAAATGAATCATAAGGGGTGAAACTGTTAGAGATTGCTGGTTAGGCTAAGCTGGTAGTGTAAAGAGTTAAATATCTAAAGGCGTAGTCGAGACGTTATCATCAGCTACCTTTCTTTTTATATAGAAATAGGAAAGAGCATTTCTTGTTTGACTGTAGGAAAATATGGAATTATTTAAGACTTTGAAACCTACATTTTTCCCACCCTTAGCCTTTTGCGTAGCGAGAACCTCTAAAAACATATCTTTATCTAATTTGTTGTGTTGCTTGCTTAGCCCTTTACAACTGATTTTATCGTAATCCCCACTACAATGGTACGTCTTACTACATAAGCTAACAAGAGCTGTCCCTTCGTACTCTAGTTTAAAAAGCCCGGGCGTTCGTTTGGTGTACGCTTTAACACCCTTACAGTTTATACAGTCTGTCTTGCTAATATGTTCATCGCAAAACTCGGCAGGAAACCAGTCTTTATATACACTATTAAACTCATCCCGCAGACCTGACTTAACTATGTCCTCTAGCTTAGGTGCACTTAAAGCTAAGTATAAACTATCAGTATCTGTTTCACATAACTGAAAGTTGGACCTATCTACAAACTTATCTAAGAACTCGAAATAAAAATCTAACATACGAAGTTTTGCATATTGATAGACGAAGAAACCGATTTGTAGGGGCAAGTCCCAAACAGTTTTCTTTTTCTCCATCTCAATTTCAAAAAGATCCTCCCCTATTTCAGTCATCTTTTTAAACCGGGAACTATTTATCATTTTTGATATCTCATCCCCTTGAACATACGAGACAGCGCTATGATTGGCCTTATTGGTTAGAGTCTTCCCATAGGCTGAGTTTCCTAAGAGCTTCATCGTGTCGCTTACTATAGATTGATTTTCGTCTAGATCCCCAGCCCTCCTAGCGTCAGAAACCATTTCGCCAAACTTTTTAAAACAACTAGACGGTTGATATTCTATCACTTGATAAATTTTTGTTACCTCTAGCCCATGGTCTAAATACCATTTTAACAGTGGTGTTGCCAACAAAATTTTTTCCCCGACATAACTACCGATTAGAGTGCGACGAGGGGTTGACAACAAGTTATGCTTGAGAGCATATTCACCCATAAACGAGCCAATATCATCACGCGTGACGTCAATATTTTTGAAAATTGGAGTCATCTCACTGAAATGTTCCTTCAGGCGGTCGGGGACGTGTAGATCACATTCCACTAATCCAAAACATGTCCCATCTGAAATAGAAGCCAGAATCTGTTTATCACTGAGAGGGAGCCCTTCTTTAGAGTAAGAGGGTCTAGCTCTAGGGATGGCTTTAGAAAGGAAAGCCCTAATGGTTGGGTCAGACTTTTTCAGAGCCTGCCACTCACATTCCCACATAACTTCTACTGGGACTTTTACCTCCTCGGTTAGGTAGGTGTGTATCTCACAGGTTTTTTCAAACAGCTCGAACAAGGGCTTATTATTAACAGGGTTTCTATCTTTATCTTTGGTGAGGGGACAGTCTTTGTGACCATGGTACAGACAACCATGAAAATTGTAGCCTCTTCTATTGGATTTATCCCACCCATCCACGGGGATGTTTCTATCACCTAACCGAAACTCCCTTCCATTAAACTGAGTTTTCAACTCCACCCCTTTTTGGTGAGCAACCCACGTTAGCCACTCTCTACTTTGTTGGACATAATAGTTATCTTTTTCGACCCTAACCCGGTCTCCATTCTTCTAATAATTGGATAATCTGTTGGCATTGGGTTCATCAGAGCCCAAAGATACAACGCGTTGGCATCGTAACCTTGGATGGATTTGACTACCTTTCCGCCCCTAATAAACGTTTTGCCTACCTCGTGATACCTATGGAAAATTATAGAGGGACCCCCAACGATATTATCTCTAATCATTTTGTGTAGACTCGCCTGTTTGCTCGAACATAAACTAAACATTACACCCCTATCAACGGTCTTAAAAAGATACTTTAAACAAACACCCGGAACCGAAATGGCGTCTTTAAAACAGTCCACACCCCGCTCCCCATAAAAGCGAACCTGCTGCTCCAAGGCTTCTAAAAGGGGACTACATCTTTGTTGTTATACCACACCAAAAAGTCCCTAAGTGTGGTCATGTTATTGTCCTGCCATACCTTTTTGCACAGAGCGTACTCCTCCTTGGAAATGTTGGAATTTTTTAACGACGAATAAAAGGCTTCGTGTGGGGGTAGTTCTGTCTCGTCCAACTTTTGGGGGTCGTCTATATATTCATAACAAAAGTAACCCTTTGTCTCACTAATCTTATAAGCTGCCAGATATTTACTATAGCTAAACCCGGGGCTAGATAGTTTATTATATCTAAGAACTTTAGATTCGGCGTTGCAATACACATAAAGTTATTGTTTCTTTTAACTATGAACTTGAACGGTTTTGCTACTTTGTAGTCTCCTTCCATTGTATCTGCCTCTTCTTCGTTAACCTCGGTTTCTTCTTCTTCTTCTTCTTCCATACTATCTTCTTCTTCGCCCACTTGGGCAGCGGCATCCATGAAGTGCTTTATTAAATAAGGTTTAATGACGTTGACGTCATATTTCCCCGAGTTAAACCCTATAACTGGAAGCTCTTTTAAATACTCATCAAACTTAGCTATTAGCTTGTCTTTATTCAGAGCATGGAGTTGAGTAAAAATACTTTCAAACCGAGCTCGCAACAACGAGTATGCCTTAGCAGCTATACCAGTGAGATAATCAAGCATCTGACTAACTAAAATTTGTGGGTCACCCTTGGTTATGAAGCATTTTGGGGCCTCCCACCCAGGGACATTTGACGCTACAGAGCAGGAGAGGGGCATGTGTTTAGCTGCAAAGGTAGTCGAATGCGTCTCTTGGGGAACATTCCCATTATCAAAATAACATTCATAATCGAATGTCGCCCTGAATGGGTAAATAAAACACGCTGGAGTACTTATTCCTTCAGCGCTGATCGCGTCCCATACACTTTCAGGTGAAGAGTAAACACCACCTTTATATGTCTCTACAGCCATATCCCCATTGCAAGTTTTTTCATGCCTATCCATACGCCAAAACTTTTTCCACAATTTTCCACATTTTCCACAAGAAAAACTTTTACTCGCCCGGGAAAGATCGTTTATATAAAAGAAGTGGTTTTTGTAAAGTAAAAGACGGAGAGTTTCACTATAACTACTGCCACTTCTCAGGACAATACGCAAGGCTTGTTCAGAATCAAGCTCAAAAATATCTATGTTTACTGAAAAACAAGTTTCTAAGAGAGGCATTTCGGCAAGAGTTACACCGTGAAAGTTACTTAACTTTAGAGACGGGTTAAACTGTTTGAAAAGTAGTCTTGAAGCCTTCCTAACATCCTCAACAGAACCACCTCGATGGACAGCTAGACAACGGAAGAAGCAGAGATTGTCATTGTAAACTTTAGAACGGGAATCGATTTGAAGGGTATTAATACCATGATTTGATGCAATGTAGGGTGGAATATCTAACAGACACCCTATAGGATAATCTTGAAGTTTATAAACATAAACACTCGTACTGACTAATGCTTCTAAGGTATATTTGGTTGTCTCCCTGTTTTTATTTGCATACCCTAATATATCACTTTCATTTAATCTATCAACAAATGTTTCAAAATCATTTCTGTTGTTAACTAACAAGGGTTTGTCTAACCCTGTCGCGTTATTCGAGCTGGCGTGAAAGTAACGCAACCCCTGTGTCTCTCTATGTCTTAAGACTAGATGATGACTATAATTCACCTTGAAACGCTTTTTCTGGGCTTGGAAAAGTGGGTTTACAAGGGTCGTCCAATCTATAGGAGTATCAGGTTGATGAAATATAGTGTACGTGTCCATGTATTTGTTCCGACGTTCATGTGTTCTAATAGCTAACCAGTTGTTCTTATATATCTTCTTAATACCTTGAGGTAACTTATTTAAAGAGTCTATTTCATTAATAAGTCTTGGTCTCTTTGAGGGTTCTTGAGTCGACCTCTTTACTGCCCGTTTGCGTGAGGTTGTCGATACCAGTGGGCCTGCTGGCGTTGATCGTGTTGAGGTGTCCACAGCGGTGTCATGGCTAGCAAGATGTACTTGCAGATGGCTTGCCCAGTAAAGCTTTGTTGACAGATGTGGCAGATATGGGGGTTAGCACAGGTCTCTTTAGAAGGTACATTAGCTGCTGAGGCAGGGGTTGGTGATGCAGGAACTGCTGATACAAGAGATGCAGGATGCTGTCTTGATATGTTTGGCAAGATTGTCAGCTCTATTATATACTCGTTCACAAACATCACATTTGTATTCCTGACGCCCATGTACACTAGCAACATGTCGTTTCACGATCCGGCTCCGGGTGAAAGTTTTGGAGCAGAGATGACAAGTGTTAGACATCTGTAGAAAAGAAATTGAAACATTACAACTAAAGAGTAAAGAACAGTAAACATTACAAGAGAAGAAAATAATAAAAGTAAACAACGAGATTCACAAACTAGCGAAATTAGGTTAATAAAGTATCATACTATAATATTAAAGAACTAAGATAACACTTACTTTTACGTGTCTGAAGGCGCGAGCCACAACCGCCCGCAACAACTGTAATCGTATATCTGATTACAAGCTTCTCAGATATATACACTTGAAACACCGGAAGTGTTACTAAAAATAGAACTGACCTCTGAGGCAATACCGGATGTGTTACTAAAAATAGTTTTTGACCGCTGACGCAATGCCCGTGGAGTTTCTAAAAATAGATTTTGACGTATGATGCCAATTTTATGATTTTACCTCCTGACCGTTTTTGGTGACTACGCCCCTGAATTCGACGAAAAGCGTAAATTTTCACGCTAGGCATACCCCAAACTTTATTTTAGACATCCCCATTGCAAAAATTTACATTAAAAACCACTTTTAGGATTTTACCCCCCTTATCATTTTTGGAGGGTTACGCCCATAGAATTGATAAAAATCGTAAATTTACCACGTAGGCTTACCTAAAACTTTATTTTAGACATCCCCACACCAAAAATTTACTTAAAAATCACTTTTGAAATTGTAACCCCCCCTTACCATTTTTGAGGGTTACGCCCCTGAAATCGATAAAAATTGTTAATTTACCACGTAGGCTTACCTAAAACTTTATTTTAGACATCCCCACACCAAAAATTTACTTAAAAATCACTTTTGAAATTGTAACCCCCCTTACCATTTTTGAGGGTTACGCCCCTGAATTCGATAAAAAATTGAAATATAACCTCAAGGCATACCTCCCACATAATATTTGACACCCTTACATATCAAATTCCAACAAAAAAAACAACAAAAAGCTAGTAGTGTAGGTGGCTGTGAACTCAACAGAAAAGTGGAATAACATGCACCGAAATACAATAGATTTGGCACCGAAACTGTTTCGGTGCCAAAACCGCACGAGAAGTAGTATGTTAGGGTTCACCGCCACCTACACTACTAGCTTTTTGTTGTTTTTTTTGTTGGAATTTACGATTTTTATCAATTCTATGGGCGTAACCCTCCAAAAATGATAAGGGGGGTAAAATCCTAAAAGTGGTTTTTAATGTAAATTTTTGCAATGGGGATGTCTAAAATAAAGTTTGGGGTATGCCTAGCGTGAAAATTTACGCTTTTCGTCGAATTCAGGGGCGTAGTCACCAAAAACGGTCAGGAGGTAAAATCATAAAATTGGCATCATACGTCAAAATCTATTTTTAGAAACTCCACGGGCATTGCGTCAGCGGTCAAAAACTATTTTTAGTAACACATCCGGTATTGCCTCAGAGGTCAGTTCTATTTTTAGTAACACTTCCGGTGTTTCAAGTGTATATATCTGAGAAGCTTGTAATCAGATATACGATTACAGTTGTTGCGGGCGGTTGTGGCTCGCGCCTTCAGACACGTAAAAGTAAGTGTTATCTTAGTTCTTTAATATTATAGTATGATACTTTATTAACCTAATTTCGCTAGTTTGTGAATCTCGTTGTTTACTTTTATTATTTTCTTCTCTTGTAATGTTTACTGTTCTTTACTCTTTAGTTGTAATGTTTCAATTTCTTTTCTACAGATGTCTAACACTTGTCATCTCTGCTCCAAAACTTTCACCCGGAGCCGGATCGTGAAACGACATGTTGCTAGTGTACATGGGCGTCAGGAATACAAATGTGATGTTTGTGAACGAGTATATAATAGAGCTGACAATCTTGCCAAACATATCAAGACAGAGCATCCTGCATCTCTTGTATCAGCAGTTCCTGCATCACCAACCCCTGCCTCAGCAGCTAATGTACCTTCTAAAGAGACCTGTGCTAACCCCCATATCTGCCACATCTGTCAACAAAGCTTTACTGGGGCAAGCCATCTGCAAGTACATCTTGCTAGTCATGACACCGCTGTGGACACCTCAACACGATCAACGCCAGCAGGCCCACTGGTATCGACAACCTCACGCAAACGGGCAGTAAAGAGGTCGACTCAAGAACCCTCAAAGAGACCAAGACTTATTAATGAAATAGACTCTTTAAATAAGTTACCTCAAGGTATTAAGAAGATATATAAGAACAACTGGTTAGCTATTAGAACACATGAACGTCGGAACAAATACATGGACACGTACACTATATTTCATCAACCTGATACTCCTATAGATTGGACGACCCTTGTAAACCCACTTTTCCAAGCCCAGAAAAAGCGTTTCAAGGTGAATTATAGTCATCATCTAGTCTTAAGACATAGAGAGACACAGGGGTTGCGTTACTTTCACGCCAGCTCGAATAACGCGACAGGGTTAGACAAACCCTTGTTAGTTAACAACAGAAATGATTTTGAAACATTTGTTGATAGATTAAATGAAAGTGATATATTAGGGTATGCAAATAAAAACAGGGAGACAACCAAATATACCTTAGAAGCATTAGTCAGTACGAGTGTTTATGTTTATAAACTTCAAGATTATCCTATAGGGTGTCTGTTAGATATTCCACCCTACATTGCATCAAATCATGGTATTAATACCCTTCAAATCGATTCCCGTTCTAAAGTTTACAATGACAATCTCTGCTTCTTCCGTTGTCTAGCTGTCCATCGAGGTGGTTCTGTTGAGGATGTTAGGAAGGCTTCAAGACTACTTTTCAAACAGTTTAACCCGTCTCTAAAGTTAAGTAACTTTCACGGTGTAACTCTTGCCGAAATGCCTCTCTTAGAAACTTGTTTTTCAGTAAACATAGATATTTTTGAGCTTGATTCTGAACAAGCCTTGCGTATTGTCCTGAGAAGTGGCAGTAGTTATAGTGAAACTCTCCGTCTTTTACTTTACAAAAACCACTTCTTTTATATAAACGATCTTTCCCGGGCGAGTAAAAGTTTTTCTTGTGGAAAATGTGGAAAATTGTGGAAAAAGTTTTGGCGTATGGATAGGCATGAAAAAACTTGCAATGGGGATATGGCTGTAGAGACATATAAAGGTGGTGTTTACTCTTCACCTGAAAGTGTATGGGACGCGATCAGCGCTGAAGGAATAAGTACTCCAGCGTGTTTTATTTACCCATTCAGGGCGACATTCGATTATGAATGTTATTTTGATAATGGGAATGTTCCCCAAGAGACGCATTCGACTACCTTTGCAGCTAAACACATGCCCCTCTCCTGCTCTGTAGCGTCAAATGTCCCTGGGTGGGAGGCCCCAAAATGCTTCATAACCAAGGGTGACCCACAAATTTTAGTTAGTCAGATGCTTGATTATCTCACTGGTATAGCTGCTAAGGCATACTCGTTGTTGCGAGCTCGGTTTGAAAGTATTTTTACTCAACTCCATGCTCTGAATAAAGACAAGCTAATAGCTAAGTTTGATGAGTATTTAAAAGAGCTTCCAGTTATAGGGTTTAACTCGGGGAAATATGACGTCAACGTCATTAAACCTTATTTAATAAAGCACTTCATGGATGCCGCTGCCCAAGTGGGCGAAGAAGAAGATAGTATGGAAGAAGAAGAAGAAGAAACCGAGGTTAACGAAGAAGAGGCAGATACAATGGAAGGAGACTACAAAGTAGCAAAACCGTTCAAGTTCATAGTTAAAAGAAACAATAACTTTATGTGTATTGCAACGCCGAATCTAAAGTTCTTAGATATAATAAACTATCTAGCCCCGGGTTTAGCTATAGTAAATATCTGGCAGCTTATAAGATTAGTGAGACAAAGGGTTACTTTTGTTATGAATATATAGACGACCCCAAAAGTTGGACGAGACAGAACTACCCCCACACGAAGCCTTTTATTCGTCGTTAAAAAATTCCAACATTTCCAAGGAGGAGTACGCTCTGTGCAAAAAGGTATGGCAGGACAATAACATGACCACACTTAGGGACTTTTTGGTGTGGTATAACAACAAAGATGTAGTCCCCTTTTTAGAAGCCTTGGAGCAGCAGGTTCGCTTTTATGGGGAGCGGGGTGTGGACTGTTTTAAAGACGCCATTTCGGTTCCGGGTGTTTGTTTAAAGTATCTTTTTAAGACCGTTGATAGGGGTGTAATGTTTAGTTTATGTTCGAGCAAACAGGCGAGTCTACACAAAATGATTAGAGATAATATCGTTGGGGGTCCCTCTATAATTTTCCATAGGTATCACGAGGTAGGCAAAACGTTTATTAGGGGCGGAAAGGTAGTCAAATCCATCCAAGGTTACGATGCCAACGCGTTGTATCTTTGGGCTCTGATGAACCCAATGCCAACAGATTATCCAATTATTAGAAGAATGGAGACCGGGTTTAGGGTCGAAAAAGATAACTATTATGTCCAACAAAGTAGAGAGTGGCTAACGTGGGTTGCTCACCAAAAAGGGGTGGAGTTGAAAACTCAGTTTAATGGAAGGGAGTTTCGGTTAGGTGATAGAAACATCCCCGTGGATGGGTGGGATAAATCCAATAGAAGAGGCTACAATTTTCATGGTTGTCTGTACCATGGTCACAAAGACTGTCCCCTCACCAAAGATAAAGATAGAAACCCTGTTAATAATAAGCCCTTGTTCGAGCTGTTTGAAAAAACCTGTGAGATACACACCTACCTAACCGAGGAGGTAAAAGTCCCAGTAGAAGTTATGTGGGAATGTGAGTGGCAGGCTCTGAAAAAGTCTGACCCAACCATTAGGGCTTTCCTTTCTAAAGCCATCCCTAGAGCTAGACCCTCTTACTCTAAAGAAGGGCTCCCTCTCAGTGATAAACAGATTCTGGCTTCTATTTCAGATGGGACATGTTTTGGATTAGTGGAATGTGATCTACACGTCCCCGACCGCCTGAAGGAACATTTCAGTGAGATGACTCCAATTTTCAAAAATATTGACGTCACGCGTGATGATATTGGCTCGTTTATGGGTGAATATGCTCTCAAGCATAACTTGTTGTCAACCCCTCGTCGCACTCTAATCGGTAGTTATGTCGGGGAAAAAATTTTGTTGGCAACACCACTGTTAAAATGGTATTTAGACCATGGGCTAGAGGTAACAAAAATTTATCAAGTGATAGAATATCAACCGTCTAGTTGTTTTAAAAAGTTTGGCGAAATGGTTTCTGACGCTAGGAGGGCTGGGGATATAGACGAAAATCAATCTATAGTAAGCGACACGATGAAGCTCTTAGGAAACTCAGCCTATGGGAAGACTCTAACCAATAAGGCCAATCATAGCGCTGTCTCGTATGTTCAAGGGGATGAGATATCAAAAATTATAAATAGTTCCCGGTTTAAAAAGATGACTGAAATAGGGGAGGATCTTTTTGAAATTGAGATGGAGAAAAAGAAAACTGTTTGGGACTTGCCCCTACAAATCGGTTTCTTCGTCTATCAATATGCAAAACTTCGTATGTTAGATTTTTATTTCGAGTTCTTAGATAAGTTTGTAGATAGGTCCAACTTTCAGTTATGTGAAACAGATACTGATAGTTTATACTTAGCTTTAAGTGCACCTAAGCTAGAGGACATAGTTAAGTCAGGTCTGCGGGATGAGTTTAATAGTGTATATAAAGACTGGTTTCCTGCCGAGTTTTGCGATGAACATATTAGCAAGACAGACTGTATAAACTGTAAGGGTGTTAAAGCGTACACCAAACGAACGCCCGGGCTTTTTAAACTAGAGTACGAAGGGACAGCTCTTGTTAGCTTATGTAGTAAGACGTACCATTGTAGTGGGGATTACGATAAAATCAGTTGTAAAGGGCTAAGCAAGCAACACAACAAATTAGATAAAGATATGTTTTTAGAGGTTCTCGCTACGCAAAAGGCTAAGGGTGGGAAAAATGTAGGTTTCAAAGTCTTAAATAATTCCATATTTTCCTACAGTCAAACAAGAAATGCTCTTTCCTATTTCTATATAAAAAGAAAGGTAGCTGATGATAACGTCTCGACTACGCCTTTAGATATTTAACTCTTTACACTACCAGCTTAGCCTAACCAGCAATCTCTAACAGTTTCACCCCTTATGATTCATTTATGCCACAACGCTAAGCAGACACCCAACTACCTATCTATAAATAAATGTTATCCTTGTACTATATATTGACTTTGTGTACTAAATATTTGTGTACTGTTATATAATATCAATGTATGTTATACACCTATTGAGATAATAAAAGAATAAAAAATATATCTTCGTCTTCTGTTTTAAATTTAATGTTTTTCATTGATGTTGTATAATCTACTAACCTATCACTATCGCTCAAGTACACCAAGCACTCCAAAGTCAGCACACACCAGACATAAACAAGGCACTTCCGGGGTCACCGGGACTAGAGGTCACGGTTAACTCCCCCTACACCTACGGTACATTAGGTGCGCCGCGCACCTACTATATATCTTTGTTAATTTAGCACCTAAATTCGGGTCAAATACAACATTGTATACTACTAACGAGCACTATACAATACAATCTTCATACCAACATTGAGCTACCAATGTCAGACCTGGTCCCTAGATGCAAGAACAATAAGAAAATAACATCTACAGAGATGTAATGTGTTAGACGAATGACAGGAAACAGTCTGAGAGATAAGATCAGAAATGAAGAACTGAGAAAAAAAAGCTAGGAATAGCCCCCGTCACAGAATTTATAAAGGGAGACGCGATAGCTCAGTGGTTAGTGAGCTGGACTACAAAGGACAAGAGGTAGGTTTCAATCCTAACCGACAGCTTCCGGGTTCACCCAGCCTTTAATGGATACCTGATTTTTTTCGGGGAAAGTGAAGTGGCACGGGCGTAATACCGACCACGTTACCCCCACAAATCATGTACCGAAGATCTGTAAAATTTATGGTCACTAACACCATATTCCCTATACGTCACTTGGTGTGACAGGGGTACTTTACTTTTACTTTTTTTTATATATAATATATAAAGAAACAACAGATAAAATGGTTCGGCACGTGACAAGACAGAGAGAACAAAACACAACGAGCCTTCAACAAACGTTGTGAGAACACCAGACCCAAGGGTCGACCACGAAAAAGATGGATCGATGGAATATTAGCAGCACTAGGAAACATAACAGCAGCAGAGGCGAACAGAAGAGCAAAAAACCGCAAATGATATCTCCCCTCGACGCTGAAATGTAGATGAGGAAGAAAGGAAGAAGAAGTATAAAGATGAGTTTCAAACTGTAAAAAAGAGGTAGGCTTCAACTATCCCATCTGGTTCTTAAAGTGAACATAAACAACGGTAACAATGACGTATTATACATGGTTAAGTGCGGCAACTAAACCTCTGAAAATGTAGCGATAGGCATGTGTACCTGCTTCTACTGATACTGGTCCTTACAATACGACAGGTTTTAACGATTTCAATTATTTGGTAACGCCTTGTGATAAACGTCAAACATTACTTAGTGATAACATGCGATGTCTCCGCAGAATAATGCACATCAAAAATTAGGATAAACATTACCAACTTAACTGTCCTGCAACGTGCTAAGACCCTAACAATCATGTCGATGCTCAGATGTCGAAGACTAAGATGGCTGGGGCATGTCCAGCGAATGGAAGAAAAGCGCATCCCCAGGCAAATACTATATGGTGAACTAACACACGGAAAAGGCAAATCGGCAGATCTAAACTACGATATAGAGATATCTGTAAATCATCTCTGAATGACTTCTCCATCTGTGAAAATAACTGGGAAGATCTGGCAAGTGATAGCTCATCATGGAGAGCATGTATAAGGAACGGTATAACATGATTTTAGACTGTGCTATGGCAAAACTTAGAAGAGAAAAGACTAATTAAACAGGATGGAAAACCCTGTGGATCAATGGGCCTGACTTGTTCATTCTGTGACCACGTGTATTTGTCAAACATTGGTACAATTAGCCACGAGAGAAGCTGTTCGACAAAAACAAAATCTAAAAAAAAAATACACAATAGCCTCTACTAGACCGTATGATAAGACGAAAAGGGCCATATACTTAGTGATATTGAGTTATTTGTGAGTTATCATCACTGCGTTATTAAGTTATTTGTTGATTATTATTATTGCACTGCGAACATATCCATAACTACTCAGACCCCGTCTTCAGCCATGTCCAGCAGTGTCCAGCAATGTCCAGCATTATCCAGCGACTAACGACTCCAGTTCCGTGTCGGTTGATAAGTCTCGTATGCGCCCACAAAGTTTCTCGTTTCTGGGTGCACCCATCTTTATTCCCATCTCTTTCATTAAAAAGGAGTGACGTAGACTCGTGGTTGCCTAAGACCTGTGCCATTCCCACATCTTGAGGGTCTGCCAGATCCACTGGTTGCCCGTCTTCAATGATAGCACAGCTAGCCAACCTGTCCGCTTTTTCATTTCCCTCTTTCTCCCGCATGTCCAGGGACGCTGACAAACGTTACTCTGCGTTCTACCCATCGCATACTTACAGAGCCCGCCTCCACTTTTCTCATCATGCTCATTGAATCACTTTGCATACATACGTGGGTGCAGTCTTGTGACTCCAATGAGATGAATGCCCCAGTCAATGCCATCACCTCCATCTTCATGCTACTCGTGGTCATAACGTACACACCACTGTCTTCTTTGGCTGTACACGCCCAAGCACTCATTTGGTGTTGTATTGCGGATCCGTCTGTATAGATGACTGCATTTTCCTCGCCGGTGTTTTCCGCGATGAGGGCGTTAACCTCCGCAACGACAGCGACTAGACTCTGCTCCTGGCACTTCCTGTCCAGTGTGACGATACACGAAAATGTGCCACTGAATGATGAAGGCACCGGTATCCACTCCTCGCCAGCGTTGACATAGGTAAACCCACACACTTGTCTGATGTCATCTTCTGCGTGCCCCATCCATGATTTGCCTTTACCTAGTCTGTCACCTTTCCCTATTTGTGCAACATCATCATCAAGTACCAAACCTGCTGGCGTAGGTGATCATGTCTCTCCACAAATTTTGATCACGACAGTTATTTATCATTTCTGTTGTTGACCTTCTGCCAAGCCATTCTCTTAAGCTGTCTGGTATCATTTCTCATTGCTTCCCTTTATCTCTTCGTCCCTCATTTGTCCTGGTTGTTACAATATATTCCAGTTGTTCTCTTCTCATTACATGGCCAAAAAATGATGATTATTTCTTCCTAATATTGGAAATTAGCTTTCTGTTTGCTTTGGCCTTTTTCAGAACGTTTTCATTACTCTTCTTAGCTGTCCATGGTATTCTCAATATTCTTCTATAAAACCATATTTCTACATACTCCAGTGATTTTCTTGTCTGTTGGCCTATTGTCCATGATTCCCGCCCATAACAAAACCCTGCCAGGAATATATCGAACACCAACAACTTAAATGGTTTGCCCACCTGGTCAGAATGAATCCTCACCAATCACCATCAAGGGCGTTCTTCTCGAGAATGCATGGAAAAAGACCAAGAGGAAGACCTAGATGAAGATGGATAGATGCAGTGACAGAGACATGTAACAACAAAGGAAAATCACTAATTCAGACAGTTCGTGCAGCTCAAGAACGACAAATAATATAAACCACGACACCTTTTAGGTATCAGTGAGAAAGAGAAAAGAAGAAGGATAGATACAGTGACAGAGACATGTAACAACAAAGGAAAATCACTAATTCAGACAGTTTGAGCAGCTCAAGAACGACAAATGATATAACAACGACACCTTTTAGGTATCAGTGAGAAAGAGAAAAGAAGAAGATGGATAGATGCAGTGACAGAGACATGTAACAACAAAGGAAAATCACTAATTCAGACAGTTCGAGCAGCTCAAGAACGACAAATGATATAAACTACGACACCTTTTAGGTATCAGTAAGAAAGAGAAAAGAAGAAGTTTTCACGTTGAACTTAAGGATCATTACTTTGGCTACAGACATTCGACTGCCAAAGAGGTGACCATGACTTGAATTTGCAAAAGAACATTGTTGACAGTCAGTACAACGATGAAGTGAAGAAAACAGAAATATTGTAAAAACGACAAATAGATGTTTCTAGGAAAACAAGAATGTGTATGTAGGGCTCATGTTGAGCTTGAGGACTCAAGAAATCATGTACAAGGATCTCTTGTAACTTATAGTGACTCACGATCCAACAACTGACAGAATCTCTTGTAACCTTTAGTGACTTACGATCCAACAACTGACATGAGCTCTTGTAACCTTTAGCGACTCACGATCCAACAACTGACAGAATCTCTTGTAACCTTTAGTGACTTACGATCCAACAACTGACATGAGCTCTTGTAACCTTTAGCGACTCACGATCCAACAACTGACAGAATCTCTTGTAACATTTAGCGACTCACGATGCAACAACTGACATGAGCTCTTGTAACCTTTAGCGACTTACGATCCAACAACTGACATGAGCTCTTGTAACCTTTAGCGACTCACGATCCAACAACTGACAGAATCTCTTGTAACCTTTAGTGACTTACGATCCAACAACTGACATGAGCTCTTGTAACCTTTAGCGACTCACGATCCAACAACTGACAGAATCTCTTGTAACATTTAGCGACTCACGATGCAACAACTGACATGAGCTCTTGCAACCTTTAGCGACTTACGATCCAACAACTGACATGAGCTCTTGTAACCTTTAGCGACTCACGATCCAACAACTGACATGACCTCTTAAAACTTTTAACGACCTATGATCTAACAACTTACATGATATGTTGTAACTTTTAGTGACTTATGATCTAACAAGTGGCAGGGTCTCTTGTAACTTTTAGCGACTTATGATCCAACAAGTGGCATGATATGTTGTAACATTTAGCGACTTATGATCCAACAACTGACATATGTTGTAACATTTAGCGACTTATGATCTAACAGTTAGTATGGGTTCTTGTAACTTTTAACGTCATATGATCTACAAGTGGCAGGATCTCTTGTAAATTTTTAACGACTTATGATCTAACAAGTGGCAGGATCTCTTGTAACTTTTAGCGACTTATGATCTAACAAGTGGCAGGATCTCTTGTAACTTTTAGCGACTTATGATCTAACAAGTGGCAGGATCTCTTGTAACTTTTAGCGACTTATGATCTAACAAGTGGCAGGATCTCTTGTAACTTTTAGCGACTTATGATCTAACAAGTGGCAGGATCTCTTGTAACTTTTAGCGACTTATGATCTACAAGTGGCAGGATCTCTTGTAACTTTTAGCAACATATGATCTAACAAGTGGCAGGATCTCTTGTAACTTTTAGCGACTTATGATCTAACAAGTGGCAGGATCTCTTGTAACTTTTAGCGACTTATGATCTAACAAGTGACAGGATCTCTTGTAACTTTTAGCGACTTATGATCTAACAAGTGACAGGATCTCTTGTAACTTTTAGCGACTTATTATCCAACATTTAACATGAGCTCTTAAAACTTTTAACGACTTATGATCTAACAACTGACATGATATGTTGTAACTTTTAGTGACTTATGATCTAACAAGTGGTATGATATGTTGTAACATTTAGCGACTTATGATCCAACAACTGACATATGTTGTAACATTTAGCGACGTATGATACAACAACTGACATGATCTTTTGTAACTTTTAGCGACTTATGATCCAACAGTTAACATGAGCTCTTGTAACTTTTAACGACTTATGATCCAACAAGCGGCATGATATGTTGTAACATTTAGCGACTTATGATCCAACAACTGACATATGTTGTAACATTTAGCGACGTATGATACAACAACTGACATGAGCTCTTGTAACATTTAGCGACTTATGATCCAACAACTGACATATGTTGTAACATTTAGCGACGTATGATACAACAACTGACATGAGCTCTTGTAACCTTTAGCGACTTATGATCCAACAACTGACATGAGCTCTTGTTACCTTTAGCGACTTATGATCTAACAGTTAGTATGGGCTCTTGTAACTTTTAGCGACCTATGATCTACAAGTGGCAGGATCTCTTGTAAATTTTAACGACTTATGATCTAACAAGTGGCAGGATCTCTTGTAAATTTTAACGACTTATGATCTAACAAGTGACAGGATCTCTTGTAACTTTTAACGACTTATGATCTAACAAGTGGCAGGATCTCTTGTAAATTTTAACGACTTATGATCTAACAAGTGGCAGGATCTCTTGTAAATTTTAACGACTTATGATCTAACAAGTGGCAGGATCTCTTGTAAATTTTAACGACTTATGATCCAACAGTTAACATGAGCTCGTGTAACTTTTAGCGACTTATGATCTAACAAGTAACAGGATCTCTTGTAACTTTAAGCGACTTATGATCTAACAAGTGACAGGATCTCTTGTAACTTTTAGCGACTTATGATCCAACAGTTAACATGAGCTCGTGTAACTTTTAACGACTTATGATCTAACAAGTGACAGGATCTCTTGAAACTTTTAGCGACTTATGATCTAACAAGTGGCAGGATCTCTTGTAACTTTTAGCGACTTATGATCTAACAAGTGGCATGATATGTTGTAACATTTAACGACTTATGATCCAACAACTGACATGATATGTTGTAACATTTAGCGACGTATGATCCAACAACTGACATGATATGTTGTAACATTTAGCGACGTATGATCCAACAACTGACATGAGCTCTTGTAACTTTTAACGACTTATGATCTAACAAGTGACAGGATCTCTTGTAACTTTTAGCGACTTATGATCTAACAAGTGGCAGGATCTATTGTAACTTTTAGCGACTTATGATCTAACAAGTGACAGGATCTCTTGTAAATTTTAACGACTTATGATCTAACAAGTGACAGGATCTCTTGTAACTTTTAACGACTTATGATCTAACAAGTGGCAGGATCTCTTGTAACTTTTAGCGACTTATGATCTAACAAGTGGCAGGATCTCTTGTAACTTTTAGCGACTTATGATCTAACAAGTGGCAGGATCTCTTGTAACTTTTAACGACTTATGATCTAACAAGTGGCAGGATCTCTTGTAACTTTTAGCGACTTATGATCTAACAAGTGACAGGATCTCTTGTAACTTTTAGCGACTTATGATCCAACAGTTAACATGAGCTCGTGTAACTTTTAACGACTTATGATCTAACAAGTGGCATGATATGTTGTAACATTTAACGACTTATGATCCAACAACTGACATGATATGTTGTAACATTTAGCGACGTATGATCCAACAACTGACATGATATGTTGTAACTTTTAGCGACGTATGATCCAACAACTGACATGATATGTTGTAACATTTAGCGACGTATGATACAACTGACATGATATGTTGTAACATTTAGCGACGTATGATCCAACAACTGACATGATATGTTGTAACATTTAGCGACGTATGATCCAACAACTGACATGATATGTTGTAACATTTAGCGACGTATGATCCAACAACTGACATGACATGTTGTAACATTTAGCGACGTATGCGTATGATACAACAACTGACATGACATGTAACATTTAGCGACGTAAGATCCTACAAATGGCGTGCCGAAAACTAACGTTTTCCAGGAAACATCCCTATCTTTACAGCATATTCCCATTAGCGAGGCCTGCCGGGGGAATTTTGGGACTGGAGAATAAAAGCCGCTTGTCCGGTCCTGTCGCCGCGAGGTGTTTGGGTTAGGATTTTATTGCATCCCCCTCCCTCCCCCTCTTAAAAATAAACTTGCGACTCTACAGGGATTCGAACCAACGTTCTTTTGGTTTGGAGCACAACTATTTAGCGATTCGGTCACCGGCTCCCAAAGAAATATCTGCAATATATTTTGTTTAGTTTCGAACATTCTACGATAACAGTGTCCCTCCCACCTTTCACATCTTCACATCAACTACTACGCTAGAACAAGAGAGAACCAAACTTCTGTATTCATCAAACACCATTGAGAGAGAGTGGTCGATGATAAAGATGAATGAGACAGGAAGAAGGCTGGAAGAGATAGTAATAGACAGAAGTGATGAATTGTGAAATGCTTAGTTATGCCTCGATTGAGCATGTAAAGGCGGGAATAGTAGAATTGAAAACAGATTCAAGTAGAATAGAAAAGATTCAAGTAAAATAGAAAAGATTCAAGTAGAATAAAAGAGATTTAAGTAAAACAGAAAAGATTCAAGTAAAATAGAAGAGATTCAAGTAAAATAGAAAAGATTCAAGTAGAATAAAAGACATTTAAGTAAAACAGAAAAGATTCAAGTAAAATAGAAGAGATTCAAGTAAAATAGAAAAGATTCAAGTAGAATAGAAGAGATTTAAGTAAAACAGAAAAGATTCAAGTAAAATATAAGAGATTTAAGTAAAATAGAAAAGATTCAAGTAGAATAAAAAAGTTTCAAGTAAAATAGAAAATATTCAAGTAGAATAAAAGAGATTTAAGTAAAATAGAAAAGATTCAAGTAGAATAAAAAAGATTCAAGTAAAATAGAAAAGATGCAAGTAGAATAGAAGAGATTTAAGTAAAACAGAAAAGATTCAAGTAAAATAGAAGAGATTTAAATAAAACAGAAAAGATTCAGGTAAAATAGAAGAGATTTAAGTAAAACAAAAAACATTCAAGTAAAATAGAAGAGATTTAAGTAAAACAGAAAAGATTCAAGTAGAATAAAAAAAGATTCAAGTAAAATAGAAAAGATTCAAGTAGAATAGAAGAGATTTAAGTAAAACAGAAAAGATTCAAGTAAAATAGAAGAGATTTAAGTAAAACAGAAAAGATTCAGGTAAAATAGAAGAGATTTAAGTAGAATAGAAGAGATTTAAGTAAAACAGAAAAGATTTAAGTAAAACAGAAAAGATTCAAGTAAAATAGAAGAGATTTAAGTAAAACAAAAAACATTCAAGTAAAATAGAAGAGATTTAAGTAAAACAGAAAAGATTCAAGTAAAATAGAAGAGATTTAAGTAAAACAAAAAACATTCAAGTAAAATAGAAGAGATTCGAGTAACAGAACAGATTCATGTACACTAAAAAAGATGCAAATAAAATAAAACAGATTAAAATAGAATAAAGAAGAATATATTGAAATAGAATAAATTAAAATAGAAAAAAATAGAGAGGAGTAGAATATTTTTAAAATATAATAAATTAAAGAATAGAATAGCTTAAATTAGAAAAAAAAATAACGTTGAATATAACAGATTAAAGCACAGTATTACAGAATATAATAAAGTTGAACACAATAATAACAATAATAAAACAAGGGAGCCGCGATAGCTCAGTGGTTAGTGAACTGGACTACAAAGGACAAAAGGTAGGGTTCCATCCCAACCGACGTCTTCCGGGTTCACCCATCCTTTATTGGTACCGGATTTTTTTTCTGGGGAAAGTAAAGCGGCACGGGCGTAATACCGACCACATTACCCCAAAAATCATGTGCTGAAGGTATGTAAAATATAGGGTCACTAACACCATATTCCCTTACGCCACTTGGCGTGACGGGGGCACTTTACTTTTTACAATAATAAAATATGATGGAAAATGCGAAAGAGATTGAAAAGAATTTTACAATACAATAAAGAATAGAAAATAACATAACAGAATAGGATAGAATAGACAACAGTCAAGTAACGAATAGAATAGGGGTCTCTTATGACTATTACCAGTGTCAGAACTGTACAAGCAATTCAGATGCCAACAGACAGACCTGAGCTCAGTGCTTTCTTTGAGCTTATTAAAAAGTATACAACTGGAAAGGGGATTACAATCAGGCAGAAGTGAATTAATAGAATAAAGTGTGACAACAGAGTCAGCACAAGAGGGCAATTCGGCTCATATCACCATGTGCCATACCGGTTGCAATATACGATATTTATCATTTCAGGATTCTTTGTCCATCGTGCATCGTATCAGTTCTGTTGTTGACTGTTTTCCATGCCATGAAACCAAGCTATCTAGTTTTTTTCTCTCTTTGTCGTCCACGATCTCTCTTTCCCTGTATTTTGCCAGTTGTAACCAAGTATTCCAACTTTCCTCTTCTCATGATGAGCCCGAAAAATGCTGATTGTTTCATTATGATGTTTTTTATGAGCTCCCTTTTTGTGTTGGCCTCTTTGAGAATTTCCTCATTGGTCTTTTTAGCTGTCCAGGGAATATTTAACATTCTTCTGAGAAATCGCATCTCTGTAGTATCTAATTATCTTTTCATTTGTTTATCTACTGTCCATGATTTGCTTTCATGGGTCAGAATTGGTTACTATAGCATTGATTACCTCTTTCTCACTTCTATTGACACATATTTGTTGCACAAAATATTTTTCATTTTCTGAAAAGCTACTTTGATCTGTGCTATTCTACTTTTTTTTATTTATGTGATGCATCTCCCATCTGATGTTATTGTTGTGCCCAAATATTTCGAGTAGAGAAGGTAGAAACAAAGTATAATGGATTTATAAAAAAAACCACATATACAATTAATTATTAAAACAAGATTTAATATCATCATCATTTAGTACCGTGCCTGCTGACATATGTGATCATGTCTCTCCACAACTTTCTATCTCGACAGTTATGTATCATTTCTGTTGTTGACTTTCTGTCAAGCCACTCTCTTAAGCTGTCTGGTATCTTTTTTCTTTGTCTCCCACTATCTCTTTATCCTCAATTTTCCCAGTTGTTACAATATATTCCAGCTGTTCTCTTCTCATTACATGCCCAAAAATGATGCTTGTTTCTTCCTAATATTGGACATTAGCTCTCTTTTTGCTTTAACCTCTTTCAAAACATTTTCATGACTCTTCTTAGCTGTCCATGGTATTCTCAACATTTTTCTGTTAAACCAAATTTATACAGACTCCAGTGATTTTCTTGTCTGTTGTCATGTTAAGATTCAATATATAAACTATTTTTGACGATAAAAGTAACATTTAACAGTTTATTTACCCTGGCTTTCTAATTATTCAAATAATCCTTACCTTTACTTTGTAAACTTTGTTCCATAAAATTAAAACGACATCCACCA
Source organism: Megaustenia siamemsis (assembly GCA_032433765.1). Lineage (NCBI taxonomy): Eukaryota > Metazoa > Mollusca > Gastropoda > Stylommatophora > Ariophantidae > Megaustenia > Megaustenia siamemsis. Next base: position 11,718,198 of record JAVIAB010000104.1, read on the forward strand.
AGTGGTTGAATGATGATCTACCGTTCTACGTCATTCTGGAAACTTTTCCAACACAGCAGGAAAGTTCATCATTTAATATTTAGTCTTTCATTAACAGTAGAAAATAAATATAAAAAGTATACACCCCAACGATGATAATTGTTAACGAGTCCCTACACATCTACCAACATGTTCACAAAATAATTGTTTCCAATGATAAAGAAAGCAGTGAACAGAACACACAACTTGCCGAAATCGGGATCAACTCGTGAAACACATCACAAACTCAGCTACCTTGTAATACAGTCAATAGGGAAGAAAATAACAAGAAAGAATGATATTAATATTATCTCAAACTGTTGCTGGTATCCTCAGATAAACTAAAACAATGTTCGAATTGTAGACGCAAACAAAAGTGGGGATGACACCGACGGGTAGGACAATATCAACACTGGGACACGTTCTGTAATAGCGCGGACGACGCTTCTGATTGGTGAGTTCCAGCCAGGCAATGATTGATTGACCAATCGATGGCGCTGTAATATCATCGGACCGTTTTGGGAAGCCGGTCGACAAATGGCGGGAAGAGGAATTTTATTTTTCACAAAACAAAAACAAAAAAATACCACATCTTTATTTTTATTATTTTTTTCTTATTTCTACAATTTCAAATTAACTTTGGATTCCTCTTTAATTCTTGAAACCTGAAGCTTTTGGGGCAATTATTTCGGAACTATTAGAACACGTATTAAGAGGAATCGGATTTGGAAATAAGGTTATAACAGGTCTGAAGACAAAATTATTGCAATAACCGAAGGTGTCTTGTCCAACGTGATGTCTGTTTGGGGAGATAGGCTCATAAAAATGAGTTCCAAAAAGAGAATGATTTGCTTTCTAGTGTCTTCTGCACTCTATTATACCTGAAAAACATGGACATTTACAAAGTTACACTAGAAAGCAATAAACTTCAAATAGATCACAAGCATTTAAGGCTTCAATTAGAAGTTCATATTTTTAAATTATACACCCTGGGTGTCTCGTACATAGTCATTTCTCTGAAAGATATACCCTGGGTGTCTCTTACATAGTCATTTCTCTGAAAGATAAACCCTGGGTGTCTCTTACATAGTCATTTCTCTGAAAGATATACCCTGGGTGTCTCTAACATAGTCACCTCTCTGAAAGATATATCATGGGTGTCTCTAACATAGTCACCTCTCTGAAAGATATATCATGGGTGTCTCTAACATAGTCACCTCTCTGAAAGATATATCATGGGTGTCTCTAACATAGTCACCTCTCTGAAAGATATATCATGGGTGTCTTTTACTTAGTCACCTCTCTGAAAGATATATCATGGGTGTTTCTAACATAGTCACCTCTCTGAAAGATATATCATGGGTGTCTCTAACATAGTCACCTCTCTGAAAGATATACCCTGGGTGTCTCTAACATAGTCACCTCTCTGAAAGATATATCATGGGTGTCTCTAACATAGTCACCTCTCTGAAAGATATATCAAGGGTGTCTCTAACATAGTCACTTCTCTGAAAGATATATCATGGGTGTCTCTAACATAGTCACCTCTCTGAAAGATATATCAAGGGTGTCTCTAACATAGTCACTTCTCTGAAAGATATATCATGGGTGTTTCTAACATAGTCACCTCTCTGAAAGATATATCATGGGTGTCTCTAACATAGTCACATCTCTGAAAGATATATCATAGGTGTTTCTAACATAGTCACCTCTCTGAAAGATATATCATGGGTGTTTCTAACATAGTCACCTCTCTGAAAGATATATCATGGGTGTCTCTAACATAGTCACCTCTCTGAAAGATATACCCTGGGTGTCTCTAACATAGTCACCTCTCTGAAAGATATATCATGGGTGTCTCTAACATAGTCACCTCTCTGAAAGATATATCAAGGGTGTCTCTAACATAGTCACTTCTCTGAAAGATATATCATGGGTGTCTCTAACATAGTCACCTCTCTGAAAGATATATCAAGGGTGTCTCTAACATAGTCACTTCTCTGAAAGATATATCATGGGTGTTTCTAACATAGTCACCTCTCTGAAAGATATATCATGGGTGTCTCTAACATAGTCACTTCTCTGAGAGATATATCATGGGTGTCTCTAACATAGTCACCTCTCTGAAAGATATATCATGGGTGTCTCTAACATAGTCACTTCTCTGAAAGATATATCATGGGTGTCTCTAACATAGTCACCTCTCTGAAAGATATATCATGGGTGTCTCTAACATAGTCACTTCTCTGAAAGATATATCATGGGTGTCTCTAACATAGTCACCTCTCTGAAAGATATATCAAGGGTGTCTCTAACATAGTCACTTCTCTGAAAGATATATCATGGGTGTCTCTAACATAGTCACCTCTCTGAAAGATATATCATGGGTGTCTTTTACTTAGTCACCTCTCTGAAAGATATATCTTGGGTGTCTCTTACATAGTCACCTCTCTGAAAGGTATATCATGGGTGTCTCTAACATAGTCACCTCTCTGAAAGATATACCCTGGGTGTCTCTAACATAGTCACCTCTCTGAAAGATATATCCTGGGTGTCTCTAACATAGTCACTTCTCTGAAAGATATATCATGGGTGTCTCTAACATAGTCACCTCTCTGAAAGATATATCAAGGGTGTCTCTAACATAGTCACTTCTCTGAAAGATATATCATGGGTGTCTCTAACATAGTCACCTCTCTGAAAGATATATCAAGGGTTTCTCTAACATAGTCACTTCTCTGAAAGATATATCATGGGTGTTTCTAACATAGTCACCTCTCTGAAAGATATATCAATGGTGTCTCTAACATAGTCACCTCTCTGAAAGATATATCCTGGGTGTCTCTAACATAGTCACCTCTCTGAAAGATATATCAAGGGTGTCTCTAACATAGTCACTTCTCTGAAAGATATATCATGGGTGTCTCTAACATAGTCACCTCTCTGAAAGATATATCATGGATGTCTTTTACTTAGTCACCTCTCTGAAAGATAAATCTTGGGTGTCTCTTACATACTCACCTCTCTGAAAGGTATATCATGGGTGTCTCTAACATAGTCACCTCTCTGAAAGATATATCCTGGGTGTCTCTTACATAGTAACCTCTCTGAAAGATATATCCTGGGTGTTTCTTACATAGTCACCTCTCTGAAAGATATATCCTGGGTGTCTCTTACATAGTCACCTCTCTGAAAGATATATCAATGGTGTCTCTAACATAGTCACCTCTCTGAAAGATATACCCTGGGTGTCTCTAACATAGTCATCTCTGAGAAAGATATATCCTGGGTATCTCTAACATAGTCACTTCTCTGAAAGATATATCATCGGTGTCTCTAACATAGTCACCTCTCTGAAAGATATATCAAGGGTGTCTCTAACATAGTCACTTCTCTGAAAGATATATCATGGGTGTCTCTAACATAGTCACCTCTCTGAAAGATATATCAAGGGTGTCTCTAACATAGTCACTTCTCTGAAAGATATATCATGGGTGTTTCTAACATAGTCACCTCTCTGAAAGATATATCATGGGTGTCTCTAACATAGTCACCTCTCTGAAAGATATATCCTGGGTGTCTCTAACATAGTCACCTCTCTGAAAGATATATCAAGGGTGTCTCTAACATAGTCACTTCTCTGAAAGATATATCATGGGTGTCTCTAACATAGTCACCTCTCTGAAAGATATATCATGGGTGTCTTTTACTTAGTCACCTCTCTGAAAGATAAATCTTGGGTGTCTTTTACATACTCACCTCTCTGAAAGGTATATCATGGGTGTCTCTAACATAGTCACCTCTCTGAAAGATATATCAAGGGTGTCTCTAACATAGTCACTTCTCTGAAAGATATATCATGGGTGTCTCTAACATAGTCACTTCTCTGAAAGATATATCATGGGTGTCTCTAACATAGTCACCTCTCTGAAAGATATATCAAGGGTGTCTCTAACATAGTCACCTCTCTGAAAGATATATCCTGGGTGTCTCTAACATATTCACCTCTCTGAAAGATATACTCTGGTTGTCTCTTACATAGTAACATCTCTGAAAGATATACCGTGGGTGTCTCCTACATAGTCACATCTTTGAAAGATATACCCTGGGTATCTCTTACATAGTCACATCTCTGAAAGATATACCCTGGGTGTCTCTTACATAGTCACATCTCTGAATGATATACACTGGGTGTCTCTTACATCCTCACATCTCTGAAAGATATACCCTGGGTGTCTCTTACATAGTCACATCTCTGAAAGATATACCCTGGGTATCTCTTACATAGTCACATCTCTGAAATTATACCCTGGGTGTCTCTTACATAGTCACATCAATGAAAGTTATACACTGGGTGTCTCTTACATAGTCACATCTCTGAAAGATATACCCTGGTTGTCTCTTACATAGTCACATCTCTGAAATATGTACCCTGGTTGTCTCTTACATAGTCACATCTCTGAAAAATATACCCTAGGTGTCTTTAACATAGTCACCACTCTGAAAGATATCCACTGGATGTCTTTTAACATAGTCACATCTCTGAAAGATATACACTGGGTGTCTTTAACATAGTCACATCTCTGAAAGATACACACTGGGTGTCTCTAACATAGTCACATCTCTGAAAGATATACACTGGGTGTCTCTTACATAGTCATTTCTCTGAAAGATAAACCCTGGGTGTCTCTTACATAGTCATTTCTCTGAAAGATATACCCTGGGTGTCTCTAACATAGTCACCTCTCTGAAAGATATATCATGGGTGTCTCTAACATAGTCACTTCTCTGAAAGAAATATCATAGGTGTTTCTAACATAGTCACCTCTCTGAAAGATATATCATGGGTGTCTCTAACATAGTCACCTCTCTGAAAGATATATCATGGGTGTCTCTAACATAGTCACCTCTCTGAAAGATATATCAAGGGTGTCTCTAACATAGTCACTTCTCTGAAAGATATATCATGGGTGTCTCTAACATAGTCACCTCTCTGAAAGATATATCAAGGGTTTCTCTAACATAGTCACTTCTCTGAAAGATAAATCATGGGTGTTTCTAACATAGTCACCTCTCTGAAAGATATATCAATGGTGTCTCTAACATAGTCACCTCTCTGAAAGATATATCCTGGGTGTCTCTAACATAGTCACCTCTCTGAAAGATATATCAAGGGTGTCTCTAACATAGTCACTTCTCTGAAAGATATATCATGGGTGTCTCTAACATAGTCACCTCTCTGAAAGATATATCATGGGTGTCTTTTACTTAGTCACCTCTCTGAAAGATATATCTTGGGTGTCTCTTACATAGTCACCTCTCTGAAAGGTATATCATGGGTGTCTCTAACATAGTCACCTCTCTGAAAGATATACCCTGGGTGTCTCTAACATAGTCACCTCTCTGAAAGATATATCCTGGGTGTCTCTAACATAGTCACTTCTCTGAAAGATATATCATGGGTGTCTCTAACATAGTCACCTCTCTGAAAGATATATCAAGGGTGTCTCTAACATAGTCACTTCTCTGAAAGATATATCATGGGTGTCTCTAACATAGTCACCTCTCTGAAAGATATATCAAGGGTTTCTCTAACATAGTCACTTCTCTGAAAGATATATCATGGGTGTTTCTAACATAGTCACCTCTCTGAAAGATATATCAATGGTGTCTCTAACATAGTCACCTCTCTGAAAGATATATCCTGGGTGTCTCTAACATAGTCACCTCTCTGAAAGATATATCAAGGGTGTCTCTAACATAGTCACTTCTCTGAAAGATATATCATGGGTGTCTCTAACATAGTCACCTCTCTGAAAGATATATCATGGATGTCTTTTACTTAGTCACCTCTCTGAAAGATAAATCTTGGGTGTCTCTTACATACTCACCTCTCTGAAAGGTATATCATGGGTGTCTCTAACATAGTCACCTCTCTGAAAGATATATCCTGGGTGTCTCTTACATAGTCACCTCTCTGAAAGATATATCCTGGGTGTTTCTTACATAGTCACCTCTCTGAAAGATATATCCTGGGTGTCTCTTACATAGTCACCTCTCTGAAAGATATATCAATGGTGTCTCTAACATAGTCACCTCTCTGAAAGATATACCCTGGGTGTCTCTAACATAGTCATCTCTGAGAAAGATATATCCTGGGTATCTCTAACATAGTCACTTCTCTGAAAGATATATCATGGGTGTCTCTAACATAGTCACCTCTCTGAAAGATATATCAAGGGTGTCTCTAACATAGTCACTTCTCTGAAAGATATATCATGGGTGTCTCTAACATAGTCACCTCTCTGAAAGATATATCAAGGGTGTCTCTAACATAGTCACTTCTCTGAAAGATATATCATGGGTGTTTCTAACATAGTCACCTCTCTGAAAGATATATCATGGGTGTCTCTAACATAGTCACCTCTCTGAAAGATATATCCTGGGTGTCTCTAACATAGTCACCTCTCTGAAAGATATATCAAGGGTGTCTCTAACATAGTCACTTCTCTGAAAGATATATCATGGGTGTCTCTAACATAGTCACCTCTCTGAAAGATATATCATGGGTGTTTTTTACTTAGTCACCTCTCTGAAAGATAAATCTTGGGTGTCTTTTACATACTCACCTCTCTGAAAGGTATATCATGGGTGTCTCTAACATAGTCACCTCTCTGAAAGATATATCAAGGGTGTCTCTAACATAGTCACTTCTCTGAAAGATATATCATGGGTGTCTCTAACATAGTCACTTCTCTGAAAGATATATCATGGGTGTCTCTAACATAGTCACCTCTCTGAAAGATATATCAAGGGTGTCTCTAACATAGTCACCTCTCTGAAAGATATATCCTGGGTGTCTCTAACATATTCACCTCTCTGAAAGATATACTCTGGTTGTCTCTTACATAGTAACATCTCTGAAAGATATACCGTGGGTGTCTCCTACATAGTCACATCTTTGAAAGATATACCCTGGGTATCTCTTACATAGTCACATCTCTGAAAGATATACCCTGGGTGTCTCTTACATAGTCACATCTCTGAATGATATACACTGGGTGTCTCTTACATCCTCACATCTCTGAAAGATATACCCTGGGTGTCTCTTACATAGTCACATCTCTGAAAGATATACCCTGGGTATCTCTTACATAGTCACATCTCTGAAATTATACCCTGGGTGTCTCTTACATAGTCACATCTATGAAAGTTATACACTGGGTGTCTCTTACATAGTCACATCTCTGAAAGATATACCCTGGTTGTCTCTTACATAGTCACATCTCTGAAATATGTACCCTGGTTGTCTCTTACATAGTCACATCTCTGAAAAATATACCCTAGGTGTCTTTAACATAGTCACCACTCTGAAAGATATCCACTGGATGTCTTTTAACATAGTCACATCTCTGAAAGATATACACTGGGTGTCTTTAACATAGTCACATCTCTGAAAGATACACACTGGGTGTCTCTAACATAGTCACATCTCTGAAAGATATACACTGGGTGTCTCTTACATAGTCATTTCTCTGAAAGATAAACCCTGGGTGTCTCTTACATAGTCATTTCTCTGAAAGATATACCCTGGGTGTCTCTAACATAGTCACCTCTCTGAAAGATATATCATGGGTGTCTCTAACATAGTCACTTCTCTGAAAGAAATATCATAGGTGTTTCTAACATAGTCACCTCTCTGAAAGATATATCATGGGTGTCTCTAACATAGTCACCTCTCTGAAAGATATATCATGGGTGTCTCTAACATAGTCACCTCTCTGAAAGATATATCAAGGGTGTCTCTAACATAGTCACTTCTCTGAAAGATATATCATGGGTGTCTCTAACATAGTCACCTCTCTGAAAGATATATCAAGGGTTTCTTTAACATAGTCACTTCTCTGAAAGATATATCATGGGTGTTTCTAACATAGTCACCTCTCTGAAAGATATATCAATGGTGTCTCTAACATAGTCACCTCTCTGAAAGATATATCCTGGGTGTCTCTAACATAGTCACCTCTCTGAAAGATATATCAAGGGTGTCTCTAACATAGTCACTTCTCTGAAAGATATATCATGGGTGTCTCTAACATAGTCACCTCTCTGAAAGATATATCATGGGTGTCTTTTACTTAGTCACCTCTCTGAAAGATAAATCTTGGGTGTCTCTTACATACTCACCTCTCTGAAAGGTATATCATGGGTGTCTCTAACATAGTCACCTCTCTGAAAGATATATCCTGGGTGTCTCTTACATAGTCACCTCTCTGAAAGATATATCCTGGGTGTCTCTTACATAGTCACCTCACTGAAAGATATATCCTGGGTGTCTCTAACATATTCACCTCTCTGAAAGATATATCCTGGGTGTCTCTAACATATTCACCTCTCTGAAAGATATATCCTGGGTGTCTCTAACATATTCACATCTCTGAAAGATATACTCTGGTTGTCTCTTACATAGTAACATCTCTGAAAGATATACCGTGGGTGTCTCCTACATAGTCACATCTTTGAAAGATATACCCTGGGTATCTCTTACATAGTCACATCTCTGAAAGATATACCCTGGGTGTCTCTTACATAGTCACATCTCTGAATGATATACACTGGGTGTCTCTTACATCCTCACATCTCTGAAAGATATACCCTGGGTGTCTCTTACATAGTCACATCTCTGAAAGATATACCCTGGGTATCTCTTACATAGTCACATCTCTGAAATTATACCCTGGGTGTCTCTTACATAGTCACATCTATGAAAGTTATACCCTGGGTGTCTCTTACATAGTCACATCTCTGAAAGATATACCCTGGTTGTCTCTTACATAGTCACATCTCTGAAATATGTACCCAGGTTGTCTCTTACATAGTCACATCTCTGAAAAATATACCCTAGGTGTCTTTAACATAGTCACCTCTCTGAAAGATATACACTGGATGTCTTTTAACATAGTCACATCTCTGAAAGATATACACTGGGTGTCTTTAACATAGTCACATCTCTGAAAGATATTCACTGGGTGTCTCTAACATAGTCACATCTTTAAATTATATGTCCTGTCTATTCCCTTCTCTTTCCATCACAATTCTTCTACATATCCCCATTTCAATATCTATAATAAATCATCAAAACACGTCATCTACTATGACGGATATATCTTGAGTATCTTCTACAAAAACGACATTTCAAGATACATCCCAGACATCTTCTACAAAGACAACATTTCAAGATACACCCTGGACATTTTATACAAAGACGATATTTCAAGATACATCCTAGACATCTTCTACAAAGACGACATTTCAAGATACATCCTGAACATCTTCTACAAAGACGACATTTCAAGATACATTCTAGACATCTTCTACAAAGACGACATTTCAAGATACATTGTAGACATCTTCTACAAAGACGACATTTCAAGATAGATCCTGGACATCTTCTACAAAGACGACATTTCAAGATACATCCTGGACATCTTCTACAAAGACGACACTTCAAGATACATCCTGGACATCTACAAAGTAAATGTTTCTCAAATATAACACGATGATAGTTGCTATATCAGATACAAGTTACAACAAACTAACAAACATGATAAGTAAACGGTAAACATAAACGGCCCCGTCACGCCAAGTGGCATATAAGGAATATGGTGTTAGTGACCATAATTTTAACTGAAAAAAATTTTACAGCACATGATTTTTGGGGTAATGTGGTCGGTATTACGCCCGTGCCGCCTAAACTTTCCAAGACCAAAAATCCGTTACCAATATAAGAGCTGAGTGAACCCGGAAGCTGTCAATCAGGATCTAACCCGACCTCTTGTCCTTTGTAGTCCAGTTTACTAACCACTGAACTATCGCGACAATCATGATGGTCCGTTATTAAATGATGTACAGAAATACAAAGTTAGTTCGGACACATACAGAGATCAAAAGGTCAAGCAGAGATCAAAAGGTCAAGCAGAGATCAAAAGGTCAAGCAGAGATCAAAAGGTCAAGCAGAGATCATTCTCGAGGGCATGATCAGAGGTTAGATAAACAAATAGGTCAGAAAAACATGAGGGATCACATCATGAAGAAGTAAACAGCCCTGGGATTTGTTATGGTTATGGAAGGCCCCTGTATCACTGCAAACGAATTAAAATCCATAATTGCCCAACCGCCCGTGCCAGTGGAATCATCCGAATTACTAACTAATCTCCCAAACAAAGAAAGATAGTTGCTGTCCCCATCATAAGAGTCTCAACACACGCCAAAATACATAAGGCGAAACCGCACAAAAGTGAACACAGCCATCTGTTCCCTGTCAAACGATATCATCATTCATCAAAAGCAATAAGAATATCGAAACATGATCAAAACGGATGAAACGCACAGCGCACGGTGTGCACAGACAACTTAACTCAGTAGCTCCTGATTTAGCAAGCCGGACTTGGAATATGAGGAGACTGCAAAAAGAACGTTTTTCAGACACAGCCTTTAACGGTTCCTGCCGCTTATCCGCCATTTTGACCGGAAGTTCTAGGATTTGTTAACGACCAAGGTATGTCGATCGCATCATCATCTAGTTGAGTAACCATTTGAAAACGTTGCTCTCATCACAGCACGTTTGAATGTGTCCCAGTCTCTAGCCAGATCTCCCACTTCTTCTGTTGTCATGTTCACGGTCTCCTTGATGTCTTGAAACCACCTTCTTCATTGTCTGTCCCAGCGCGTTACCCAGGAACCATGCCCTCCATTATTGTTCTTTCCACATCACTGTGTCATTTAACGTGATCGCAATATTTTAATTTCCTCTGAAAGATGATGTTAATAAACCAGTTCTGTTTAAAGTGCACCTCTTTTAAAGTCCCCATTGCTGTTATCCATGATCCAAAGTATCTTAAAGACCCTTTCTGTAATATGTTGCATAGAACAAATACATTTTCTATAATATGTTGCATAGAACAAATACACTTTCTGTAATATGTTGCATAGAACAAATACATTTTCTATAATATGTTGCATAGAACAAATACACTTTCTGTAATATGTTGCATAGAACAAATACAATTTCTGTAATATGTTGCATAGAACAAATACACTTTCTGTAATATGTTGCATAGAACAAATACACTTTCTGTAATATGTTGCATAGAACAAATACACTTTCTGTAATATGTTGCATAGAACAAATACACTTTCTGTAATATGTTGCATAGAACAAATACACTTTCTGTAATATGTTGCATAGAACAAATACACTTTCTGTAATATGTTGCATAGAACAAATACACTTTCTGTAATATGTTGCATAGAACAAATACACTTTCTGTAATATGTTGCTAAATGTTTGTATTACTGTCTTCTTATCACTGTGCCATATGTTTCTCATTGTATTTAATGTTTTCAAGCATTAATGTCATGAGTAATCAAGAAATTTTGACATATGGAAGCGAATCATGGACAATAGACAAACAAATGAAAAGACGATTAGAGGCCACAGAGATGGGATTTCTCAGAAGAATGTTGAAAGTTCCCTGGACAGCAAAAAAGACCAATGAGGAAGTTCTCAAAGAGGCCAACACAAAAAGGGAGCTCTTAAAAACATTAGAAAGAAGCAATCAACATTTTTCGGGCACATCATGAGAAGAGGAAAGTTGGAATACTTGGTTACAACTGGCAAAATAAAAGGAAAGAGAGATCGCGGACGCCAAAGAGAGAAAATACTGGATAGCTTGGTGTCACGGCATGGAAAACAGTCAACAACAGAACTGATACGATGCACTGTAGATAGAAGATTATGGAGGGACATGATCGCCTACGCCAACCTGTATGGCACATGATGATGATGAATCAAGAAAAGACGATGGACATTCTTTGGACATGTGTGGAAACAACAAGTAGGAGGAAAAGAGGCCGACCTAGAGAAACACTGAGAAGAACACTGATCAGAGAGGCAAAGGCTGCAGGAATTGGTTCCCTCACTAAGATTGAGATGATTGCACAGAACAGAGACAAAAGGCGAGATTTGATCAATGTTTTTTCAATGGATTGAGACTGCTAGAAAGAAAATTTGGAAAGCAGCAATTTGGATTCAGGAAAAACAGTGGGACAAAAGAAGCCATATTCAGCATGAGAACATTGATTGAAAAGTACATAGAAGTAAACAAACCAATATATGCCTGCTTTATAGACTACACCAAAGCTTTCGATAGAATACACCATAACCAACTTATAGACTGTCTAAAGGATATAAATCTAGACGACACAGACATACGACTGATCTGTAATTTGTACTGGGAGCAAACAGCAATAATAAGATATAACAAGGAGAACTCTACACCCATGGACATAAAAAGAGGAGTAAGACAAGGATGCATCCTATCACCAAGCTTGTTCAATCTATACACTGAGCAAATCATTAAAAACATCTCAGAGATACCAGGCCTAAACATTAATGGAAAGATAATCAATAACCTAAGATATGCTGATGATACTGTTCTACTAGCAGAAAATCCTAAAGACCTACAACAATGTGATAAACATAACAAGCAAAACATATGGACTAGAAATGAATATCAAAAAGACAAAAACTATGATCATAAAAAAGAAAATTCTCAAGACCTACAATCAAATATCGCCCGTGCGCTGCCGGGGCCCGAAAGGGGAGTAAAGAATAGCGGCGCTGTACCCTACCAGGCATGTTCGTAAAAGGCGAGAAAGGAGGGTTAGGCATGGGACTGGCTATCCCATACTGTAAAATAAATAAGCCGAAAAAACTTCACAAACATGAACAAGTCAAAGAAAGATAAAGTAAATCCGTCAACCAGGAAAGAGAAGAGCTCTCTGTCTAAGAGACGTATGACGCAATCCGGAGAAAGCCGTAAGGAGTCCGGGTTGCCGACTCACCCTTTGGCTACCAGGAAATCATCCAGAATTGGCACCTGGAATGTTCGTTCCCTTAACGAACAGGGAAAAGCTGCACAAGTGGCAGCAGAAATGACTAACTACAAGATAGATATTCTGGGAATGTGTGAAACAAGATGGCTGGGAGCGGAGAGAATACAATTGAATACAGGGGAGATGATTTTATCATCAGGACACCAGGAACCAGGAGCACAACATAGCGAAGGGGTAGCTATAATGCTATCAAAGAATGCACAGAAGACACTAATAGAATGGGAGGCAGTGGGACCAAGACTGGTGAGAGCAACATTTAAAACAACCAAAAACAAAATAAAATTACACATTATACAATGCTATGCGCCAACCAACGATAAAGATGACTCAGTTAAAGATGATTTTTATAAACAGCTACAATGTCAGATGGATGCAAGACGAGCCAAGGATATTATAATCTTGATGGGAGACCTAAATGCTAAGGTAGGATCAGACAACAGAGGCTTCGAAGAGATTATGGGAAAACATGGACTTGGAGATATAAACGAGAATGGAGAGATATTTGTGAATTTCTGCGCCCTTAATCAAGTGAGCCTAGGAGGAACAATATTCCAACATAAAAGAATACACAAAGCTACATGGGTGTCACAAGATCATAGAACGGAAAATCAAATTGATCACATATGTATTAATAATAAGTTTAAGTCATCCTTACAGGATGTAAAAGTATATAGAGGGGCAGATGTAGCTTCTGATCATCATCTTCTGTTAGCCAAACTTAAAATTAAACTAAAAAGGTATACTACAACGAATAAGGGTAGAAAGTATTTCAATGTAGGGTTTCTTAAAGAACAAGGAATTAAAGATAAATTTGCAGTCACAATATCAAACAAATACCAAGTCCTCCAACAACTAGAAAATACAATAAATATAGAAGATCATTGGAAACAGGTAAAAGATATATGGAAAGAGGCATGCGAAGAAACACTGGGGAAAAGAAAACGCCAGAATAAGGCATGGATGACAGCAGAGACCCTGGACAAAATTAAAGAACAAGAAAGCAGACATAAATAAAAGCAAAACAAGAAGTAATAAAGCCAAGACACAGGAAGCTTACACAGAGGTGAACAAAGAAGTGAGAAGATGCATTAAAAGGGATAAGAGGAAATATATAGATGAACTAGCTAAAGAGGCAGAAGAAGCAGCAAATAAAGGGAATATGAAAGAACTGTACAACAGCACAAAGAAATTAGGTGGAAAATACAAACAGATCAACGCCTTTATCAAAGATAAGAATGGAAATCTGCTTAGTAATATAAGGGAACAAATGGAGAGATGGAAAGAGCACTTTGAAGAACTTTTGAACAGACCCAGCTCAAATAATCCTCCAGGTATATTACCAGCAGAAGAAGAGTTACACGTTAACTGCGGAAAACCAAGTAAAGAAGAAATAATGAAAGCCATCAAACTATTAAAAGATGGTAAAGCCACAGGACCAGATGAAATTCCTTCGGAAGCCATCAAAGCAGATATTAACACCTCTACCAAGATGTTACATGATCTATTTGATAAAATTTGGGAGAGGGAAGAAATACCTAAAGACTGGAAAGAAGGTTATATGATCAAACTACCAAAGAAATGAAGTTTACAGGAGTGCACAAATTATAGGGGAATTATGCTACTATCAGTGCCAGGAAAAATATTAGGCAGAATCATTCTGGAGAGACTAAAGGAGGCTATAGAGAAACACTTGAGACATGAACACGCAGGTTTTAGGAAGAACAGATCATGTGCTGATCAAATAACTACTCTACGTATAATAGTTGAACAAAGTTTAGAACTAAAATCCCCACTTTATATTGGATTCATAGATTACGAAAAGGCATTTGATAGTTTAGACAGAAGAATGCTTTGGAAGTTGCTGAGTCATTACGGAATCCCCATAAAGTTTATTAACCTGATAAAAACAATGTATGAAGGAACACAATGTAGTGTGGTGCATGAAGGACAGCTTACAGAAGCATTTGAAATAAGAACAGGAGTAAGACAAGGATGCCTCCTGTCCCCATTTCTCTTTCTAATGGCCATAGATTGGATTATGAAAATAACTCAAAACAACAGAAAAGGAATCCAGTGGTCACTGACCAAACAACTTGATGATTTAGACTTTGCTGATGACATAGCTCTCCTATCACACAGCCATCAACAGATGCAGGATAAAATGAGTATATTAGATGAGAGATCACAACAGCTAGGACTAAAGATTAATAGAGATAAGACCAACATTATGAGAATTAATGCAGTTGGCAATAACCAAATAAAACTAGGAGAAATACCTCTACTAGACGTACAATCTTACATATATCTGGGCAGTAATATAGATAAAGAGGGAGGAACAGAAAATGATACCAAAATAAGGATATCAAAAGCAAGAGGAGCTTTCATTGCACTGGGAAACATATGGAAATCCAAAGAAATTAGGTTAAATACAAACATATAAATGTTCAACTCAAATGTTAAGTCGGTCATATTATATGGCTGTGAAACATGGAGAATAACAAAATTGACAATCACGAAGATACAGACTTTCATTAATGGATGCTTACGCAGAATAAAGGGATAGAAATTGCAGGATAAAGTCACTAACGTGGAATTATTGAAATGTACCAGTCCAATACCAGTGGATAAAGAGATACAGCGTAGACGATGGCGATGGATAGGCCACACACTACGGAAGCCAACTGAGAGTATTACACAACAGGACCTTTTTTTGGAATCCCCAGGGGAAAAGACAAAGAGGAAGACCAAGGAATTCTTGGAGAAGACAGATCGAATCAGAGATGAAGATGATGGGGATGACATGGAATGATCTTAAAAGAATTGCAAAAAACAGAACGACTTGGAAAGTGTTTGTTGAGGACTATGCTCCACTGGGAGCTAAAAGGTAGAAGAAGTAGACAATTAAATATCACAGTTGAGGGAATACATCTGGAGACAGTCCAGAGCTACAACTACCTGGGACATACTATAACCAATGATGGAAAATGTAAAATTGAAATAAACAAAAGAATAGGAATGGCAAAAATTAATTTTAATGCTATGAAAAATATACTAACAACAAAACAAATATCAGCAGGGCTGAAACTAATAATGGCAAAATGTTATATCTTCTCAATATTCCTGTATGGGGCAGAAACATGGACATTAGACAAGAAAACAGAACAGAAAATTGAAGCCTTTGAAGTGTGGATTTATAGAAGAATAGGTAGAATTGGATGGAAACAAAAGATAACAAACGATGAAGTTTTAAAACAACTGAAAATAAAAAGAAAACTACTAAATACAATTAAGACAAGACAAATGAAATTTTTGGGCCATGTAAAAAGACGCAATAGCCTACTAAAAGTAATATTGGAAGGAAAAATACAAGGTAAAAGAGGCAGACCAAGACTAACATTGACGAGTAACATCAAAAGATGGACAAGTCAATCTATGACAGCCTGCACCATCAAAGCAAGAAACAGAGTAGAATGACGATCCATGGTAGCCAACCTTCGTTGCGGAGAAGGCACGCGATGATGATGATGAGAAAGAAAATTTAGAAAAAAAGAAAGAGTTTCTGGGTCTATGCCCTATGGGCCGGCCACGGCTCGAAAGGTCAAATCTATTACTGTCTCCTTGTCACTGTGCCATGTTTGTCATTGTATTATTTAATGTTTGTATTTCATCGGCGGACTCAGAAAAAATATAACTGGTCCATATCCAGGCATTTGCTCGGCAGCGCGCATGCTGGGAAACTTTTACCACTTTAGCCTTTGGCTCTTTGGACTTTGGAGTTTGAACTTTGGCCTTTAATTTTATTTTTTCTCTCAGGTCTTTAGTTTTTATTCCTTGGCGTTCGTTCTTTGGTGTTTGGTCTTTTGTCTTTAGTACGGATTAACGTCACAGCAGGCGAATATTCCCATTTACTACGTCACCAGTTCCAGCAATCATGGAAAGTTTCGTCCACTCATTGTTCTAGTCCTGTACTGGCTGAACGTGTTGCGTTTCTGTTGCATTCTCACAGTGGTGTACCCTGTTTCTCGTACTTCTATATCTATGTTGAACTTTTTACGAACACGTTCTGGCCTCTATAACCGTCATATGGGTGGGCCGGGCAGAAGATGTCATCAAACAGGTCTGTGGGCTTACCAATATCAGCGTTGGTTGAGGAGTGGATACCGGTGCCTACGTCATTCAAGGGGACTTTCTCATCTATTGTTACACTCGACAGGAAAAGTAGGGAACAGAACCCGGTCGTGGTTAATGCTGAGGTCAAAGGTCTCATCTGCGATAATACCGATGAGAAAGATGAAGTCATCTATACAGACGGATCTGTAAGACGACACGAAAGAAGTGCATGGGCATTTACAGCACGCTCGGCAGGCAGAATAGCCAAGGAAGACAGTACTGCATACGCCATGACCACGAGTAGCATGACAATGGAGGTGATAGCAGTGACCAAGGCATTCAAATGGTTAGTGTCACAAGACTACATCCACGCATGTATACTGAGTGATTCGATGAGCATGATAAAAAAAGTGGAGGCGGGCTTTGTACGCATGCAATGGGTAGAGTCGTTGCTGAAATTCAAAATACGTAAGGTCACCTTTGTCTATGACCCTGGACATGCGGGAGTACGGGGAAATAAGAGAGCGGACAGGTTGGCTAGCTGCGCTGTCGTTGAGGACGGGCAACCGATGGATCGGGAGGACATCATCAATGCCCTTCGAGATGTGGGAAGAGCACAGGGCTTCGACAAACACAGATCAACGTCGCTTCTTCGGATGAAAGAGATGGGAGTTAAGATGGGCACGGCCAGAAATGAGAAACTTGATGGCCGTGTAAGAAGACTTATCAACCAACATAGAACTGGAGTCGTCAGTCGCTGGACACTGAGGGAATTGCTGAGGAGGGGATCTGAGCACCTATGGACATGTTCGGAGTGCAATGATGATGACCCGCAAATAGCTCAATAACTCAATAACCTGTGTTTTGACGAACACGTCCAGCTGTAACCGACATCACCTGTGTTTTAACGAACACGTTCTGGTCTCTGTAACCGACACCACCTGTGTTTTGACGAACACGTTTTGACCGCTGTAACCCACATCACCTGTGTTTTGGACGAACACGTTTTGACCGCTGTAATCGTCATCACCTGTGTTAATGGATAATGTGGTCGGTATTACGCCTGTCCGCTTTACTTTCCCAGAAAAAAATCCGGTATCCATTAAATGCTGGGTGTACCGGAACCCGTTGGTTGGGGTCGAACCCTACCTCTTGCCCTTTGTAGTCCAGTTCACTAACCACTGAGTTATCGCGGCTCCCAAACACATAACATATTATATATTAATTTTTAGATAATAGAACAATGAATTATATTTCACCACAATCTGTGTGAGAATGTATAGGACTGTCTAACATAGTGATACAGAAGTACGAGAAACAGGGACAACTGTGTGAGAATGTATAGGACTGTCTAACACAGTGATACAGAAGTACGAGAAACAGGGACAACTGTGTGAGAATGTATAGGACTGTCTAACATAGTGATACAGAAGTATGAGAAACAGGGACAACTGTGTGAGAATGTATAGGACTGTCTAACATAGTGATACAGAAGTACGAGAAACAGGGACAACTGTGTGAGAATGTATAGGACTGTCTAACACAGTGATACAGAAGTACGAGAAACAGGGACAACTGTGTGAGAATGTATAGGACTGTCCAACATAGTGATATAGAAGTACGAGAAACAGGGACAACTGTGTGAGAATGTATAGGACTGTCCAACATAGTGATATAGAAGTACGAGAAACAGGGACAACTGTGTGAGAATGTATAGGACTGTCCAACATAGTGATATAGAAGTACGAGAAACAGGGACAACTGTGTGAGAATGTATAGGACTGTCTAACATAGTGATATAGAAGTACGAGAAACAGGGACAACTGTGTGAGAACGTATATGACTGTCTAACATAGTGATACAGAAGTACGAGAAACAGGGACAACTGTGTGAGAATGTATAGGACTGTCCAACATAGTGATATAGAAGTACGAGAAACAGGGACAACTGTGTGAGAATGTATAGGACTGTCTAACATAGTGATATAGAAGTACGAGAAACAGGGACAACTGTGTGAGAATGTACAGGACTGTCCAACATAGTGATATAGAAGTACGAGAAACAGGGACAACTGTGTGAGAATGTATAGGACTGTCCAACATAGTGATATGGAAGTACGAGAAACAGGGACAACTGTGTGAGAACGAATATGACTGTCTAACATAGTGATATAGAAGTACGAGAAACAGGGACAACTGTGTGAGAACGTATAGGACTGTCCAACATAGTGATATAGAAGTACGAGAAACAGGGACAACTGTGTGAGAACGTATGGGACTGTCCAATATCATCCCAGGAGGGAGAGAGGGTTCATACTTTGTGAAGGTGAGGAATGGCGCCTCGTGCGTGAGTTACAATGCTTGGGACGACACTAGACAGAAGTCTTCGAACACTTCTGTATATGCGGCCGAGCACATATAGCTTAAAAAAAAAAACGCGTGCTAAGATGCCGATTCAAGTCCCGTACCTTTACCGTTGTCTAACATCGTGATATAGAAGTATGAGAAATAGGGGACAATAAAGTGGCAATGTCCTGGAGATAGAAGTATGAGAAATAGGGGACAATAAAGTGGCAATGTCCTGGAGATAGAAGTATGAGAAATAGGGGACAATAAAGTGGCAATGTACTGGACTGTCTATCTTTGTGATATAGAAGTATGAGAAATAGGGGACAATAAAGTGGCAATGTACTGGACTGTCTATCTTTGTGATATAGAAGTATGAGAAATAGGGGACAATAAAGTGGCAATGTACTGGAGATAGAAGTATGAGAAATAGGGGACAATAAAGTGGCAATGTACTGGAGATAGAAGTATGAGAAATAGGGGACAATAAAGTGGCAATGTCCTGGAGATAGAAGTATGAGAAATAGGGGACAATAAAGTGGCAATGTACTGGACTGTCTATCTTTGTGATATAGAAGTATGAGAAATAGGGGACAATAAAGTGGCAATGTACTGGACTGTCTATCTTTGTGATATAGAAGTATGAGAAATAGGGGACAATAAAGTGGCAATGTACTGGACTGTCTATCTTTGTGATATAGAATGATTAGAATGAGAGAACAATAAATAATAAATATACCGGGCAGTGTAACATTGTAGAGGAGAATAAGATCTGGAACAAAACAAAGACAACAAGAGATGAAGGTATGCAGACTTACGACAGCCTAAGTCATTCGACCTGACCCACGATAATCATGATAAAATAATCAGCGATTATTATCAAAGAAACGTGCTGATATGCAAAGCTCAACTGAAATAAAAAATAAAAAAATAAAAAAAGAGAAGACAAAAGAAGAAAAAAAACCCAATGAATGTAATAAAAAGTAATCGATTAATTCGCGGACCGGTAATCGAGAATAGCCTATACATTGTTCACGTTTTCGCGGGCGAATTCGATACAAAAATTAATTAGGATGAGCTCTGTCCGAACGAGCGAGCGGTCTCTGTGTGTTAATTGCAGACATTAATCTTGCTGTGAGCCGTTCTCGTTCCCTCCTCGGTCGTTCTAGTGTCCCATTTCACATTTAAGCGCACTCTTTGACTCTCCCCCCAACCAGTTCTCTGGTTCGATAATTTATTTCAATTTAAAAGCCATTAAAATGAACAAAGGCTATACTTGCGAACTTGGGAGCCCCGATAGCTCAGTGGTTAGTGAACTGGACTACAAAGCACAAGAGGTAGGGTTTGATCCCAATCGACGGCTCCGGTTCACCCAGCCTTTAATGGGTACCGGTTTTTTTTCTGGGAAAGTAAAGCGGCACGGGCGTAATACCGACAACATTACCCCAAAAATCATGTGCCGAAGGTCTGTAAAATTTATGTTCACTAACACCATATTCCCTATACGCCACTTGGCGTGACGGGGGCTACTTTACTTACTTTACTTTTATACTTCCTAACTTCTGTCTATCAATCACCATCATATTATCATTACATCATCATTATAAATATCATCATCGTTGTTTTCCTCATTCTCATCAACAAAATCCCCATCATTATACACATTGGCAAAATCGTCATCATCGTCAGTATGAGGCGCGCCTCCCAGCACCAGAGCTGGAAGTTGTCAGCGACCCACAGCTGATGGCTTGCGCCAGGATCGGTGAACCAAAACCATCCAGACCCTGCTCCACCTCTTCATGGTGCTTCCAGTAACAGACTAACCTGTTTTGTCTGGCCAAGCGTGCAGGGATCGAAGAGGGAAGACAACCCGGTACTCAAAAATGTCGTGCTGAAGTCGGATGTGTTGGGCCGAAAGGCGTAAATATAACAGTTATACTGCAAACCACAACACAACGCAGACACGTCCACTACGTCATTGTAAGGGCGGATGATGAAGAGGAATATTCTAGTCTACCACGATACTCTAGAATACTTTAGTCATCGGGCGAACGCAACCAACCAACCAACCAACCCAACCCAACCCACCAACCAACCCAACCCAACCCAACCAACCAACCAACCAACCAACCAACCAACCAACCCAACCCAACCCAACCAACCAACCCAACCCAACCAACCAACCAACGAACCAACCAACCAACCAACCAACCAACCAACCAACCAACCAACCAACCAACCAACCAACCAACCAACCACCAACCAACCAACCAACCAACCAACCAACCAACCATCAACATCAATATAATTACTCTGCAACATCTCAATCGTTCCTCTTCTCGTGTAACCTTTATTCTTCTCGTCTGTTTTTTGCGCTTTGTGCATGCATACGGACCTGTGTGTGGGAACTTCTGGTTATTTGTGCTGTGTGTGTGCACACATTTTCACTTTGGTGCGCGCACACGTAACCCGTGCGTATACCGTGGCGTTTATTTTCCTTCCGGCCACAGCGCAGTTGCAGAGAAGATCTTTTATAATTATTTTTATTTCTCATTCTAGTTCAATTGTATTATTTTTAAAATTCTTAATTATTTTTTAACCTGTTAACCTCAGACGGAAGATGTACAACGGAGGTGGGATGGAAGATGTACAACAGAGGTGATGTAGAAAGGCTGAGGCAGAAGCAGCTTTCCTAAAAAATGAGGAAGCGACTGTGCAATCCATTTTGAAAATAGAAACAAAAAAAAGAGTTATTACATGTTATGTAGAGCCAGTCTTAACATATGGTTGTGAATCATAGACAATAGGACAACAGACAAGAAAATCACTGGAGTCTGTAGAAATACGGTTTTAAAGAAGAATGTTGAGAATACCATGGACAGCTAAGAAGAGTAATGAAAATGTTCTGAAAGAGGCCAAAGCAAAAAGAGAGCTAATTTCCAATTTTAGGAAGAAACAATCATCATTTTTTGGCCATGTAATGAGAAGAGAACAACTGGAATATATTGTGACAACTGGGAAAATTGAAGGGCGCGGAGATAGAGGTAAGCTTAGAGAAAAGATACGAGACAGCTTATGAGAATGGCTTGGCAGAAGGTCAACAAAAGAAATAATAAATAACTGTCTAGATCGAAAGTTGTGGAAAGACATGATCACCTCCGCCAGCAGGCCCGATACTTGATGATGATAATGATGATACATGTGTGTGTTGTGTCTACTGACAGCTGAAGGCCTACTAAGCCGAAACTTTGTTTTGTTTCTTTTGTTCCTCACCTACGTGAAGCTATAACCATACTTTTATACATATTTCTTTTCTTTTCTTTTTTTTTTAACATTTTCAATCAAGATCGGCACATCAACTACTTGTACATGTGGACAGGCGCCCCAGACTGCTGAACACCTACTTCAAGATTGCACAGAATATAGTAGACTGAGGAAAATCCATTGGCCCATAGATACAACACTACAGACAAAACTATATGGGCCACTTCAAGAATTACAAAAGACAGTAACATTTATACAGGAAACGACATTGCAGATATAGACAATACTTCAGGCGAACGAAAGATAGATAGATAGATAACATTTTCAATCTTTACATCACCTTTACAGCAACTTCACATTTTTATTCATCTTGATGTAATTCTATTCTTTTACCCCGATACTGACAGATTTCGTTAGACTTCTCCATTTTTCTCTGTCTTCAGACATTTTTTGGGACTGTAAAATCGAGTCCTGTTCATTCGTTGATGTTATCTTCCCATCTCTTTCTCTGCTATCCCTCCTTCTCCTTCCTTTCAAAGTTCCTTCCAGAATGGTCTTTGCTAGTCCAGTTTTCACGCGGGAAGGCCAAATATAGTCCAAAGTCTGGGAAAGACATGTTTGTGAACAAAATAAAAATGGAAATCTGATGTTTCAAGCCGAGAAAGCAAACATTGCAGTCTCAGGAAATAATAATTATATTGATCTGTTGTTTGTTTGTTGATATTCGGAGCTACGAGTGCACTCTCCTCCACTATCCGGCCCGACCAAGTGTTCGATGATGGAGCATACGCGTTCTTTAAGCAGGGTTGTGTCTCAAGCAACTTCGCGCCGCGGCGATATCGACCAAATCTCTGACACCTGATTGGTTGTTTGAATATTTGGAACAGGACTTCCGGAATTCTTACAGAAACCAAGCAGACCTGACATATGGTAAATATGTTTTTTAAAAAAGTGACGATTTATTGAGAAAATAGGGGATATGCTAATTAGCGTGGAATTAACTAATTATAGGAATTAACACCACATGTAATCGAATTAATGGTATAAATATTAGAATAAAACATCATATAATATTTTAATATATTTCTTATTATTATTCTTTCCTTCCTTATTTGCCTTTCAGCGTCGAGGGGATATTTAATTTGAGGTTTTGTGTTCATATATAATAAAATAAAGGAAATCAAAATAAATTAAAAGAAAGTAATGTAAAAATGTAGTAAAATGAAGCAAGAAAACGTAAAGTACAACAAAGAAAAATTAATTAATTTAATACAGTGCAAATAACAATGCAGACTTTCATTAATGGATGTTTGCACAGAATAAAAGGATGGAAATGACAAGACAAAATCACTAACGTAGAATTATGGGCAAAAAACAGAATGACTTGGAAAATGTTTGTTGAAGACCTATGCTCCACTTGGAGCTAAAATGGTAGAAAAAGAGACCAGTCAAATACCAGTGGATAATGAGATAAGACAAAGGCGTTGGTGTTGGATAGGACACATACTGCGGAAGCTAACTGAGAGTATTACACGACAGGTCCTTTTTTGGAATCCCCAGGGAAAGAAACAAAGAGGAAGACCAACATATTCTTGGAGAAGACAGGTGAAACAGAGATGAAGATGGTGGGAAATTCATGGAGCGATCTGAAGAGAATAGCAAGAATAGGACGACTGGAAACGTATTTGTTGAAGACCTATGCTCCACAGGGAGTTGAAGAAAGAAGTAAAAGGCGGAAGAAGAAGAAGAAGGTGAAGCCAAGTCCAGCAAAATCTAGGAAAAGTATTTATTTTCACTCAAATGGATTCACTGTACTAAATTTGTAATGCAATGAAAAATAAACTAACATCAAAACAAATAACATCAGGGCTAAAACTAAGACTGCCAAAGTGTTACATCTTGCAAATATTCATGTATGGTGCAGAAACAGGGACATTAGACAAGAAAACAGAACAGAAACGGTAACCTAGTTGGGAAAACGACCCGATTGGACTACCGACGTTCGGACAACCTGTGTCCGATTCCCGTTCAGAGAAGCGTGAGTTGTACTCGTGGTTGGCAAATATAAAAAAAAATTACACCCACGGTCGACCCAGCCGCTGGTAGAAATGGGTACCAGGGGATTACTCTGAGAAGGTGAGGAATGTCGCCTCGCATCTGAGTTTCGATGCTTGAGGCTACACTATACAGAAGTCTCCGAACATTTCTGGATAGGTGGCCGAGCACATATGGGTGGAAACTCGCGTGCTAAGACGCAGGTTCAAGTCTCGTACTTTACCTTTAACTTTAAAGAACAGAAAACTGAAGCTTTTGAAATGTGGATTTATAGAAGAATAGGTAGAATTGGATGGAAAGAAAAGAAAACAAACGATAAAGTTTTAAAACAACTAAAACTGAAAAGAGAACTACTAAACACAATTAGAACAAGACAAATGAAATTTTTGGGGCATGTTAAAAGACACAACCGCCTACTAAAAGTAATATTGGAAGGGAAAATACAAGGTAAAATAGAGGCAGACCAAGATTAACATAGACGAGTAACATCAAAATATGGACAAGTCAACCTGTGACAATCTGCACCATCAAAGCATGAGACAGAGTGGAATGGCGCTCCATGGTAGCCAACCTTCGATGTTTAGACGGCACTCAATGATGATGACGAGCGAGGTACGAACTAACACTCATTAAATCGTGTTCCCAAAGCCCACACACTATGCCACTCTCATAATGGACGGGTCCCAAATTGAATTAATGCACAGGACGACGCATAGCCAAAGGTCCAATTTGTTTCGGGAATACCACAGACCCATAAATCACAGCGCCCCCGGGTTGTCCTAATTAAGAACGCTGCAGCTTTAATTCCATTCTCAAGGTCTGTCATTTAAATGGCTTAGTTACCGGGTCTGGTGGCCTACATACAGGGCTGGACTGTGACTGTTCAGCTGTCTGATAGTGTAGATCGTTCTTAAGTGATTCATCATCATCATCATCATCATCATCATCATCATCATCACCTATGCCCTGATGCCTTGATACCGTGTTGGAGGTCTTCTAATCATCATCATCATCATCACCTATGCCCTGATGCCTTGATACCGTGTTGGAGGTCTTCTAATCATCATCATCATCATCACCTATGCCCTGATGCCTTGATACCGTGTTGGAGGTCTTCTAATCATCATCATCATCATCACCTATGCCCTGATGCCTTGATACCGTGTTGGAGGTCTTCTAATCATCATCATCATCATCATCGAGTGCCGTCTCTGCATTGAAGGTTGGCTACCATGGAGCGCCATTTCACTCTGTCTCTTGCTTTGATGGTGCATATTGTCATAGGTTGACTTGTCCATTTTTTTATGTTACTCGTCAGTGTTAGTCTTGGTCTACCTCTGCCTCTTTTACCTTGTATTTTCCATTCCAATATTACATTTATTAGGCTGTTGTATCTTTTAACATGGCAACAAATGTTATTTGTCTTGTTCTAATTGTGTTTAGTAGTTCTCTTTTCATTTTTAGTTGTTGAAACTTCATCGCTTGTTTTCTTTTCCTTCCATCCAATTCTACCTATTCTACTATAAATCCACATTTCAAAGGCTTCAATTCTGTTCTGTTTCTTGTCTAATGTGCATGTTTCTGCACCATACAGGAATGTTGAGAAGATATATTTTCTATTCATAGTTTTAGCCCTGGTGTTATTTGTTTTGATGTTAGTATATTTTTCATGACATTAAAATTACTTTTTGCCATTCCTATTCTTTTGTTTATTTCAGTTGTACATTTTCCATCACTGGTTATAGTATGTCCAAGGTAGTTGTAGTTCTGAACTGTCTCCAAGTCTATTCCTTCAACTTTGATATTCACTTGTAGATTTTGAGTTGTATCTTTGTTTATGATCAGAATGTTAGTCTTTTTGATATTCATATCTAATCCACGTTTTTTGCTTGCAATGTGTGTTTCTTAAGCTCTACTCCGAGTGTTATAGTTCTATGACGGATGCTACCTGGCAGTGATCGTGTTCCTTGTCCAAACTATTTCATTTTAATTGTCTCCTTATACGACCTATCACTCATGCTACTCCAACTTTTTCCCTGTATCCTCATTTCTGGCCTTGTCTCACATAAAGTATATTTCCCAGGCATTTCGTAATGACGATTTCTTCCCCCCCCCTTTTTTCCCATAATATTTCCCATTATTACAAAATTATTCAGAATATTTCAAACTATTACAATATATTTCTGAATATTTCCAACTAAAAAAAGTAAAGTACCCCCGTCACACCAAGTGGCGTATAGAGAATATGGTGTTAGTGACCATAAATTTTACAGACCTTCAGCACATGATTTTTGGGGTAATGTGGTCGGTATTACGCCCGTGCTGCTTTACTTTCCCAGAAAAAAATCCGGTACCCATTTAAGGCTGGGTGAACCCGGAAGCCGTCGGTTGGGATCGAACCCTACCCCTTGTCCTTTGTAGCCCAGTTCACTAACCACTGAGCTATCGCGGCTCCCGAATATTTCCCACTATTACAATATATTCCTGCATATTTCCCATTATTACAATATTTCCTTAATATTTCCCATTATTACAATTGTTTTCCTTAATATTTCCCATTATTACAATTTTTTCCTTAATATTTCCCATTATTACAATTTTTTCCTTCTTGTCCCCTGTCTCATTAAATGGTCGCAAAACGATGATTATCCCCCACCCACTTATACAAAATTAAGCATTCTTTTTATTTTGTGCCCTTTTTTCTTCTTTTCTTTCCCGATTACTCGTTTTTGAATTGTCTATGATATTCTCAAACAAAGTGCTCTGTGCACACCGTGAGCTGTGTGTCTCATCCGTGTTGATCCTGCTTCGATATCCCGCTTGTTTACGATGAATGATGATATCGTATGACAGGGAACAGTTGGCTGTGTTCACTTTCTGCGCGGTTTCGCTTTATGTCTTTTGGCGTGTGCTGAGACTGCTACGATGGGGATTACAGTTACCTTTCCTTGTTTGGGAGATGAGTTAGTAATTCGGATGATTCCACTGGCGCGGGCGGTTGAGCAATTATGGATTTTAATTCGTTTGCTGTGATACCGAGGCCTTCCATAACCAAAAACCAATAATTCTCAAACATTCTGTTTTGAAATAACATTTATTTATCTTCCAGTCTTGCAACGACTACACATTCTTTAGTCCGGTGTCCACGAATCACTTGTCATTAAGTCGAGGCAAGACGCCGGCCTCGAGACAGAGAGGTTGTTGGTTCAAATCCCAGCTACACCAGTTGGGATCTTTATTTATGATTTCTCTCTGCGGTAACCACCACTAGACTCAGCAGCGAGGCCCGGTTTGAAACGCCAATTACTCATGGACGGAAAAAAAAATATGAGTACCTCCGAAGACGGAGTTAACTGCCTGTGGGGCGAGGTATCCCTGTGCACACGGCTGCCAGGGGAAAACGGATTAACACGCAAAATTCAGTTCCTTGTCTCTAGGGACTTCGTCAGAGGTTGAAGCTGGCGAACGCAAAATTACCAAACAAATCAATGGTTGTTTCCCCTTGATGTTGAGATAAACGTCCCTCACTAACTACCTTGTTTCTGTCAGAACATCGTAGTTTCCTTACATATGTCAGTGATGATTTCAACAAGAATTCCTTTAATTGATTAACACACACACAAATAGTTAAATGAACAGAAAATAAAATATATTTATTTTATTTTATTCAAATAATAGTTTCAGTTCTATAACTTGTGCTGATTTCATGAGAAAATAAACACGTTTTGAAGATTGTCTATCTAAAGACATTTGGAACAGTAGCCGGCCCACAGGGCATAGACCCAGATACTCTTTCTCTTATCTAAATTTGATATATTTTTAACTAATTATAAATATATATCTATTATTTATTAATAATAAATATAAATTTAATATAAATTAAGATGTTTATAAACCAGTTCAGTTCAAAGTGCAGCTCTTTTAAAGTCCCCATTGCTGTTTTTCATGAACCAAAGTATCTTAGGATATTTTCTGTAATGTGTTCTATCTATCTATCATTGACCTTTTGAGCCGTGGGAGGCCCATAGGGGGTAGACCCTAATACTCGTTCTCTTAACTAAATTTTTTTAAGCAGTTTTCAATCCTTGTAAAGATCTTTTATCAAATCTCGCCATTTGTCTCTGTTTTGTGCAAGCAATTCTATCTCATTCATCATCATGTGCCATACCGGTTGGCGTAGGCGATCATGTCCCTCCACAATCTTCTATCTACAGTGCATCGTATCAGTTCTGTTGTTGACTGTTTTCCATGTCATGACACCAAGCTATCCAGTATTTTCTCTCTTTGTCGTCCGCGATCTCTCTTTCCTTTTATTTTGCCAGTTGTAACCAAGTATTCCAAGTTCTATCTCATTAAGGCAGCCTATTCCTGCTGCTCTTGCCGCTCTCATCAATGTTCTTCTCAGTACCTCTCTGGGTCGACCTCTTTTCATTTTACCTGTTGTTTCCCACATGAGGGCTTGCTTTTTTATTCTGTTATTATCTCTTCTCATCACATGTCCAACATATGACCAGCATCTTTTCTTTATTACTGAAGATATTAGTGGTTGATTGGCGATTTCTCTAATTTCCTCGTTTGTTTTGAATTCGTTCCACACTATACCAAGTATTTCCCTTAGACATTTATTTTCAAATGCGTTCAACTTTGTTTCTATAAATCTCTTGTTGTTTTCCAGATCTCGCACGCATACGTAAAGATTTGAAGATTAGCCGTAAGATTATTTGAAATGTTCGGTCCAGTGAATGAGATCTCCTTTATCACCTTTCGTAGCCATTACGAAACAATGTTATTAAAATATAATTATCCTGATCTTCTACATTTTTTCTCTTCTTCTTCTTCCTCTTTTATTTTTCGTCAACTTTTACAGGCAGTGTGAGCGAAACTAGCGGCGTTTGTTGGTGAATCATTTCATGGGAAGAGCTATGTTTACAACAATCGGAACAAAACCGCACAAAAAAACAAAAAAGCAACAGATAAAGAAAAGGGAAGGGAGCACTTATAGGAGCGAGATATAAAAAGTAAGTAGTAAAGTACCCCCGTCACACCATGTGGCGTATAGGGAATATGGTGTTAGTGACCATAAATTTTACAGACCTTCGGCACATGATTTTTGGGGTAATGTGTTCGGTATAACGTCCGTGCCGCTTTACTTTCCCAGAAAAAAAATCCGGTACCCATTTAAGGCTGGGTGAACCCGGAAGCCGTCGGTTGGGATCGAACATTACCTCTTGTCTTTTGTAGTCCAGTTCACTAACCACTGAGCTATCGCGGTTCGTGATATAAAGCGCGAGATATTAAAAAAAAAACATTTTCATTCTACCCAATCACATCTTGCCACATTTAGTATACTGTATGTCTGTCTGTTTTCTTCTGACTGTATGTCCCTTTGTATGTCTTGTCTTTCTGTCTGTCCTTCCGCCCTGTCTATCTGTCTGTCAGTCCGTCCTGTCTGCCTGAATGTTAGTCATTCGTAGATGTCTGTCTGTCGGTCCGTCCTGTCTGTCTGTTCAGTCCTGTCTGTCTGTCTGTCCAGTCCCATCTGTCTGTCCTTTTTGTCAATCTGTCCCGTCTGTCCGTTCGTCTGTCTGTCTGTGTCTGTATAATAATAACAATATTTTGTATTATATTCCTTTACAATATTATCATATCCCTTTACAATATTTTTTTGTATGATCTTTAATAATATTTTGATTATGTACCTTCACAATATTATTATTATGTCCCTTTACAATTTGTTAGTGTCCATTAACAATATTTTGATTATGCCAATTTCCAATATTTTTATTATGTCCCTTTCCAATAATTTTATTATGTCCCTTTCCCATATTTTTATTATGTCCCTTTCTAATATTTTTATTATGTCCCTTTACAATATTTGTGTATGGCCATTAACAATATTTTTATTATGTCCCTTTATAATATTTTTGTATGTCTATTAACAATATTTTTATTACGTCCCTTTACAATATTTTCGTATGTCCATTAACAATATTTTTATTACGTCCCTTTACAATATTCTCATACAGCGCAATAACCTCTCTTTAATTTCCTTAATACCTATACAAATATTAATTAAAATTCCAATTTACACAGAATTGTGAACTTCATGACATGACGTTGTTCACAATCTCAAGCCACATAACTCTAGCCAAACCAGAAACAAATACCTTGTGAGCTGGAGCTCGGGTCCAACTCCCGGAAGTGACGGAATATTGTTCTAACCGACAAGGCAACAAATTTCATCCAATTTCTGAAAATGGGTAGCAGAGATTCCTTTTTGGAGTAATACTGGTGACGTCACAAATACAAATGCGCCTTTGCTTTTTGAAAAAGCCTGTGGCTGTTGAGAACGCCGGTGGTTGCTGACAGCGCCTGTGGTTGTTGAGAACGCTTCTGGTTATTGAGAACGCCTCTAGTTGTTGAGAACGCCTGTGGTTGTTTAGAAAATTGCACCACAGGGAGTTGGAAGTGTTTGTTGAAGACCTAATCTCCACAGGGAGTTGGAAGTGTTTGTTGAAGACCTAATCTCCACAGGGAGTTGGAAGTGTTTGTTGAAGACCTAATCTCCACAGGGAGTAGGAAGTGTTTGTTGAAGACCTAATCTCCACAGGGAGTTGAAAGTGTTTGTTGAAGACCTAATCTCCACAGGGAGTTGGAAGTGTTTGTTGAAGACCTAATCTCCACAGGGAGTTGGAAGTGTTTGTTGAAGACCTAATCTCCACAGGGAGTTGGAAGTGTTTGTTGAAGACCTAATCTCCACTGGGAGTTGGAAGTGTTTGTTGAAGACATAATCTCCACAGGGAGTTGGAAGTGTTTGTTGAAGACCTAACCTCCACAGGGAGTTAGAAGTGTTTGTTGAAGACATAATCTCCACAGGGAGTAGGAAGTGTTTGTTGAAGACATAACCTCCACAGGGAGTAGAAGTGTTTGTTGAAGACCTAATCTCCACAGGGAGTTGAAAGTGTTTGTTGAAGACCTAATCTCCACAGGGAGTTGGAAGTGTTTGTTGAAGACCTAATCTCCACAGGGAGTTGGAAGTGTTTGTTGAAGACCTAATCTCCACAGGGAGTAGGAAGTGTTTGTTGAAGACCTAATCTCCACAGGGAGTTGAAAGTGTTTGTTGAAGACCTAATCTCCACAGGGAGTTGGAAATGTTTGTTGAAGACCTAATCTCCACAGGGAGTAGGAAGTGTTTGTTGAAGACATAACCTCCACAGGGAGTAGGAAGTGTTTGTTGAAGACCTAACCTCCACAGGGAGTAGGAAGTGTTTGTTGAAGACCTAACCTCCACAGGGAGTTGAAAGTGTTTGTTGAAGACCTAACCTCCACAGGGAGTAGGAAGTGTTTGTTGAAGACCTAACCTCCACAGGGAGTAGGAAGTGTTTGTTGAAGACCTAACCTCCACAGGGAGTTGGAAGTGTTTGTTGAAGACCTAACCTCCACAGGGAGTAGGAAGTGTTTGTTGAAGACCTAACCTCCACAGGGAGTTGGAAGTGTTTGTTGAAGACCTAATTTCCACAGGGAGCTGAAAGGAAAAATAAAAACAAACCAACTAACCAACCAATAAACCATTCAGCATGCCCACCAGTAAATAACCAGTCAACCATTCAGCATGTCAACCAGTGAATAACCAGTCAACCATTCAGCATGTCAACCAGTGAATAACCAGTCAACCATTCATCATGCCAACAAGTGAATAACCAGCCAGCCATCGAGCATGCCAACCAGTGAATAACCAGTCAACCATCCAGCATATCAACCAATCAATAACCAGTCAACTATTCAGCATGCCAACCAGTGAATAACCAGTCAACCATCCAGCATGTCAACCAATGAATAACCAATCAACCATTCAGCATGCCAACCTGTGAATAACCAGTCAACCATCCAGTATGCTAACCAGTCAATAACCTATCAACCAGCCAACGTAAATAAATATTCACAAATTAATGTTTTTAATTTGCCACAAAATAACCCCAAACGTTACTAAAAATAGAACTCGATGATAAAACACAAAAGCCTGGTTATCGTCCCTGGACACGAGACCCTTGCGGGTGAAAGCGCTGTCACCGATGAGATCAAAATGGGAGTGAGCTAAGACGCGAGGAAGCAACGAGGGTTCGGCAGAATGAGGGACGAAATGTTTCTCTCTGATGCCTACAATTAGGGAAAAGTCAAACAGAATAACGTGTCACGTGGCTTGTCTTTCTAGAGAAACTGGATTGGGAACTGCGGGGGAGTGGGGATGAGAGGAATGGAGTTTATTCATTTATGGTGACATATAGTGTTCACAGTCACAAAGAGCGACAGAGTGGTGATAATAATTGGTGTTTTAGTTCTCTTTCTGTCTGTAATTGAAGATGTAATTTTGTACCATTTTTTATTTTTGATTACGCCAATCTTATATCTCCAGTATAGGTAGAATTGGATGGAAACAAAAGATAACAAACGATGAAGTTTTAAAACAACTGACAATAAAAAGAGAACTACTAAATACAATTAAGACAAGAAAAATTACATTTTTGGGGCATGTTAAAAGACACAACAGCGTACTAAAAGTAATATTGGAAGGAAAAATACAAGGTAAAAGAGGCAGAGGCAGACCAAGACTAACATGGATGAGCAACATCAAAAGATGGACAAGTCAATCTATGACAGCCTGCACCATCAAAGCAAGAAACAGAGTAGAATGGCGATCCATGGTAGCTAGCCTTCGTTCCGGAAATCCACAGGGACTGAATCTAGTGTATCACACTGACATTGGTGTTTACAGATGTTTACGGGTGTTTACAGCCCTCGGAAACAAATGACAAATAATCAATAACAATATTTTCTGTAGATCCTGTAAACATAGACCTTCCTTCAACTGATTCGCTGAATTATCGCCTCGGAAGTTTCCCACTATAATAATATTCATTTATTATTTTTTGTCTCCTGCTTAAAGATGTCCCTTGCTACGCATGCAGATATTCTCCAACTTCAGGGATACTCATATATTTTTTTTTATGACTGAGAGTTAACAGAGCGCCATTCAAACCCTCAAGAACAATGGCCAAGGCTGGTGAGAAGTAAGTAAAATGTCAAAGAATACGGATTGATGGAGATACCATGTCTGTGGGGTGTGCTCCAAATGTTGGTCTAAAGCAGTAATGGTCAAACGGTGGTCCACTGGCATTATCCGGCCCGCCAATCTATTTGTTTAGGCTATCGAAGCATCCACAAAACTACTATATTTAAATAATTATACCAAAAAAAAACCCCCCCAAAATTGCAGTCGGTTATAAAATATATATATATAAAGGTAAATTTGAAATCAATAACAAATTGTATTGTCATAATGGTAAAATATGTCATCAAAGTGCAAGCATTATTTATATATTTCTAAACAACAAAATGTAATTTTTTAATGTTTTTAATAACACTCTTAATTTAGGCTCTTTGGTTCCGGTCCTGGCTATGATCAGGCAAATTTAAATTGGCTGGAGCCGCGATAGCTCAGTGGTTAATGAACTGGACTACAAAGGACAAGAAGTAGGGTTTAATATCAGCAGACGGCTTCCAGTTCACCGAGCCATTAATGGGTAGCGGATTTTTTTCTGGGAAAGTAAACCAGCACGGGCGTAATACCGACCACATTACCCCAAAAATCATATGCTGAAGGTCTGTAAAATTTACGGTCACTAACACATTATTCTCTATACGCCACTTGAAGTGACAGAGGCACTTTACTTTTTTATTTTTTCACTTAAGTTTGCTACCACTGAAGTCTGAAGGGCTTCGATTGATTGAACAGATCATTGTTTATTGAACTGATCATTGTTTATTGAACTGATCATTGTTTATTGAATAGATCATTGTTTATTGAACTGATCATTGTTTATTGAATAGATCATTGTTTATTGAATAGATCATTGTTTATTGAACTGATCATTGTTTATTGAACTGATCATTGTTTATTGAATAGATCATTGTTTATTGAATAGATCATTGTTTATTGAATAGATCATTGTTTATTGAACTGATCATTGTTTATTGAACTGATCATTGTTTATTGAACTGATCATTGTTTATTGAATAGATCATTGTTTATTGAATAGATCATTGTTTATTGAACTGAACATTGTTTATTGAACTGAACATTGTTTATTGAATAGATCATTGTTTATTGAATAGATCATTGTTTATTGAATAGATCATTGTTTATTGAATAGATCATTGTTTATTGAATAGATCATTGTTTATTGAATAGATCATTGTTTATTCAATAGATCATTATTTATTGAATAGAATATTGTTTATTGAATAGATCATTATTTATTGAATAGATCATTATTTATTGAATAGATCATTGTTTATTGAATAGATCATTGTTTATTGAATAGATCATTGTTTATTGAATAGATCATTGTTTATTGAACTGATCACTGTTTATTGAATAGATCATTGTTTACTGAATAGATCATTGTTTACTGAATAGATCATTGTTTATTGAATAGATCATTGTTTATTGAATAGATCATTATTTATTGGATAGATCATTGTTTATTGAATAGATCATTATTTATTGAATAGATCATTATTTATTGAATAGATCATTGTTTATTGAATAGATCATTGTTTATTGAATAGATCATTGTTTATTGAATAGATCATTGTTTATTGAATAGATCATTGTTTATTGAATAAATCATTGTTTATTGAATAGATCATTGTCATTGAATAGATCATTGTTATTGAATAGATCACTGTTTATTGAATAGATCATTGTTTATTGAACTGATCATTGTTTATTGAATAGATCATTGTTTATTGAATAGATCATTATTTATTGAATAGATCATTGTTTATTGAATAGATCATTATTTATTGAATAGATCATTATTTATTGAATATATCATTGTTTATTGAATAGATCATTGTTTATTGAACTGATCATTGTTTATTGAATAGATCATTGATTATTGAATAGATCATTGTTTATTGAACAGATCATTGTTTATTGAACTGATCAATGTTTATTGAACAGATCATTGTGTATTGAATAGATCATTGTTTATTGAACAGATCATTGTTTATTGAATAGATCATTGTTTATTGAATAGATCATTGTTTATTGAACTGATCATTGTTTATTGAACTGATCATTGTTTATTGAACTGATCATTGTTTATTGAATAGATCATTGTTTATTGAACTGATCATTGTTTATTGAACTGATCATTGTTTA
Source organism: Megaustenia siamemsis (assembly GCA_032433765.1). Lineage (NCBI taxonomy): Eukaryota > Metazoa > Mollusca > Gastropoda > Stylommatophora > Ariophantidae > Megaustenia > Megaustenia siamemsis. The sequence continues at coordinate 11,754,174 of JAVIAB010000104.1, forward strand.
TTGAATAGATCATTGTTTATTGAATAGATCATTGTTTATTGAATAGATCATTGTTTATTGAATAGATCATTGTTTATTGAACTGATCATTGTTTATTGAATAGATCATTGTTTATTGAACTGATCATTGTTTATTGAACAGATCATTGTTTATTGAATAGATCATTGTTTATTGAATAGATCATTGTTTATTTAATAGATCACTGTTTATTGAACTGATCACTGTTTATTGAATAGATCATTGTTTATTGAACTGATCATTGTTTATTGAATAGATCATTATTTATTGAACTGATCATTGTTTATTGAATAGATCACTGTTTATTGAATAGATCATTGTTTATTGAATAGATCATTGCTTATTGAATAGATCATTGCTTATTGAACAGATCATTGTTTGTCTATTTCTTGTAATTACTCTTCGAATCTTTAACATTTAACATTGCTTTTCCTTTCCTCATTTACCCAGCTGTAATGTGAGTGTGACTGTTGTGTTTGTGCCATTATCATGAATCTGTATTCGAAGAAGTGGTGAGCGTGGTTTTGTCGAGGAGGATTATGGCGTTTTATTATTTCACTTGCGAAGTGATGGCTTCTCTGTTTCTTTATTCTTCTTGTATGTCTACCTTGTTATATTCTAATTGTTAATTGTAGCGTATGTTCTGAGTCGTTGTTTACAAACAATTTTCTCTTCATGTAACCGGAGTGCAATGATAATGAAAATGAAATAACACAACACAGCACAGCACACGATAGAACAACACAAGATAAAACAATACAGCACAAAACAACACAACACAGAACAACGCAGAACAACATAACACAGAACAACGCAGAACAAAAAAACACAGCGCAACACAGCGCAACAAAACACAGCAAAACACAGCGCAACAAAACACAGACCACAGCGAAACAAAACACAGCAGAACACAGTGCAACAAAACACAGCAGAACACAGCACAACAAAACACAGCAGAACACAGCACAACAAAACACAGCAGAACACAGCGCAACAAAACACAGCAGAACACAGCGCAACAAAACACAACAGAACATAGCGCAAAAAAACACAACAGAACACAGCGCAAAAAAACACAGCAGAGCACAGCGCAACAAAACACAGCAGAACACAGCGCAACAAAACACAGCAGAACAATTTGCAACAAAACACAGCGCAAAAAAACACAGCAGAACACTGCGCAACACAGCGCAACACAACACAGCACAACACGGCGCAACAAAACACAGCACAACACAGCGCAACAAAACACAGCAAAACACAGCGCAACAAAATACAGCACAACACGCCGCAACAAAACACAGCAGAACACAGCGCAATAAAACACAGCACAACACAGTGCAACAAAACACAGCAGAACACTGCGCAACAAAACACAGCAGAACACAGTGCAACAAAACACAGCAGAACACAGTGCAACAAAACACAGCAGAACACTGCGCAACAAAACACAGCACAACACAGCACAACTAACACAGCAGAACACAGTGCAACAAAACACAGCAGAACACAGTGCAACAAAACACAGCAGAACACTGCGCAACAAAACACAGCAGAACACAGCGCAACAAAACACAGCAGAACACAGCGCAACAAAACACAGCAGAACACTGCGCAACAAAACACAGCAGAACACAGCGCAACAAAACACAGCGCAACACGGCGCAACAAAACACAGCACAACACTGCGCAACAACACACAGCATAACACAATGCAACAAAACACAGATCAACACAGCGCAACACAACATAGCACAACACGGCGCAACAAAACGCAGTAGAACACAGTGCAACAAAACACAGCACAAGACGGCGCAACAACACACAGGATAACACAATGCAACAAAACACAGCACAACACAGCGCAACACAACACAGCACAACACGTCACAACAAAACGCAGAAGAACACAGTGCAACAAAACACAGCACAACACGGCGCAACAAAACACAGCACAACACCGCGCAACAAAACGCAGCACAACACACCGCAACAAAACACAGCAGAACACTGCGCAACAAAACACAGCACAACACAGCGCAACAAAACACAGCAGAACACAGTGCAACAAAATACAGCACAACTCAGCGGAACAAAACACAGCAGAACACGGTGCAACAAAACACAGCAGAACACAGTGCAATAAAACACAGCAGAACACAGTGCAACAAAACACAGCACAACACAGCGCAAAAAAACACAGCACAAAACAGTGCAACAAAACACAGCACAACACAGCGCAACAAAACACAGCACAACACAGCGCAACAAAACACAGCACAACACAACGCAACAAAACACAACACAACACGGCACAACAAAACACAGCAGAACACGGTGCAACAAGGTAGTTGTAGTTCTGAACTGTCTCCAAGTCTATTCCTTCAACTTTGATATTCACTTGTAGATTTTGAGTTGTATCTTTGTTTATGATCAGAATGTTAGTCTTTTTGATATTCATATCTAATCCACGTTTTTTGCTTGCAATGTGTGTTTCTTAAGCTCTACTCCGAGTGTTATAGTTCTATGACGGATGCTACCTGGCAGTGATCGTGTTCCTTGTCCAAACTATTTCATTTTAATTGTCTCCTTATACGACCTATCACTCATGCTACTCCAACTTTTTCCCTGTATCCTCATTTCTGGCCTTGTCTCACATAAAGTATATTTCCCAGGCATTTCGTAATGACGATTTCTTCCCCCCCCCTTTTTTCCCATAATATTTCCCATTATTACAAAATTATTCAGAATATTTCAAACTATTACAATATATTTCTGAATATTTCCAACTAAAAAAAGTAAAGTACCCCCGTCACACCAAGTGGCGTATAGAGAATATGGTGTTAGTGACCATAAATTTTACAGACCTTCAGCACATGATTTTTGGGGTAATGTGGTCGGTATTACGCCCGTGCTGCTTTACTTTCCCAGAAAAAAATCCGGTACCCATTTAAGGCTGGGTGAACCCGGAAGCCGTCGGTTGGGATCGAACCCTACCCCTTGTCCTTTGTAGCCCAGTTCACTAACCACTGAGCTATCGCGGCTCCCGAATATTTCCCACTATTACAATATATTCCTGCATATTTCCCATTATTACAATATTTCCTTAATATTTCCCATTATTACAATTGTTTTCCTTAATATTTCCCATTATTACAATTTTTTCCTTAATATTTCCCATTATTACAATTTTTTCCTTCTTGTCCCCTGTCTCATTAAATGGTCGCAAAACGATGATTATCCCCCCACCCACTTATACAAAATTAAGCATTCTTTTTATTTTGTGCCCTTTTTTCTTCTTTTCTTTCCCGATTACTCGTTTTTGAATTGTCTATGATATTCTCAAACAAAGTGCTCTGTGCACACCGTGAGCTGTGTGTCTCATCCGTGTTGATCCTGCTTCGATATCCCGCTTGTTTACGATGAATGATGATATCGTATGACAGGGAACAGTTGGCTGTGTTCACTTTCTGCGCGGTTTCGCTTTATGTCTTTTGGCGTGTGCTGAGACTGCTACGATGGGGATTACAGTTACCTTTCCTTGTTTGGGAGATGAGTTAGTAATTCGGATGATTCCACTGGCGCGGGCGGTTGAGCAATTATGGATTTTAATTCGTTTGCTGTGATACCGAGGCCTTCCATAACCAAAAACCAATAATTCTCAAACATTCTGTTTTGAAATAACATTTATTTATCTTCCAGTCTTGCAACGACTACACATTCTTTAGTCCGGTGTCCACGAATCACTTGTCATTAAGTCGAGGCAAGACGCCGGCCTCGAGACAGAGAGGTTGTTGGTTCAAATCCCAGCTACACCAGTTGGGATCTTTATTTATGATTTCTCTCTGCGGTAACCACCACTAGACTCAGCAGCGAGGCCCGGTTTGAAACGCCAATTACTCATGGACGGAAAAAAAAATATGAGTACCTCCGAAGACGGAGTTAACTGCCTGTGGGGCGAGGTATCCCTGTGCACACGGCTGCCAGGGGAAAACGGATTAACACGCAAAATTCAGTTCCTTGTCTCTAGGGACTTCGTCAGAGGTTGAAGCTGGCGAACGCAAAATTACCAAACAAATCAATGGTTGTTTCCCCTTGATGTTGAGATAAACGTCCCTCACTAACTACCTTGTTTCTGTCAGAACATCGTAGTTTCCTTACATATGTCAGTGATGATTTCAACAAGAATTCCTTTAATTGATTAACACACACACAAATAGTTAAATGAACAGAAAATAAAATATATTTATTTTATTTTATTCAAATAATAGTTTCAGTTCTATAACTTGTGCTGATTTCATGAGAAAATAAACACGTTTTGAAGATTGTCTATCTAAAGACATTTGGAACAGTAGCCGGCCCACAGGGCATAGACCCAGATACTCTTTCTCTTATCTAAATTTGATATATTTTTAACTAATTATAAATATATATCTATTATTTATTAATAATAAATATAAATTTAATATAAATTAAGATGTTTATAAACCAGTTCAGTTCAAAGTGCAGCTCTTTTAAAGTCCCCATTGCTGTTTTTCATGAACCAAAGTATCTTAGGATATTTTCTGTAATGTGTTCTATCTATCTATCATTGACCTTTTGAGCCGTGGGAGGCCCATAGGGGGTAGACCCTAATACTCGTTCTCTTAACTAAATTTTTTTAAGCAGTTTTCAATCCTTGTAAAGATCTTTTATCAAATCTCGCCATTTGTCTCTGTTTTGTGCAAGCAATTCTATCTCATTCATCATCATGTGCCATACCGGTTGGCGTAGGCGATCATGTCCCTCCACAATCTTCTATCTACAGTGCATCGTATCAGTTCTGTTGTTGACTGTTTTCCATGTCATGACACCAAGCTATCCAGTATTTTCTCTCTTTGTCGTCCGCGATCTCTCTTTCCTTTTATTTTGCCAGTTGTAACCAAGTATTCCAAGTTCTATCTCATTAAGGCAGCCTATTCCTGCTGCTCTTGCCGCTCTCATCAATGTTCTTCTCAGTACCTCTCTGGGTCGACCTCTTTTCATTTTACCTGTTGTTTCCCACATGAGGGCTTGCTTTTTTATTCTGTTATTATCTCTTCTCATCACATGTCCAACATATGACCAGCATCTTTTCTTTATTACTGAAGATATTAGTGGTTGATTGGCGATTTCTCTAATTTCCTCGTTTGTTTTGAATTCGTTCCACACTATACCAAGTATTTCCCTTAGACATTTATTTTCAAATGCGTTCAACTTTGTTTCTATAAATCTCTTGTTGTTTTCCAGATCTCGCACGCATACGTAAAGATTTGAAGATTAGCCGTAAGATTATTTGAAATGTTCGGTCCAGTGAATGAGATCTCCTTTATCACCTTTCGTAGCCATTACGAAACAATGTTATTAAAATATAATTATCCTGATCTTCTACATTTTTTCTCTTCTTCTTCTTCCTCTTTTATTTTTCGTCAACTTTTACAGGCAGTGTGAGCGAAACTAGCGGCGTTTGTTGGTGAATCATTTCATGGGAAGAGCTATGTTTACAACAATCGGAACAAAACCGCACAAAAAAACAAAAAAGCAACAGATAAAGAAAAGGGAAGGGAGCACTTATAGGAGCGAGATATAAAAGTAAGTAGTAAAGTACCCCCGTCACACCATGTGGCGTATAGGGAATATGGTGTTAGTGACCATAAATTTTACAGACCTTCGGCACATGATTTTTGGGGTAATGTGTTCGGTATAACGTCCGTGCCGCTTTACTTTCCCAGAAAAAAAATCCGGTACCCATTTAAGGCTGGGTGAACCCGGAAGCCGTCGGTTGGGATCGAACATTACCTCTTGTCTTTTGTAGTCCAGTTCACTAACCACTGAGCTATCGCGGTTCGTGATATAAAGCGCGAGATATTAAAAAAAAAACATTTTCATTCTACCCAATCACATCTTGCCACATTTAGTATACTGTATGTCTGTCTGTTTTCTTCTGACTGTATGTCCCTTTGTATGTCTTGTCTTTCTGTCTGTCCTTCCGCCCTGTCTATCTGTCTGTCAGTCCGTCCTGTCTGCCTGAATGTTAGTCATTCGTAGATGTCTGTCTGTCGGTCCGTCCTGTCTGTCTGTTCAGTCCTGTCTGTCTGTCTGTCCAGTCCCATCTGTCTGTCCTTTTTGTCAATCTGTCCCGTCTGTCCGTTCGTCTGTCTGTCTGTGTCTGTATAATAATAACAATATTTTGTATTATATTCCTTTACAATATTATCATATCCCTTTACAATATTTTTTTGTATGATCTTTAATAATATTTTGATTATGTACCTTCACAATATTATTATTATGTCCCTTTACAATTTGTTAGTGTCCATTAACAATATTTTGATTATGCCAATTTCCAATATTTTTATTATGTCCCTTTCCAATAATTTTATTATGTCCCTTTCCCATATTTTTATTATGTCCCTTTCTAATATTTTTATTATGTCCCTTTACAATATTTGTGTATGGCCATTAACAATATTTTTATTATGTCCCTTTATAATATTTTTGTATGTCTATTAACAATATTTTTATTACGTCCCTTTACAATATTTTCGTATGTCCATTAACAATATTTTTATTACGTCCCTTTACAATATTCTCATACAGCGCAATAACCTCTCTTTAATTTCCTTAATACCTATACAAATATTAATTAAAATTCCAATTTACACAGAATTGTGAACTTCATGACATGACGTTGTTCACAATCTCAAGCCACATAACTCTAGCCAAACCAGAAACAAATACCTTGTGAGCTGGAGCTCGGGTCCAACTCCCGGAAGTGACGGAATATTGTTCTAACCGACAAGGCAACAAATTTCATCCAATTTCTGAAAATGGGTAGCAGAGATTCCTTTTTGGAGTAATACTGGTGACGTCACAAATACAAATGCGCCTTTGCTTTTTGAAAAAGCCTGTGGCTGTTGAGAACGCCGGTGGTTGCTGACAGCGCCTGTGGTTGTTGAGAACGCTTCTGGTTATTGAGAACGCCTCTAGTTGTTGAGAACGCCTGTGGTTGTTTAGAAAATTGCACCACAGGGAGTTGGAAGTGTTTGTTGAAGACCTAATCTCCACAGGGAGTTGGAAGTGTTTGTTGAAGACCTAATCTCCACAGGGAGTTGGAAGTGTTTGTTGAAGACCTAATCTCCACAGGGAGTAGGAAGTGTTTGTTGAAGACCTAATCTCCACAGGGAGTTGAAAGTGTTTGTTGAAGACCTAATCTCCACAGGGAGTTGGAAGTGTTTGTTGAAGACCTAATCTCCACAGGGAGTTGGAAGTGTTTGTTGAAGACCTAATCTCCACAGGGAGTTGGAAGTGTTTGTTGAAGACCTAATCTCCACTGGGAGTTGGAAGTGTTTGTTGAAGACATAATCTCCACAGGGAGTTGGAAGTGTTTGTTGAAGACCTAACCTCCACAGGGAGTTAGAAGTGTTTGTTGAAGACATAATCTCCACAGGGAGTAGGAAGTGTTTGTTGAAGACATAACCTCCACAGGGAGTAGAAGTGTTTGTTGAAGACCTAATCTCCACAGGGAGTTGAAAGTGTTTGTTGAAGACCTAATCTCCACAGGGAGTTGGAAGTGTTTGTTGAAGACCTAATCTCCACAGGGAGTTGGAAGTGTTTGTTGAAGACCTAATCTCCACAGGGAGTAGGAAGTGTTTGTTGAAGACCTAATCTCCACAGGGAGTTGAAAGTGTTTGTTGAAGACCTAATCTCCACAGGGAGTTGGAAATGTTTGTTGAAGACCTAATCTCCACAGGGAGTAGGAAGTGTTTGTTGAAGACATAACCTCCACAGGGAGTAGGAAGTGTTTGTTGAAGACCTAACCTCCACAGGGAGTAGGAAGTGTTTGTTGAAGACCTAACCTCCACAGGGAGTTGAAAGTGTTTGTTGAAGACCTAACCTCCACAGGGAGTAGGAAGTGTTTGTTGAAGACCTAACCTCCACAGGGAGTAGGAAGTGTTTGTTGAAGACCTAACCTCCACAGGGAGTTGGAAGTGTTTGTTGAAGACCTAACCTCCACAGGGAGTAGGAAGTGTTTGTTGAAGACCTAACCTCCACAGGGAGTTGGAAGTGTTTGTTGAAGACCTAATTTCCACAGGGAGCTGAAAGGAAAAATAAAAACAAACCAACTAACCAACCAATAAACCATTCAGCATGCCCACCAGTAAATAACCAGTCAACCATTCAGCATGTCAACCAGTGAATAACCAGTCAACCATTCAGCATGTCAACCAGTGAATAACCAGTCAACCATTCATCATGCCAACAAGTGAATAACCAGCCAGCCATCGAGCATGCCAACCAGTGAATAACCAGTCAACCATCCAGCATATCAACCAATCAATAACCAGTCAACTATTCAGCATGCCAACCAGTGAATAACCAGTCAACCATCCAGCATGTCAACCAATGAATAACCAATCAACCATTCAGCATGCCAACCTGTGAATAACCAGTCAACCATCCAGTATGCTAACCAGTCAATAACCTATCAACCAGCCAACGTAAATAAATATTCACAAATTAATGTTTTTAATTTGCCACAAAATAACCCCAAACGTTACTAAAAATAGAACTCGATGATAAAACACAAAAGCCTGGTTATCGTCCCTGGACACGAGACCCTTGCGGGTGAAAGCGCTGTCACCGATGAGATCAAAATGGGAGTGAGCTAAGACGCGAGGAAGCAACGAGGGTTCGGCAGAATGAGGGACGAAATGTTTCTCTCTGATGCCTACAATTAGGGAAAAGTCAAACAGAATAACGTGTCACGTGGCTTGTCTTTCTAGAGAAACTGGATTGGGAACTGCGGGGGAGTGGGGATGAGAGGAATGGAGTTTATTCATTTATGGTGACATATAGTGTTCACAGTCACAAAGAGCGACAGAGTGGTGATAATAATTGGTGTTTTAGTTCTCTTTCTGTCTGTAATTGAAGATGTAATTTTGTACCATTTTTTATTTTTGATTACGCCAATCTTATATCTCCAGTATAGGTAGAATTGGATGGAAACAAAAGATAACAAACGATGAAGTTTTAAAACAACTGACAATAAAAAGAGAACTACTAAATACAATTAAGACAAGAAAAATTACATTTTTGGGGCATGTTAAAAGACACAACAGCGTACTAAAAGTAATATTGGAAGGAAAAATACAAGGTAAAAGAGGCAGAGGCAGACCAAGACTAACATGGATGAGCAACATCAAAAGATGGACAAGTCAATCTATGACAGCCTGCACCATCAAAGCAAGAAACAGAGTAGAATGGCGATCCATGGTAGCTAGCCTTCGTTCCGGAAATCCACAGGGACTGAATCTAGTGTATCACACTGACATTGGTGTTTACAGATGTTTACGGGTGTTTACAGCCCTCGGAAACAAATGACAAATAATCAATAACAATATTTTCTGTAGATCCTGTAAACATAGACCTTCCTTCAACTGATTCGCTGAATTATCGCCTCGGAAGTTTCCCACTATAATAATATTCATTTATTATTTTTTGTCTCCTGCTTAAAGATGTCCCTTGCTACGCATGCAGATATTCTCCAACTTCAGGGATACTCATATATTTTTTTTTATGACTGAGAGTTAACAGAGCGCCATTCAAACCCTCAAGAACAATGGCCAAGGCTGGTGAGAAGTAAGTAAAATGTCAAAGAATACGGATTGATGGAGATACCATGTCTGTGGGGTGTGCTCCAAATGTTGGTCTAAAGCAGTAATGGTCAAACGGTGGTCCACTGGCATTATCCGGCCCGCCAATCTATTTGTTTAGGCTATCGAAGCATCCACAAAACTACTATATTTAAATAATTATACCAAAAAAAAACCCCCCCAAAATTGCAGTCGGTTATAAAATATATATATATAAAGGTAAATTTGAAATCAATAACAAATTGTATTGTCATAATGGTAAAATATGTCATCAAAGTGCAAGCATTATTTATATATTTCTAAACAACAAAATGTAATTTTTTAATGTTTTTAATAACACTCTTAATTTAGGCTCTTTGGTTCCGGTCCTGGCTATGATCAGGCAAATTTAAATTGGCTGGAGCCGCGATAGCTCAGTGGTTAATGAACTGGACTACAAAGGACAAGAAGTAGGGTTTAATATCAGCAGACGGCTTCCAGTTCACCGAGCCATTAATGGGTAGCGGATTTTTTTCTGGGAAAGTAAACCAGCACGGGCGTAATACCGACCACATTACCCCAAAAATCATATGCTGAAGGTCTGTAAAATTTACGGTCACTAACACATTATTCTCTATACGCCACTTGAAGTGACAGAGGCACTTTACTTTTTTTATTTTTTCACTTAAGTTTGCTACCACTGAAGTCTGAAGGGCTTCGATTGATTGAACAGATCATTGTTTATTGAACTGATCATTGTTTATTGAACTGATCATTGTTTATTGAATAGATCATTGTTTATTGAACTGATCATTGTTTATTGAATAGATCATTGTTTATTGAATAGATCATTGTTTATTGAACTGATCATTGTTTATTGAACTGATCATTGTTTATTGAATAGATCATTGTTTATTGAATAGATCATTGTTTATTGAATAGATCATTGTTTATTGAACTGATCATTGTTTATTGAACTGATCATTGTTTATTGAACTGATCATTGTTTATTGAATAGATCATTGTTTATTGAATAGATCATTGTTTATTGAACTGAACATTGTTTATTGAACTGAACATTGTTTATTGAATAGATCATTGTTTATTGAATAGATCATTGTTTATTGAATAGATCATTGTTTATTGAATAGATCATTGTTTATTGAATAGATCATTGTTTATTGAATAGATCATTGTTTATTCAATAGATCATTATTTATTGAATAGAATATTGTTTATTGAATAGATCATTATTTATTGAATAGATCATTATTTATTGAATAGATCATTGTTTATTGAATAGATCATTGTTTATTGAATAGATCATTGTTTATTGAATAGATCATTGTTTATTGAACTGATCACTGTTTATTGAATAGATCATTGTTTACTGAATAGATCATTGTTTACTGAATAGATCATTGTTTATTGAATAGATCATTGTTTATTGAATAGATCATTATTTATTGGATAGATCATTGTTTATTGAATAGATCATTATTTATTGAATAGATCATTATTTATTGAATAGATCATTGTTTATTGAATAGATCATTGTTTATTGAATAGATCATTGTTTATTGAATAGATCATTGTTTATTGAATAGATCATTGTTTATTGAATAAATCATTGTTTATTGAATAGATCATTGTCATTGAATAGATCATTGTTATTGAATAGATCACTGTTTATTGAATAGATCATTGTTTATTGAACTGATCATTGTTTATTGAATAGATCATTGTTTATTGAATAGATCATTATTTATTGAATAGATCATTGTTTATTGAATAGATCATTATTTATTGAATAGATCATTATTTATTGAATATATCATTGTTTATTGAATAGATCATTGTTTATTGAACTGATCATTGTTTATTGAATAGATCATTGATTATTGAATAGATCATTGTTTATTGAACAGATCATTGTTTATTGAACTGATCAATGTTTATTGAACAGATCATTGTGTATTGAATAGATCATTGTTTATTGAACAGATCATTGTTTATTGAATAGATCATTGTTTATTGAATAGATCATTGTTTATTGAACTGATCATTGTTTATTGAACTGATCATTGTTTATTGAACTGATCATTGTTTATTGAATAGATCATTGTTTATTGAACTGATCATTGTTTATTGAACTGATCATTGTTTATTGAATAGATCATTGTTTATTGAATAGATCATTGTTTATTGAATAGATCATTGTTTATTGAATAGATCATTGTTTATTGAACTGATCATTGTTTATTGAATAGATCATTGTTTATTGAACTGATCATTGTTTATTGAACAGATCATTGTTTATTGAATAGATCATTGTTTATTGAATAGATCATTGTTTATTTAATAGATCACTGTTTATTGAACTGATCACTGTTTATTGAATAGATCATTGTTTATTGAACTGATCATTGTTTATTGAATAGATCATTATTTATTGAACTGATCATTGTTTATTGAATAGATCACTGTTTATTGAATAGATCATTGTTTATTGAATAGATCATTGCTTATTGAATAGATCATTGCTTATTGAACAGATCATTGTTTGTCTATTTCTTGTAATTACTCTTCGAATCTTTAACATTTAACATTGCTTTTCCTTTCCTCATTTACCCAGCTGTAATGTGAGTGTGACTGTTGTGTTTGTGCCATTATCATGAATCTGTATTCGAAGAAGTGGTGAGCGTGGTTTTGTCGAGGAGGATTATGGCGTTTTATTATTTCACTTGCGAAGTGATGGCTTCTCTGTTTCTTTATTCTTCTTGTATGTCTACCTTGTTATATTCTAATTGTTAATTGTAGCGTATGTTCTGAGTCGTTGTTTACAAACAATTTTCTCTTCATGTAACCGGAGTGCAATGATAATGAAAATGAAATAACACAACACAGCACAGCACACGATAGAACAACACAAGATAAAACAATACAGCACAAAACAACACAACACAGAACAACGCAGAACAACATAACACAGAACAACGCAGAACAAAAAAACACAGCGCAACACAGCGCAACAAAACACAGCAAAACACAGCGCAACAAAACACAGACCACAGCGAAACAAAACACAGCAGAACACAGTGCAACAAAACACAGCAGAACACAGCACAACAAAACACAGCAGAACACAGCACAACAAAACACAGCAGAACACAGCGCAACAAAACACAGCAGAACACAGCGCAACAAAACACAACAGAACATAGCGCAAAAAAACACAACAGAACACAGCGCAAAAAAAACACAGCAGAGCACAGCGCAACAAAACACAGCAGAACACGGCGCAACAAAACACAGCAGAACAATTTGCAACAAAACACAGCAGAACACAGTGCAACAAAACACAGCACACACACAGCGCAAAAAACACAGCAGAACACAGTGCAACAAAACACAGCACAACACAGCGCAACAAAACACAGCACAACACAGCGCAACAAAACACAGCACAACACAACGCAACAAAACACAACACAACACGACACAACAAAACACAGCAGAACACGGTGCAACAAAACACAGCAGAACACAGCGCAACAAAACACAGCACAACACCGCGCAACAAAACGCAGCACAACACACCGCAACAAAACACAGCAGAACACTGCGCAACAAAACACAGCAGAGCACAGCGCAACAAAACACAGCAGAACACAGCGCAACAAAACACAGCAGAACAATTTGCAACAAAACACAGCGCAAAAAAACACAGCAGAACACTGCGAACACAGCGCAACACAACACAGCACAACACGGCGCAACAAAACACAGCACAACACAGCGCAACAAAACACAGCAAAACACAGCGCAACAAAACACAGCACAACACGCCGCAACAAAACACAGCAGAACACAGCGCAATAAAACACAGCACAACACAGTGCAACAAAACACAGCAGAACACTGCGCAACAAAACACAGCAGAACACAGTGCAACAAAACACAGCAGAACACAGTGCAACAAAACACAGCAGAACACTGCGCAACAAAACACAGCACAACACAGCACAACTAACACAGCAGAACACAGTGCAACAAAACACAGCAGAACACAGTGCAACAAAACACAGCAGAACACTGCGCAACAAAACACAGCAGAACACAGCGCAACAAAACACAGCAGAACACAGCGCAACAAAACACAGCAGAACACTGCGCAACAAAACACAGCAGAACACAGCGCAACAAAACACAGCGCAACACGGCGCAACAAAACACAGCACAACACTGCGCAACAACACACAGCATAACACAATGCAACAAAACACAGATCAACACAGCGCAACACAACATAGCACAACACGGCGCAACAAAACGCAGTAGAACACAGTGCAACAAAACACAGCACAAGACGGCGCAACAACACACAGGATAACACAATGCAACAAAACACAGCACAACACAGCGCAACACAACACAGCACAACACGTCACAACAAAACGCAGAAGAACACAGTGCAACAAAACACAGCACAACACGGCGCAACAAAACACAGCACAACACCGCGCAACAAAACGCAGCACAACACACCGCAACAAAACACAGCAGAACACTGCGCAACAAAACACAGCACAACACAGCGCAACAAAACACAGCAGAACACAGTGCAACAAAATACAGCACAACTCAGCGGAACAAAACACAGCAGAACACGGTGCAACAAAACACAGCAGAACACAGTGCAATAAAACACAGCAGAACACAGTGCAACAAAACACAGCACAACACAGCGCAAAAAACACAGCACAAAACAGTGCAACAAAACACAGCACAACACAGCGCAACAAAACACAGCACAACACAGCGCAACAAAACACAGCACAACACAACGCAACAAAACACAACACAACACGGCACAACAAAACACAGCAGAACACGGTGCAACAAAACACAGCAGAACACAGCGCAACAAAACACAGCAGAACACCGCGCAACAAAACACAGCACAAAACAGCGCAACAAGACACAGCACAATACAATGCAACAAAACACAGCACAACACAGTGCAGCACAACACAGCACAACACGGCGAAACAAAACACAGCAGAACATGGCGCAACACAACACAGCACAACACGGCGCAAGAAAACACAGCAGAACACAGCGCAACACACCACAGTGCAACAAAACACAGCACAACACAGCGCAACAAAACACAGCACAACACAGCGCAACAAAACACAGTACAACACAGCGCAACAAAACACAGCACAACACAGAGCAACAAAACAAAGAAGAACACGGCGCAACAAAACACTGCACAACACAGTGCAACAAAACACAGCACAAAACGGCGCAACAAAACACAGCGCAACAAAACACAGCAGAACACGGCGCATCAAAACACAGCACAACACAGTGCAACAAAACACAGCACAACACAGTGCAACAAAACACTGCACAACACAGTGCAACAAAACACAGCAGAACACGGCGCAACAAAACACAGCACAACACAGTGCAACAAAACACAGCAGAACACGGCGCAACAAAACACAGCACAACACAGCGGAAAAAAACACAGCACAACACGGCGCAACAAAACACAGCACAACACGGCGCAACAAAACACAGCACAACACAGTGCAACATAACACAGCAGAACACGGCGCAACAAAACACAGCAGAACACGGCGCAACGAAACACAGCACAACACGGCGCAACAAAACACAGCACAACATAGCGCAACATAACACAGCAGAACACAGCGCAACATAACACAGCAGAACACAGCGCAACAAAACACAGCACAACATAGCGCAACAAAACACAGCACAACACAGTGCAACATAACACAGAAGAACACGGCGCAACAAAACACAGCACAACATAGCGCAACAAAACACAGCAGAACACAGCGCAACAAAACACAGCACAACACAGTGCAACAAAACAGAGCACAACACCGCGCAATAAAACACAGTACAACACAGCGCAACAAAACACATCACAACACAGCGTAACAAAACACAGCACAACACAGCGAAACAAAAAAAAAAGCACAGCACAGTGCAACAAAACACAGCACAACATGGCGCAACAATACACGGCAGAACACAGTGCAACAAACACAGCACAACACAGCGAAACAAAAAAAAAGCACAGCACAGTGCAACAAAACACTGCACAACATGGCGCAACAATACATGGCAGAACACAGTGCAACAAAACACAGCACAACATGGCGCAACAATACACAGCAGAACACAGTGCAACAAAACACAGCACAACATGGCGCAACAATACACGGCAGAACACAGTGCAACAAAACACAGCACAACATGGCGCAACAATACACAGCAGAACACAGCGCAACACAGCAGAACACAGCGCAACACAGCACAACACGGCGCAACAAAACACAGCAGAACACAGTGCAACAAAACACAGCACAAAACATGGCGCAACAAAACACAGCAGAACACAGTGCAACAAAAACAGCACAACAAAACACAGCAGAACACGGCGCAACAAAACACAGCACAACACGGCGCAACAAAACACAGCAGAACACAGTGCAACAAAACACAGCACAACACGGCGCAACAAAACACAGCAGAACACAGTGCAACAAAACACAGCATAAAACATGGCGCAACAAAACACAGCACAACACAGCGCAACAAAACACAGCACAACACAGCGCAACAAAACACAGCAGAACACAGTGCAACAAAACACAGCACAAAACATGGCGCAACAAAACACAGCACAACACAGCGCAACAAAACACAGCACAACACGGCGCAACAAAACACAGCAGAACACAGTGCAACAAAACACAGCACAACACAGCGCAACAAAACACAGCACAACACAGCGCAACCAAACACAGCACAACACAGTGCAACAAAACACAGCACAAAACGGCGCAACAAAACACAGCACAACACAGCGCAACAAAACACAGCACAACACAGCGCAACAAAACACAGCAGAACACAGTGCAACAAAACACAGCACAAAACATGGCGCAACAAAACACAGCACAACACAGCGCAACAAAACACAGCACAACACGGCGCAACAAAACACAGCAGAACACAGTGCAACAAAACACAGCACAACACAGCGCAACAAAACACAGCACAACACAGCGCAACCAAACACAGCACAACAAAACACAGCAGAACACGGCGCAACAAAACACAGCACAACACGGCGCAACAAAACACAGCAGAACACAGTGCAACAAAACACAGCACAACACGGCGCAACAAAACACAGAAGAACACAGTGCAACAAAACACAGCATAAAACATGGCGCAACAAAACACAGCACAACACAGCGCAACAAAACACAGCACAACACAGCGCAACAAAACACAGCAGAACACAGTGCAACAAAACACAGCACAAAACATGGCGCAACAAAACACAGCACAACACAGCGCAACAAAACACAGCACAACACGGCGCAACAAAACACAGCAGAACACAGTGCAACAAAACACAGCACAACACAGCGCAACAAAACACAGCACAACACAGCGCAACCAACACAGCACAACACAGTGCAACAAAACACAGCACAAAACGGCGCAACAAAACACAGCACAACACAGCGCAACAAAATACAGCACAACACAGTGCAACAAAACACAGCACAACAACACAGCACAACAAAACACAGCACAAAACAGCGCAACAAAATACAGCACAACACAGTGCAACAAAACACAGCACAACACAGTGCAACAAAACAGCGCAACAAAACACAGCGCATCACAGTGCAACAAAACACAGCAGAACACAGTGCAACAAAACACAGCACAAAACGGCGCAACAAAACACAGCACAACACAGCGCAACAAAACACAGCAGAACACAGCGTAACAAAACACAGCAGAACACAGCGTAACAAAACACAGCAGAACACAGCGCAACAAAACACAGCAGAACACAGCGCAACAAAACACAGCAGAACACAGCGCAACAAAACACAGCAGAACACAGTGCAACAAAACACAGCAGAACACAGTGCAACAAAACACAGCAGAACACAGCGCAACAAAACACAGCAGAACACAGTGCAACAAAACACAGCACAACACAGCGCAACAAAACACAGCACAACACAGCGCAACAAAACACAGCACAACACAACGCAACAAAACACAACACAACACGGCACAACAAAACACAGCAGAACACGGTGCAACAAAACACAGCAGAACACAGCGCAACAAAACACAGCAGAACACCGCGCAACAAAACACAGCACAAAACAGCGCAACAAGACACAGCACAATACAATGCAACAAAACACAGCACAACACAGTGCAGCACAACACAGCACAACACGGCGAAACAAAACACAGCAGAACATGGCGCAACACAACACAGCACAACACGGCGCAAGAAAACACAGCAGAACACAGCGCAACACACCACAGTGCAACAAAACACAGCACAACACAGCGCAACAAAACACAGCACAACACAGCGCAACAAAACACAGTACAACACAGTGCAACAAAACACAGCACAACACAGAGCAACAAAACAAAGAAGAACACGGCGCAACAAAACACTGCACAACACAGTGCAACAAAACACAGCACAAAACGGCGCAACAAAACACAGCGCAACAAAACACAGCAGAACACGGCGCATCAAAACACAGCACAACACAGTGCAACAAAACACAGCACAACACAGTGCAACAAAACACTGCACAACACAGTGCAACAAAACACAGCAGAACACGGCGCAACAAAACACAGCACAACACAGTGCAACAAAACACAGCAGAACACGGCGCAACAAAACACAGCACAACACAGCGGAAAAAAACACAGCACAACACGGCGCAACAAAACACAGCACAACACGGCGCAACAAAACACAGCACAACACAGTGCAACATAACACAGCAGAACACGGCGCAACAAAACACAGCAGAACACGGCGCAACGAAACACAGCACAACACGGCGCAACAAAACACAGCACAACATAGCGCAACATAACACAGCAGAACACAGCGCAACATAACACAGCAGAACACAGCGCAACAAAACACAGCACAACATAGCGCAACAAAACACAGCACAACACAGTGCAACATAACACAGAAGAACACGGCGCAACAAAACACAGCACAACATAGCGCAACAAAACACAGCAGAACACAGCGCAACAAAACACAGCACAACACAGTGCAACAAAACAGAGCACAACACCGCGCAATAAAACACAGTACAACACAGCGCAACAAAACACATCACAACACAGCGTAACAAAACACAGCACAACACAGCGAAACAAAAAAAAAAGCACAGCACAGTGCAACAAAACACAGCACAACATGGCGCAACAATACACGGCAGAACACAGTGCAACAAAACACAGCACAACACAGCGAAACAAAAAAAAAAGCACAGCACAGTGCAACAAAACACTGCACAACATGGCGCAACAATACATGGCAGAACACAGTGCAACAAAACACAGCACAACATGGCGCAACAATACACAGCAGAACACAGTGCAACAAAAACACAGCACAACATGGCGCAACAATACACGGCAGAACACAGTGCAACAAAACACAGCACAACATGGCGCAACAATACACAGCAGAACACAGCGCAACACAGCAGAACACAGCGCAACACAGCACAACACGGCGCAACAAAACACAGAAGAACACAGTGCAACAAAACACAGCATAAAACATGGCGCAACAAAACACAGCACAACACAGCGCAACAAAACACAGCACAACACAGCGCAACAAAACACAGCAGAACACAGTGCAACAAAACACAGCACAAAACATGGCGCAACAAAACACAGCACAACACAGCGCAACAAAACACAGCACAACACGGCGCAACAAAACACAGCAGAACACAGTGCAACAAAACACAGCACAACACAGCGCAACAAAACACAGCACAACACAGCGCAACCAAACACAGCACAACACAGTGCAACAAAACACAGCACAAAACGGCGCAACAAAACACAGCACAACACAGCGCAACAAAATACAGCACAACACAGTGCAACAAAACACAGCACAACAACACAGCACAACAAAACACAGCACAAAACAGCGCAACAAAATACAGCACAACACAGTGCAACAAAACACAGCACAACACAGTGCAACAAAACAGCGCAACAAAACACAGCGCATCACAGTGCAACAAAACACAGCAGAACACAGTGCAACAAAACACAGCACAAAACGGCGCAACAAAACACAGCACAACACAGCGCAACAAAACACAGCAGAACACAGCGTAACAAAACACAGCAGAACACAGCGTAACAAAACACAGCAGAACACAGCGCAACAAAACACAGCAGAACACAGCGCAACAAAACACAGCAGAACACAGCGCAACAAAACACAGCAGAACACAGTGCAACAAAACACAGCAGAACACAGTGCAACAAAACACAGCAGAACACAGCGCAACAAAACACAGCAGAACACAGTGCAACAAAACACAGCACAACACAGCGCAACAAAACACAGCAGAACACAGTGCAACAAAACACAGCACAACACAGCGCAACAAAACACAGCAGAACACAGCGCAACAAAACACAGCAGAACACAGCGTAACAAAACACAGCAGAACACAGTGCAACAAAACACAGCACAACACAGTGCAACAAAACACAGCGCAACAAAACACAACACAAAACAGTGTAACAAAACACAGCACAACACATATCAACAAAAAACAGCACAACACAGCGCAACAAAACACAGCATAACACAGCGCAGCAGAACACAGCGTAACAAAACACAGCACGACACAGTGCAATAAAACACAGCGCAACACAGCGCAACAAAACACAACAGAACACAGTGCAACAAAACACAGCAGAACACAGTGCAAAAAAACACAGCACAACACAGTCCAAAACACAGAGCAACACAGCACAACACGGTACAGCACTGCACAACACAACACAACACAACACTGTAGACTTGGGGGTTGAGATACCACGAGAAAGGAGATGAAGATAGAAAGCGGGATTGTCCGAGGTGAATGACAAGCAACCGGAAACGATAATAGAGTCCACGTGAAAGAGAAGAGAAAAATATGAAACAGACTATCTCGAGATTTGCGGGGTGTATTAGCGTGAGTTCCAAAATAGACGCCAAGCAACTGGAAAAAAAATATGAAACAGACTATCTCGAGATTTGCGGGGTGTATTAGCGTGAGTTCCAAAATAGACGCCAAGCAACTGGAAAAAAAATATGAAACAGACTATCTCGAGATTTACGGGTGTGTATTAGTCGAGAAACTAAACACGTGGATCGATATGATTGGAAGAGCCAACAAATATTTACACAAAGACACGGAAGGATTTTCTAGGAGAACATCAGAGTCGACACACGCGTAGTTGTAGAGAGAGCGGCCACATGTGTGGTCTGCCATGGGGGCTAACCCTAGTCAACTTAGTTAGCGATGATTAACTAAGTGTAGACTAAGAACCGTTAGATGTAGAGAGTTCTGAACAGTCATAGATGAAACCTCGAGGATTAGGTTAGGAGTTTCCAGAGAATTAAAGTCCACGAGAGGAATAGAATAAGTAGGTTAGCATTAGACTGGAGGAGGCCGTTCAATGGGGAACAGTCTCAATAGAAGTACACTAAACTGGTTGAATAAGTATATTAGACAGACCTGAGGAGGTCGTTCAATGGGGAACAGTCTCAATAGAAGTACACTAAACTGGTTGAATAAGTATATTAGACTTAGACCTGAGGAGGCTGTTCAATGGGAACAGTCTCAATAGAAGTACACTAAACTGGTTGAATAAGTATATTAGACAGACCTGAGGAGGTCGTTCAATGGGAACAGTCTCAATAGAAGTACACTAAACTGGTTGAATAAGTATATTAGACTTAGACCTGAGGAGGCTGTTCAATGGGGAACAGTCTCAATAGAAGTACACTAAACTGGTTGAATAAGTATATAGACTTAGACCTGAGGAGGCTGTTCAATAGAAAACGGCTTCCGCTTACTAGTGAATAGATAAGTAGAGAAGTATGTAGAGACCTAGGGCCTAGTGGCGAGTAACATTGCTACTGGGCAGCGTGTGAATGACCGTATTACCAAACATTGGTCACGTAATGTCATGTAAACCTGTTAAACATGTCTCCCATGGATTGGGTTGTGAAATAAAGACTTTGCATAAAAGTGTTCTAATTTGCTGTGTCCAACAGTTAGCAGATCACGCCTGGCGAAGGAAGACTTGGAAACGATAAAGGAAAAAAACAAAAATGTCGCGGGCACAACACAAGTCGAAGTACAAAACACGAGACTCTAACGAGGGACACGTTATAACGTGTTGGGGTTTCCCAAAGCGAGAGAATCTCGTGCTTAACCAAGATCCAGGAGCCAAGTAAGGTCAGGGCCAAGGCTCAAGTGTGTTGCCTGTCATATTGTACGGCCAGAGACCAAAGCAGAGAGCTGCTGCTTATAACAGCTGATTATAACAGCTGATTCACGAGTGATTAACCAGCTGTAGCCATCCAAAAGTAGCTGTCCGTGTAGCTGTCAAGATTTGTCAGCTCTCCGTGTAGCTGTCAAAGATTTGTCAGCTGTCCGTGTAGCTGTCAAAGATTTGTCAGCTGTCCGTGTAACTGTCAAAGATTTGTCAGCTGTCTGTGTAGCTGTCAAAGATGTGTCAGCTGTCCGTGTAGCTATCAAAGATGTGTCAGCTGTCCGTGTAACTGTCAAAGATTTGTCAGCTGTCCGTGTAGCTGTCAAAGATTTGTCAGCTGTCCGTGTAGCTGTCAAAGATTTGTCAGCTGTCCGTGTAACTGTCAAAGATTTGTCAGCTGTCCGTGTAACTGTCAAGATTTGTCAGCTGTCTGTGTAGCTGTCAAAGATGTGTCAGCTGTCCGTGTAGCTATCAAAGATGTGTCAGCTGTCCGTGTAACTGTCAAAGATTTGTCAGCTGTCCGTGTAGCTGTCAAAGATTTGTCAGCTGTCCGTGTAGCTGTCAAAGATTTGTCAGCTGTCCGTGTAACTGTCAAAGATTTGTCAGCTGTCCGTGTAGCTGTCAAAGATGTGTCAGCTGTCCGTGTAGCTATCAAAGATGTGTCAGCTGTCCGTGTAACTGTCAAAGATTTGTCAGCTGTCCGTGTACCTGTCAAAGATTTGCCAGCTGTCCGTGTAACTGTCAAAGATTTGTCAGCTGTCCGTGTAACTGTCAAAGATGTGTCAGCTGTCCGTGTAGCTGTCAAAGATTTGTCAGGTGTCCGTGTAGCTGTCAAAGATTTGTCAGCTGTCCGTGTAGCTGTCAAAGATTTGTCAGCTGTCCGTGTAACTGTCAAAGATTTGTCAGCTGTCCGTGTAACTGTCAAAGATGTGTCAGCTGTCCGTGTAGCTATCAAAGATGTGTCAGCTGTCCGTGTAGCTATCAAAGATGTGTCAGCTGTCCGTGTAGCTATCAAAGATGTGTCAGCTGTCCGTGTAGCTGACAAAGATTTGTCAGCTGTCCGTGTAACTGTCAAAGATTTGTCAGCTGTCCGTGTAGCTATCAAAGATGTGTCAGCTGTCCGTGTAGCTGTCAAAGATTTGTCAGCTGTCCGTGTAACTGTCAAAGATGTGTCAGCTGTCCGTGTAGCTATCAAAGATGTGTCAGCTGTCCGTGTAGCTGTCAAAGATTTGTCAGCTGTCCGTGTAGCTGTCAAAGATTTGTCAGCTGTCCGTGTAGCTGTCAAAGATTTGTCAGCTGTCCGTGTAACTGTCAAAGATTTGTCAGCTGTCCGTGTAACTGTCAAAGATGTGTCAGCTGTCCGTGTAGCTGTCAAAGATTTGTCAGCTGTCCGTGTAACTGTCAAAGATGTGTCAGCTGTCCGTGTAGCTATCAAAGATGTGTCAGCTGTCCGTGTAGCTGTCAAAGATTTGTCAGCTGTCCGTGTAGCTGTCAAAGATTTGTCAGCTGTCCGTGTAGCTTTCAAAGATTTGTCAGCTGTCCGTGTAGCTTTCAAAGATTTGTCAGCTGTCCGTGTAGCTTTCAAAGATTTGTCAGCTGTCCGTGTAACTGTCAAAGATTTGTCAGCTGTCCGTGTAACTGTCAAAGATGTGTCAGCTGTCCGTGTAGTTGTCAAAGATTTGTCAGCTGTCCGTGTAACTGTCAAAGATGTGTCAGCTGTCCGTGTAGCTATCAAAGATGTGTCAGCTGTCCGTGTAGCTATCAAAGATGTGTCAGCTGTCCGTGTAGCTATCAAAGATGTGTCAGCTGTCCGTGTAGCTATCAAAGATGTGTCAGCTGTCCGTGTAGCTATCAAAGATGTGTCAGCTGTCCGTGTAGCTATCAAATATGTGTCAGCTGTCCGTGTAGCTATCAAAGATGTGTCAGCTGTCCGTGTAGCTATCAAAGATGTGTCAGCTGTCCGTGTAGCTATCAAAGATGTGTCAGCTGTCCGTGTAGCTATCAAAGATGTGTCAGCTGTCCGTGTCCAATAAATTGACATCAAGAAATACGTCCTCCTAATAAAGAACAGTTCTTCCTGATTCAAAAACTAATTTGTCCTGATTCATTTATGTGCCCCATCAAAACTCGTTCCTGATACAACACAACAGAGCACTACACAACACAACACTCCATAACACAACACAGCACAAGGCCAAATCAAAATAGGGAAAAAGCAAAAAGAAAGCTAATTTACCAATATTAGGAATACAAAAATCATCACTTTTTTTTTACATGGAATGTGAAGGGAACAGCTGGGATATACTGTAACAACTGGGAGAATTGAGAGACGAAAAAAAATAGAGGGAAGCAAAACAGAAAGGATACTAGACAGCTTAAGAGAATTTGCTTGGCAGAAGGTCAACAACAGAAATGATAAATAACAGTCGAGATCGAGATTTGTGGAGAGACATGATCACCTGCGCCAGCAAGCATGATACTTTGATGATGATGATAAAACTACGACAAACTGTGCTAGAACTACAAGCTACAACTTGGAGGACTGATATCGAATAATCGCTAACTTTGTACGAACGCAGAATAAGAAGAATATGATGATGATGAAGAAGAAGTTGATGATGATGAAGAAGATTAAGCAACAAAAAGCTGACATTTGAAAGAAATTGAATATGAAGGATGATAACTCAGTGTTTACAATTTTTGCAAAGTAGTTATTTTATGTTCTGTCCCTTTATCAACTTTGGCAATGGAATTGAATTTTTGTCATGTTGATCTCCCTTGTCTTGTGTTTAAAGCAGAGTGGACAACCTACGGCCCGCAGGCCAGAACCGGCCCGCTAAGCTATTTTGTTCGGCCCTTGTTCTTTATTTGAACATTACTATATACTCCATTCCCTAAGAGAAAAAAAAAACACAAAAGCAAGAACTTGATTAAAACTATCTTTAAAAAAAAAACAACTATCTTTACGACACATAGTACCATTGCTAGTGTATGTCGGTGGGCAACAATAGAACCGAGGAATAAAGGCCGCTTGGTCAAGCAGTCGCTACGACGTGTGAGACTTAGGATTTTTTTTTTATTTCACCCCCGATAGAAAAAATCCTTTCTGTCTACCGCGGGCTTCGAACACCGTACGTCGGCTTTTCAGCCAGCGGAACAGTGGTTTTACCCGCACGACCACGCGCACCTCAGGATTAAGATTCATCATCAAGTACCCGTCCCAGTGGTGTAGGTGATCATGTCTCTCCACAACTTTCTATATCGGCAGCTATTTATCATTTCTGTTGTTGACCTTCTGCCAAGCCATTCTCTTAAGCCGTCTGTTATTTTTTCTCTTTGCTTCCCTCTATCTCTTCGTCCCTCAATTTTTCAAGTTGTTACAATATATTCTAGTTGTTCTCTTCTCATTACATGGCCAAACAATGATGATTGTCTCTTCCTAACATTGGAAATTAGCTCTCTTTTTGCTTTGACCTCTTTCAGAACCTCTTCATTACTCTTCTTAGCTGTCCATGGTATTCTCAACATTCTTCTGTAAAACCACATTTCTACAGACTCCAGTGATTTTCTTGTCTGTTGTCCTATTGTCCATGATTCGCATCCGTATGTTAAGACTGGCTCTATGTAACATTTAAGAACTCTTTTTCTTGTTTCCATTGCAAAAATGGATTAAGATTAAGTGACACAAATTTAGAAAACATAATACACGTTGTTAGGGAAATATTGCCAAAACGAGGACAACCTTGCTCGTGAAGTTCATTCACAACCCTCTCATTAAACCCGTAAACTTTCTATCTCTAATTTATTATTAAATTTGCTCCCGCCCTTTTTGTCTGTCTTACCCCTCTCTCTTTCATTCCACTCTCTTTTCTGTCTTTCACGAACACGATTTTTACATTACAATTGTGTGCGAATGCGGATTAAGTAATTTATATAATGGCTTCATTAGGTGATGGTATCTGGCCCACGGCGTTTTCATAGTTTTCAGGTCTGACCCTCGAAAAATAGTAGGTTGCCCACCCTGATTTCTCTCCAAGTGAGATTAATGGGGACATTTTTTGTTTATACTATAGTTTTTGTGAACAATGGTTATAGGTTCTCTCAGAAGTCGATTATGGGTTTTCTCTGAGGAATCGGTTGTGGGTTCTGTGAGCACTTTTTATAGATTCTGTGAGGAGTGGTTTTTGAATTCAGTGTAGAGTCGTTTATTATAGTCCGTTCAGATTCGTTTGCCGAGATGTTATGATTTATAATTCAAAAAGTTCTTGATGATTTCACATGATTTTTGGCATACGGTGTTAAAATGTCCATGTCACGAGAACATATGTGTTACTCGATGTCTAGCTATAACGGTTTTCTTAAAGCGGCGAATTCCTTTGATCTTTGCCCATGTAACTATTATTTTGACCCTAATCAAAATGTTTTACAGTAATCTAGTGCAACGATGACCCATAGGCGTGTCCATAAAATTTTACTTGGTGGCAGTATACAATTTTAAATTATATATAGAACTTTTGTTCGTAGAGTCAATTTGATATAGTTCCATGCTCTTGGTGTGAGTTTCCCAAATGTTGTCGCTGCCTTTCAAATACGTACATTTAGTTCCTCATCTAAGGAAAGTGTGGCTGTAATAGTGGATCCAAGATAGCTGAACTTCTGTACTGACTCAAGCAGGCTTCCATTCAAAGTAATGGTTGTTGGTTTGCTTATAACATATTTTTGATTGCTTGGGTGGTCTTGAACAATAAACTGTTTAACAAATCAACTAGGAAATTTTGCAAATCAAACTATTTATCTGTAGACTTAATCAGAGTAATGATCATTCAGAATCAGACGAGTCAAATAGGTCGATTACTGCTTTCGGCTGAACAAACAACAAACCATCCTTTTTCCAATATTCCTCTTCTTGTCGTAACACATGATCCTCACATTTTACCCAGTAGTCTTTATTTATATTTGATAGAGCCTGATTTGTAAGTGTCTCAACATCGCATAATATGAAAGTTTTATTTGTATATGCTACGTGTCCTTTAACTTTTGCCCAAACTAGTTCTATAGGATTTAAGTGTCCATGATATGGAGGTAGTCTCAAACATCTATGGCCAAGTTCTTGAATTAACTTGTCTATTTTAAATATCTTTGTACGTTGTGTCTGTTTTACAAGGCTAAGCAATTCGGGTTTCAAGTAGCTGTCGTTAACTTGTATGTGTTCTTTTATGAGCCACGTTTTGATTGCATCTTTTGTACTTGATGATGTTGGGATTCTATCTTCTACGTTAACTACGTTATGGTATGAAGCATTGTCCATTATCAGACAAGAAGGTCGATCTAATATTGGAAGGATACTTTTCTCGATCCAGTCTTTAAATATGTGCCCATTCATTTCGGAGTGGTAGTCTCTATTGTCTATGGATTTTGAAATGAAAACGAGATGAGCATTCTGCAACAACCCATTATGTCTGCTACCTGCATGTGCAACTATCAAACGTTGCCCTTTACTGCTTGGTACTGATCTTTTAATACTTCCATCTGCTAACTGCCATTCCTTTTCATTTGTATGATGAGCGTTGATCCAAGTTTCATCTAAATAAACAATATCATAATCATTTTCGCGCATTTCCTTCACTTCACGTAAATACTTGCTTCTAAGAGCTACTAGATGTGGCTTCTCACAAATAATGTTTTTCCCACCAGCATACTTTCTAAAGGTGAAGCCTGCACTTCTTAATATTTTCCATAATGAAGTTTTTGATATTTCAATGTCGTTGTTAGTTTTCAGCCAAAGCTTCAACTTTCTAAGTGTCACTTCTTCGTTTATATCAAACATTTGGCAGATTTCTCTTTTTACTAGGTCCTTATCAAAACTGTCTAACGTTTCTTTCCTTCCTTGCTTTCTTGCATTTGTTGGCAATAAATATCCGCTTCCTTTAACTATTCGATCAAATGAACGTTTACACAAACCTAAAATATGCATTGTTCTCTTCTCAGGGTTTGATAAAGAACAATAAAGATGTCTCTTTTTACGCTCTCTGCAGAAGTATTGATAAATCTTTATAGCAATGTTATGCCCAGTAAAATATTTTGTCTTTATATTCATTCTCACATAGACTTGCAGAAGATAATATGGATAGTGCCGCCTCCTTTCTGTAAATATTGAGATTTGCCTCTGAATTATGACTCGAACTCGAGTCTACGGCCGTGATTTTGACGTCACATAATTTCCGGTTTCGGCTAAAATGCCATTTTGTGCTAAACGGGAAATTTCATATGTAACATTTCTTTATAAAAATTTATAGTGGAAACATAACTATTTTAGGACGGTGCGCATTCAGCCGTGAAGGTCATGCCTATATGTTAAAGAATCAGCTGTGAGATGTAAGCATCTACATAATCCCGCCGGTGTTTATAATATCGATTAACTTTTTTTAATATAGGCTAAATAAGGCATCTTTGAAACTGGATCACATTTCTTTGATAAAAAAAATATTTTTATAGCGACATTAGTATTCTAAACCTAACTTCAAAGATCAATGCAAATGAACAATAAGTTTTTGAAAAAAATAAATTAATGTCTAGGCAAACGAATCTGAACGGACTATAGTTCTCTATGCCTCGGTTATGGATTCTATGAGAGATTGTTTATGGGTTCATTGAGGAGCGGTTATTGGATCCGTGAGGAGTGGTTATGGGTTTTGTGAGGAGTAGTTAAGCGAAAGAGATGTATGCTAAAGAGATTGTCCTCGTAGGAGATAATAGATGTCCTCGAAATAGATGTCCTCGAAATAGATGTCCTCGAAATAGATGTCCTCGAAATAGATGTCCTCCAAATAGATGTCCTCCAAATAGATGTCCTCCAAATAGATGTCCTCCAAATAGATGTAAGAGAAATAGATGTCCTAGAAATAGATGTCAGAGAAATAGATGTCAGAGAAACAGGTGTTAGCAAAATAGATGTTCGCTAAATAGATGTTCATTAAATAGATGTTCGCTAAATAGATGTTCGTTAAATAGATGTTCGTTAAATAGATGTTCGTTAAATAGATGTCAACGAACGAGATGACCTCGATGGAGATGTTGTCGAAGAAGATGTCCAAAGTAAGAGATTTCCAAAGTAAGAGATGTCCAAAGTAAGAGATGTCCAAAGTAAGAGATGTCCAACGTAAGAGATGTCGAATGTAAGAGATGTCCAACGTAAGAGATGTCCAAAGTAAGAGATGTCCAAAGTCAGAGATGTCCAAAGTCAGAGATGTCCAACGTAAGAGATGTCCACGTAAGAGATATCCAACGTAAGAGATGTCCAACGTAAGAGATGTCCAAAGTCAGAGATGTCCAAAGTCAGAGATGTCCAAAGTCAGAGATGTCCAAAGTCAGAGATGTCCAAAGTAAGAGATGTCCAAAGTAAGAGATGTCCAAAGTCAGAGATGTCCAAAGTCAGACATGTCCAACGTAAGAGATGTCCAAGTCAGAGATGTCCAAAGTAAGAGATGACCAAAGTAAGAGATGTCCAACGTAAGAGATGACCGAAGTCAGAGATGTCCAAAGTAAGAGATGTCCAACGTAAGAGATGTCAGAAGTAAGAGATGTCCAACGTAAGAGATGACCGAAGTCAGAGATGTCCAAAGTAAGAGATGTCCAACGTAAGAGATGTCCAACGTAAGAGATGTCCAACGTAAGAGATGTCCTAAGTGAGAGATGTCCAAAGTAAGGGATGTCCAAAGTAAGAGATGGCTAAAACCTTACGATAAAAGTTCATCTCCATAGCTTGTATTTCCTTCCGTAGTCCTTCTGTAAGTGTCCCTCTTTCCCAGGTGAATAGAGAGACAGATATGCTGAGACTTCTATGATGGGACTACAGCTACCTTCCTTTGTTTGGGAAATGAAATATAAATTAGGATAATTCCACTGGCACAGGCGGTTGAGCAATTATGGATATTAATTCGTTTGCAGTGATACCGGGGCCTTCAATAACCATAACCATCTATTCTTCTTCTTTTCTCTTTCACTGATACCTAAAAGGTGTCGTGGTTATATTATTTGTCGTTCTTAAGCTGCTCGAACTGTCTGAATTAGTGATTTTCCTTTGTTGTTACATGTCTCTGTCACTGCATCTATCCATCTTCTTCTGGGTCTTCCTCTTGGTCTTTTTCCATGCATTCTCGAGAAGAACGTCCTTGATGGTGATTGGTAAGGATTCATTCTGACCAGGTGGCCAAGCCATTTAAGTTGTTGTTGTTGTATATATTCTTGGCAGGGTTTTGTTCCTACTATTTTTCTTATGGTTTCATTTGGTATTCTATCTCTTCTTGTGTTGTTTGTTACTTTTCTTAAGCAACGCATCTCACATATATTGATCTTTCTTAAATGTGATTTAGAAAGGGTCCATGTTTGACTTTCATAGCACAAAGTTGGTATGAAGATGCTATTTATCATTTGTTGTTTAGCTGGCATAGAAATGTTTGGATGTCTTAGCAATGGTGAAAGCTGGTAAACCTTCTATTAAACTTGACATTATCTAGAAGCATTTTGTTTCAGAAAGTATAACTGTTTCCTCCCTTTGTTTTGAGTTCATCGTGATCTAGATTCAGGGGGACTGGTTAGTCTCGAAGCAAGATGCCAGTATCGAGACAGAGAGGTTGTGAGTTCAAATCCCGGCTGTACCAGTTAAGATTTTAATTTATGATTTCTCTCTGAGGCAACCACTCCTGATCTCAGCAGCGAGGCCCGGCTTGAAACGTCAGTTACTCATCGACGGAAAAAAACATGAGCAACTCCGAAGTCAGAGTTATCTGCCTGTGTGGCGAGGTACCCATGTGCACACGGCTGCCAGGGAGAAATGGATTAACACGCAAAATTCAGTTCCTAATCTCTAGGGACTTCGTCAGAGTTGAAAGCTGGCGAACGCAACAACAACAAAATCTTAAAAGAGTAGCAAGAAACAGAACGAATTGTATAGTGTTTGTTGAAGACCTATGCTTTACAGGGAGCTGAAAAGTAGAAGAAGAAGATGGCGAGGGACCCCAGTGCACAAGGCTGCCAGAAGAAAAACGGATTAACACGCACATTTCAGTTACTAGTCTCTAGGGACTTCGGAAGAGATGAAAGCTGCGAACACAAAAATCTAGATTATTTCTTTTGGAACTTGGCTCTCGTGATTACTCTGATATATTTTCTATCCTGCACGAGATGTCCTGTGTCTGCTGCAGTCAATCCCAACTCTTCTGTAATTACCGTCTACCTCGCACCATGCACTTTATAAAGATCTTTCTGGAGCATCCTATCGATTTTACATCAAAATATTTTTCCTTCGTTGTAGGTACATTGCGTTAAATCATAATATGGAGAATATCCGGATTGAAGGAAAGCGGGTGGAGAGTAAATAGGAGAAACGCTCAAAGACTCTTGCACGAGCATCTAACAAGCTTAAATATCGATTACTTTTTTTTTTTTTTAGAAATCCTTGCCCAAAATTGCCTACTATGGCGCAGCAACGCCACTAAATGTGATCGCATTTTATAGAAACATTGAGTTGACGAAGAACAAACCACGCCCTGCCTAAATATAGAACACCCCTTCTAACCAACCATGCATGTTCCACTCAAGGCGGTGAGTTGTATGTCAACATCAGACTTCAAGAGTTGTCTGATCCGCTAGATAAGGCGCTGTCCCGTACGACTGAAGTTCTGTCACGTATGTTGGACGTCAACCACTTTGTCTTTCTTCTACAATGTCTCCATGACGACGGCGCCTCTTCATCGTCCCGGTGGAGCGTGTAAATGGACGCAAATTATCGGTAGATGTGTTATTTATGATTATAATAACCTGCGATGTCAGCCCTTTTCGGCCTAGACATCCTGCAAAAGAAAATGTTATTAAAGCAAGGGTCAGGTGACTCAGCGGGTAACCATTTCTTAACAGCTTAAAACAGTGGCATAAAATAGTGGTCATCAGTAATTAGTGACAGAATAACAAGTTGTACGAATGGAAAGTTCATAGCGGTTAGTGAACAAAGCCGAGAAGGAAGGATGATGACGAGTAGGTGGGGGTGAAGGAAGGGTAATAGTCAGACGCAAGTTTAGGGAGAATAGAAATGTTATAGTTGTCAAAGTGTGAGTCAACACACGGTTTGACCCGTCAGGTAAATAGGTTGACAAACAACTTTCAGGACAGGTCAAAGTCATGAAGTAAACGTCATTATTTGACTCTCATGAGAGATCAAGCTGACCAAAGGTTACTTAGGAGTTATAAACAGCATGTTTTGTAATGTCTGAGACATAGGTCAGCTCTAGATCAACTTCGCGACAATTCCATTGGATGCAGGTATTCCAAACGCATATTTATGTTTGAGTATTCAGCTTCGACACAATAGGTTTTCAGTAGTTAGGCATACAATTTTAGAACAGACAGGCAGTTAGGAGGAAGACAGCTAGTCACAAATGTAGACTAAGTAAGCTTTGTCCGATTTGGGCGGAACAGTTAGTAGTTTTCAGTTTTAGGCAGTTAGGACAGACAAGGAAGTCAGTTAGTTAGGCACAGGAGTCTGTCAAGTTAGTAAGGAATAGATAAGAGAGTTAGGTAGTAAGAAGTAGTAAGCCATAGAGTTAGTAGAGTAGTAACAGTTAATTGAGCAGTAGACAGAACCAAATTAAGTGAATTAGAACATAGAGAACATTTAGTGGTGAATGTGTTTTTGAGAGTATTTTGAAAGTTGTGCTTCAGAGAACAATATCGTAAGTAAGTTGTGAGAGAAATTTAATATTACATGTCGAAATATGCACTTGTGGACAATCAATAGCCACCGGCGGTAGCCTCCTGAATGTCCAGAATTAAAGAACAGTAATTCTTAGATAAGTGCTTCCACTATGACGCGCCAAGTTATAGATCAATAAACTTGATAATGTATTATGACTGAGAATAGTTGTGATGAGTAACGTTGTTGACTATAAATGTGCTGTGCTGTGATGACTCTAAATATAACATCTAATATAAACAAGAAAGATGAATAACAATAACTCTTTACGTAAGGAAGCTTTTTATCGATGCAACAGAAGAGATTTCAGAGACAAAATCTTTCATGGTTTTAAGAATAAATCTACATATTTATATTTATCTAACATATAACATATTATATTTGAATGTTTAGATAATTGAACAAGGTATTAGATTTCACCAATACCAAGATGATACAAGACATGTAAAAACAATATGATTTGATGACAGTTTACACTAATCAAATTGAGAGTGACGCTCTATGCGGCGAAACGTGCGCGACCGAAATCGGCGTGACGCACAGTGCGGTGAAACGTAGTGAAAGAGTTAACATCAACACTATTACAATCCGACATAAGCTGTATTTACAATAACAATAAATACAACGAAATAAAAATTGCAAACATTTGTTAAAACAAAAAAAAGAAGAAATTGTTGGAGGAAATTCTGATCTTCAGATGGTTAGACAAGAATAGAAATGAAGACATCTGGGAAAGAACAAAACAATGGTCACTCAAATAACATATTATCAATAGAAAATGGAGATGGTTTAGACACATAAAAAAAAACTTAATGTCAGCATAACAAAACAGGCTTAGTCATGGAACCCACGGGGATAAAGAAAGTCAGGAATACATGGAGAAGAAAACCCACGGAAACCTTTGAAAGCATTGACCTAGATTGCAGAGAAAATGTTTAAGAATAGGAATGGGTGGGGAGCCCTTAACCGTGACCTATGATCCAATAAGGGGTCTAAACGGTTTTGTTTGGTTCATCCGACTTCTGGGCTATATTTTCGCGTGTCGGTTACCTTCCCTTTTTGGACATAACACCTACCGACCTGAAGATTATGTGTTCCAATCCCCACTGATGGAACTTTTTCCCGACCTAAAAGGCTCCTGTGGTTCACCCAGCCTCTACAAATAAGTACCAGAGACATTCTCAGGGAAGGAAAGGCAGCCGAGAGAGGAACTGGCCACCTCACCGACAATTGGTATGGGATTACCTTCACCTTTTACACTGATCCCAGCACCACAATGGAGAGGTAGAATAGGATCTTGGTTAGTTATGGTTCACTTATCCTGACGCAAGCAGTCAGCTATGATGGTTATTTTATATTGTACTGTACTGTATGGGGAGCCGCGATAGCTCAGTGGTTAGTGAACTGGACTACAAAGGACAAGAATTAGGGTTCGATCCCAACCGACGGCTTCCGGGTTCACCCAGCCTTTAATAGGTACCGAATTTTTTTTCTGGGAAAATAAAGCGGCACTGGCGTAATACCGACCACATTACCCCAAAAATCATGTGCCGAAGGTCTGTAAAATTTATGGTCACTAACACCATATTCCTATACGCTTGGCGTGACGGGGGTACTTATCTTTTTTTTTTTTTTTTTTTTTTTTTTTTTTTTTTTTTTTTTTTTACTGTACTGTACTATACTCTACTGTACTGCACTATGTTGCAGTTATTGTATTGTACTTATCTACGCATGTGAAAGCTGGACAACAAAAAGGAGATTGAGAGAAACTTAACTCTTTGGAAGACAAATGCTTAACAGAAGAATACTCTGTGTACAATAGAATGAATTCAAGACTAATATAGAGATAAGAGAAATGGTCAAGGAACCAATGATTAAGAAGAGAAGATGGATATATATGGAACATATGCATAGTGGGGACAACAAGAGCATCCCAAAGACAGGATCTTCTAGGGAAACACCAGGATACAGAAAAATAGGAAGACTCAGAGAGATACTGAAAAGAATACTTACAAGAGAAGCAAAGTTGGCAGGCATAGACTCATTAGATAAGATCGAATATCTCGCCAAGAATAGAGGTGGGTGGGGAAAAATATAACAAGACCTGAGTGACGTCTAACAGCACGGGGAGGATCAAACTCAAGGTTGTAATGTAACGTATTGTATTGTAGCGTATTGTATTGTAGCGTATTGTATGGTAGCGCATTGTATTGTAGCGTATTGTATTGTAGCGTATTGTATGGTAGCGCATTGTATTGTAGCGTATTGTATTGTAGCGTATTGTATTGTAGCGTATTGTATTGTAGCGTATTGTATTGTAGCGCATTGTATGGTAGCGCATTGTATTGTAGCGCATTGTATTGTAACGCATTGTATTGTAGCGTATTGTATTGTAGCGTATTGTATGGTAGCGCATTGTATTGTAGCGCATTGTATTGTAGCGTATTGCATTGTAGCGTATTGTATTGTAGCGTATTGTATGGTAGCGCATTGTATGGTAGCGTATTGTATTGTAGCGTATTGTATTGTAGCGTATTGTATGGTAGCGCATTGTATTGCAGCGCATTGTATTGTAGCGTATTGTATTGTAGCGTATTGTATTGTAGCGTATTGTATTGTAGCGTATTGTATTGTAGCGTATTGTATTGTATTGTAGCGTATTGTATTGTAGATTATTGTATTGTAGCGCATTGTATTGTAACGTATTGTATTGTAGCGTATTGTATTGTAGCGTATTGTATGGTAGCGTATTGTATTGTAGCGCATTGTATTGTAGCGTATTGTATTGTAACGCATTGTATTGTAGCGTATTGCATTGTAGCGTATTGTATTGTAGCGTATTGTATTGTAGCGTATTGTATTGTAGCGTATTGTATTGTAGCATATTGTATTGTAGCGTATTGTATTGTAGCGTATTGTATTGTAGCGTAGCGTATTGTATTGTAACGTATTGTATTGTAACGTATTGTATTGTAGCGAATTGTATTGTAGCGTATTGTATTGTAGCGTATTGTATTGTAACGTATTGTATTGTAATGTATTGTATTGTAGCGTATTGTATTGTAACGTATTGTATTGTAATGTATTGTATTGTAGCGTATTGTATTGTAGCGTATTGTATTGTAGCGTATTGTATTGTAGCGTATTATATTGTAACGTATTGTATTGTAACGTATTATATTGTAACATATTGTATTGTAACGTATCGTATTGTATTGTAACATATTGTATTGTAACGTATTGTATTGTAACGTATTGTATTGTAACGCAATAATAACAAAATTAGCCCCCCTAAAATCCAAGTTTGGAGAACCTATTACTGACAAGGGACAACAAATGCAAAGATGGGTTGAACACTACTCTAATCTATACAGTGACGACAGACCAGCAAACACAGCTCTAGCACAATCAATACCCAAATATCCTACAATGTTTGAACTGGATGTTGAGCCTACTATGAACGAACTTGCTGACGCTATAAATGCCCTCTCAAGAGGAAAAGCTGCAGGAAATGACAACATTCCCACAGATGTACTAAAGGACAACCTAAGCGTACTACTTCCACACCTATACAAACTGCTAATTAAATGCTGGAGAAACGGAGAAATACCTCATGATATGAGAAATGCCAAGATTATAACGCTCTACAAGAATAAAGGAGACAGGGGCGACTGCAACAATTACAGAGGCATTTCTC
This sequence comes from Megaustenia siamemsis, assembly GCA_032433765.1. NCBI lineage: Eukaryota > Metazoa > Mollusca > Gastropoda > Stylommatophora > Ariophantidae > Megaustenia > Megaustenia siamemsis. The sequence goes on from JAVIAB010000104.1 coordinate 11,790,724, forward strand.
TCCTTAGCACAACAGGCAAAGCTTTTGCTAGAGTCGTACTTAATCGCCTCCATAGACTTGCAGAACGGGTGCTTCCCGAGTCCCAATGCGGTTTCAGACCCGGGAGATCAACCATAGATATGATCTTCACTCTTAGACAACTGCAGGAAAAATGTCGGGAACAAAATATGCCGCTCTATATTGCCTTTGTGGATCTCACAAAGGCATTCGACACAGTAAACAGAGATGGTCTCTACAAGGTGTTAGAAGGCATAGGCTGCCCTCCTAAATTACTTAGGCTGATAATTTCCTTCCATGAAGACATGAATGGCAAAGTCCATTTTGATGGGAGTCCATCAGAGAATTTCAAAGTCAACAAAGGAGTGAAACAGGGATGTGTCCTCGCCCTCACTCTTTTTGGTATATTTTTTGCTGCCCTCCTAAATTACACCTTCGAAAACAGCTCAGGAGATATTTACATTCGCACTAGACCAGATGGCTCACTGTTCAACCTAGCACGACTAAGAGCAAAAACCAAAACAAATGTTGCCCTACTTAAAGAATTTTTATTTGCTGACGATGCAGCCCTAGTCGCTCATAGTGAGGCCACCCTACAGTCGCTGATCAACAACCTGGATAAAGCATGCGACCTTTTTTCACTGTCAATTAATGTTCAGAAGACAGTAATACTAAATCAAGGTGACTTCAAACCTATATCTATTACTCTAAAAGACTGCCCACTAGAATCAGTACATAAATTTACATATCTTGGATCCACAGTTACGCAAACCATCTCTCTTGATGAAGAAATAAACTGTCGAATTGGTAAGGCAGCTACGACCTTCGGCAAACTCACAAAAAGGGCATGGAACAACACGAAACTAACTCAAAAGACTAAACTCTTAATATATCAAACTTGTGTGCTTAGCACACTACTATAAGGATCCGAAACCTGGACAACATACTCAAACCAGGAAAAAAGACTAAATGTCTTCCACATGCGATGTCTCCGCAAAATAATGCACATCAAATGGCAGGACAAAATAACCAACTTAACTGTCCTGCAACGTGCTAAGACCCTAACAATCATGTCGATGCTCAGAAGTCGAAGGCTAAGATGGCTGGGGCATGTCCAACGGATGGAAGAAAAACGCATTCCTAGGCAAATACTATATGGCGAGCTAAAACACGGAAAACGACAAATCGGCAGACCTAAACTACGATATAGAGATATCTGCAAATCATCTCTGAAAGACTTCTCCATCTGTGAAAACGACTGGCAACATCTGGCAAGTGATCGCACATCATGGAGAGCACGTATAAGGAACGGTATAACAACATTTGAGACTGTTCTAAGACAGGACTTAGAAGAGAAGAGACTCATGAAAAAGGATGGTAAACCCTGTGGACCAGCGAGCCTGACCTGTTCATTATGTGACCGCGTGTGTCTGTCAAACATTGGTAGAATTAGCCACGAGAGAAGCTGTTCAGCAAAAACAATACCTCAAAAAAATACGCAATAGCCTCCACTAGACCGTCTGACAAGACGAAAAGGGCCATATATATATATTGTAACGTATTGTATTGTAACGTATTTTATTTTATGAATTATTCCTATTATTTATATATTATTTTATTAATCTTGTTATAAGAACTAACTTTCGATATTTGAGTGGGATATGATGTATTCTTCTTTGTGTCGTGTGTTCGCGGTTCGACAAGAAAACACATAGTTTTCGACAACAACAGCGCCGGGCGGGTATGTTCAACCCGAATGTGAAAAGTCTGTGACGGTGGATAGGGCGGAAGAATCAGAAATGATCAACGGCCTAGAAAGCGAAAACAGTAAAGTGTGTGGTACACATGAGGCATATTGAGGGCACGAAAGACAAATATGGCAGACCACCGTGAAAGAGATTGGAGCCTCATCACGTAACATTCCAAAGTAAGCCAAGCAAAGAAATGCTATATTACATCTTCTCAATATTCCTATATGGTGCAGAAACATGGACGTTAGACAAGAAAACAGAGCAGAAAATTGCAGCCTTTGAAATGTGGATTTATAGAAGAATTGGTAGAATTGGATGGAAGGAAAAGAAAACAAACGATGAAGTTTTAAAACAACTAAAAATGAAAAAAGAACTACTAAACACAATTAGAACAATACAAATGAAATTTTTGAGGCATGTTAAAAGACACAACAGCCTACTAAAAGAAATCTTGAAAGGGAAAATAAAAAGTAAAAGAGACAGAGGCAGACCAAGACTAACATGGACGAGTAACATCAAAAGATGGACAAGTCAACCTATGACAATGTGCACCATCAAAGCAAGAGAGAGAGTAGAATGGCGATCCATGGTAGCCAACCTTCGATGCGGAGACGGCAATCACTGATGATGAACTAACTTTAATTGCTAAAGGTAAGCAAGTTTGAATGTCTGTGTCCCATAAAGTATGTGGGGAGCATGCGAAAATAAACAAGAATAGGATTTAACAGCTTCAGTCCCCCACGACACCGGAAGTGAGCACATAATAATGGAGTCAGTCTGTTTGCGGAACGTGCGCTTGTGTGTAGAACAACGTGTTCGTTTACTTTACGTTCGATTTTAAGCAGATTACGGGTTCAAAACTGTGGGACTGATTAATTATCTTTGTTCTTTACTAGGTTCTTGAGAAGGCGCAAAGAACGGCCAACTGTTGGTTTTGTCTGGTTTATGTGGTCACGTGGTTTAATATGGCGGACAAATCTGCGTGAATGTGCTTCGTTCATTCGGAAGCTGTAAATCGGGGTAAATGAGAAAATTGTCCGATTTACACGGCATTGTTTTTGGATCTTGTAATATTCTAGGCTACGTGGAAACTGCTTTGTTGTTGATTTATAATGATTTGTGGGAACAAATAGTTTTATTGTATTTATGATGTTCATGCAATTGTTAAGTTTAATTAATTAATTAATTCCTATAAAGACTCATGGTATTGCGTGTTTGACAACTCAGGCCCTCAAGCCCTATCAAATGTCTATAGAAACCCATGTTCAGATTACCAAGCATTTCTACACGCGGTCTTAACTTGTCAATGGCGTCATGACTTTGTAATTTAAAATACGTTGATTACACTACTACAATTATTTTTATGTAAAGAAGGGAAATGTAAGGTAAGGTAAAATAAAGTAAGGTAAATTAAACTAAATTAAAGTATAGTAAGGTAAAGTAAGGTAATGTAAAGTAAAGTAAATTAAAGGTAAAGTAAGCTAAGGTTAGGTAAAGTAAAGCAAAGTAAATTAAAGGTAAGGTAAGGTTAGGTAAAGTAAAGTAAAGCAAAGTAAATTAAAGGTAAGGTAAGGTTAGGTAAAGTAAAGTAAAGCAAAGTAAATTAAGGTAAGGTAAGGTAGGTAAAGTAAAGTAAAGTAAATTAAAGGTAAGGTAAGGTTAGGTAAAGTAAAGTAAAGTAAAGTAAATTAAAGGTAAGGTAAGGTTAGGTAAGGTAAAGTAAAGTAAAGTAAATTAAAGGTAAGGTAAGGTTAGGTAAAGTAAAGTAAATTAAAGGTAAGGTAAGGTTAGGTAAAGTAAAGTAAAGCAAAGTAAATTAAAGGTAAGGTAAGGTAAAGTAAAGTAAAGCAAAGTAAATTAAAGGTAAGGTAAGGTAAAGTAAAGCAAAGTAAATTAAAGGTAAGGTAAGGTAAGGTAAAGTAAAGTAAAGTAAATTAAAGGTAAGGTAAGGTAAGGTAAAGTAAAGTAAAGTAATGTAAAGTAAAGTAAAGTAAAGTAAAGTAAATTAAAGGTAAGGTAAGGTAAGGTAAGGTAAAGTAAAGTAAAGTAAAGTAAATTAAAGGTAAGTAAGTAAGGTAAAGTAAAGTAATGTAAATTAAAGGTAAGGTAAGGTAAGGTAAAGTAAAGTAATGTAAATTAAAGGTAAGGTAAGGTAAAGTAAAGTAAAGTAAATTAAAGGTAAGGTAAGGTAAAGTAAAGTAAATTAAAGGTAAGGTAAGGTAAAGTAAAGTAATGTAAATTAAAGGTAAGGTAAGGTAAAGTAAAGTAAAGTAAAGTAAATTAAGGTAAGGTAGGTAAGGTAAAGTAAAGTAATGTAATGTAAAGTAAAGTAAAATAAGGTAAAGCAAGGTAAGGTAAAGTGAAGTAAAGAGCCCCGTCACGCCAAGTGGCGTATAGGCATTAAGGTGTTTTAAAGACTATAATTTGTATAGACCTTCGACACATGTTTTTTTGGAGGGAAATATGGTCGGTATTACGCCCGTCCTGTTTTACTTTCCCAGAAAAAAATCCGGTGTACCGATATAAGTGTGGATGAACAATTAAGCCGTTGATCAGGATCGAACCATACATCTTGTCCTTTGTAGTCCAGTTCGCTAACCACTAAGCTATCGCGGCTCCCACGGAACTACACGGGGACTCAGAAATACCTGCAGTTATCATTACATGGGCTCCAGTGAATGTGTTTTGTCTATAACATCATGGTTCCGGTGTTAAGGCGGCTACATGTGGTCGTTTTTATACTTCGGCTCTTGCTGATATATTTAAATGATTTACGCGACAGTCTAGTTGTGAAATTATGTGTTGCTATTCCCCGTTTGGTGTATGTTTTACTTCTGACGGGTGGGTGGACTGTGAACTTTATCGATATTTAAGTGGAATATGATTTATTCTTCATTGTGTCGTGTGTTCGCGGTTCGGCAGGCAAACACATAGATTTCGACAACAAGGCGCTGGCCGGGTATGTTCAACCCGAAGGTGAAAAGTCTGTGACGGTGGATGGGGCGGAAGAATCAGAAATGATCAATGGCCTAGACAGCGAAAACAGCAAAGTGTGTGGTACACATGAGGCATATTCAGAACATGAAAGACGAATATGGCAGACCACCGTGAAAGAGATTGTAACCTCATCAAGTAACATTCCAAAGAAAGCTATGGAGAGAAATTCAAACTATTGTTTTAGGAACGAACTAAAAATAACACAGACGATGAAGTTTTAAAACAACCAAAAATGAAGAGAACTACTAAACAGAATAAGAACAAGAGAAATGAAAATTATCGGGGCATGTTAAAAGATACAACAGCCTAATAAAATTAATATTGGAAGGAAGAATACAAGGTAAAATAGGCAGAGGCAGACCAAGACTAAAATGGACGAGTAACATCAAAAGATGGACAAGTCAACCTATGACAAATTGCACAATCAAGGCAAGAGACAGAGTGGAATGGCGCTCCATGGTAGCCAACCTTCGATGCGGAGACGGCACTCAATGATGATGATGATGATATCATTACATGGGATTGGGGGAAATGGCGCCAGCTCACAGGCTTCTGGATCCATAACAACAACACACGGTCATCGCGACCTCTTGTTACTGGACGAGGCTGCTACGATCGCGCTAAACCTCTGAACGAGTCTGCTTGTTTACATATCCCGCAGCAAAGACAAAATACAAACCATCTGCTTGGCTCCAGTGAATGTGTTTTGCCTATAACGTCATGACATTAAGCAGTTGACCCACATTTCAACATGTGGAACCAAGCGGTTATTAAGTTATAGCATTTTGAATAAGCTGTGATAGCTCAGTGGTTAGTGAATGGGACCACAAGCTGTGATAGCTCAGTGGTTAGTGAATGGGACCACAAAGGACAAGAGTTAGGGTTCGATCCCAACCGACGGCTTCCAGGTTCACCCAGCCTTTAATGGGTACCGATTTTTTTTCTGGGAAAGTAAAGCGGCACGGGCGTAATACCGATCATATTACCCGAAAAATCAAATTTCCATTATCCGGGGGATATTGTTAAATAATTACAAATCTACCAATGACGAAGAAGGATGTATCGGGCCGAAAGGAGGAGGTTTTTTTTTTTAAGTTTTAAAGTACCCCCGTCACGCCAAGTGGCGTATGGAATATGGTGTTAGTGACCATAAATTTTACAGACCTCCGGCACATGATTTTTTTGGGTAATGTGGTCGGTATTACGTCCGTGCCGCTTCACTTTCCCAGAAAAAAATCCGGTACCCATTAAAGGCTGGGTGAACCCGGAAGCCGTCGGTTGGGATCGAACCCTACCCCTTGTCTTTTGTGGTCCATTTCACTAACCACTGAGCTATCGTGGCGCCCAAAGGAGAAGATTAATTATCAACGTAATGTATCCACGCCCGCCTAACAGATGAAATTTTGTTGAAGAAGAGAACGGAGTTTCACTGGAGAGGGACTATTAAAGATGTGAGATAGATGTGTCTTGATCTTAGGGTTAATGTTGCTTTAAGGGTTAACGTTTGAGAAGTGCAGGGTTTAATTCCACGAGTAATGGGCGAGTGGTTTTATGTGTGGTGGATCTGTGATGGTAATAGAAATGAAGAGTATCTGAAGAGTGAGTCTATCAGTAGTGAGTCTGTGAGTGTTTGGTGTGAGTGATGGATCTACTTCTGATACTACTTCTATCAGTTTTGCTGGAATGGTGTTGTTAATAAGTATAAGGATTCCACATTTGTGGCCTTCCATGTCCTGTCTAAATGTTTGGTAGCCTCTAATCCTAAATCTATGCTGAGGATTAAGATGAGTTTCTTGGATGCAGGCAACGTCTATCTCCTCTGATAGTTTGATTGCTAGGGCTTGTTATGTGATGGATCTATGAGCGGTGGTTTGTGAGCGTTGACTCTGTGAGTGTTAGGTCTGTGAGTTGTGGGTGATGGGTCTGGGTGATATAAAGGTTGGTGAGCTGTGAATCTGTGAGTGATGGGTCTGTGCGAGGTGAATCTGTGAGTGATGGGTCTGTGCGAGGTGAATTTGTGAGTGATGGGTCTGTGAGAGGTGAATCTATGAGCTGTGGGTCTCTGAGAGGTGATTCTGTGAGTGATGGGTCTGTGAGAGGTGAATCTGTGAGTGATGGGTCTGTGAGAGGTGAATCTGTGAGTGATGGGTATGTGAGAGGTGAATCTGTGAGTGATGGGTCTGTTAGAGGTGAATATGTGAGTGATGGGTCTGTGAGAGGTGAATATGTGAGTGATGGGTCTGTGAGAGGTGATTCTGTGAGTGATGGGTCTGTGAGAGGTGAATCTGTGAGTGATGGGTCTGTGAGAGGTGAATCTACGAGCTGTGGGTCTCAGAGAGGTGAATCTGTGAGTGATGGGTCTGTGAGAAGTGAATCTATGAGCTGTGGGTCTCTGAGAGGTGAATCTGTGAGTGATGGGTCTGTGAGATGTGAATTTGTGATTGATGTGTCTGTGAGAGGTGAATCTATGAGTGATGGGTCTGTAAGAGGTGAATTTGTGAGTGATGAGTGTGAGAGGTTAATCTATGAGCTGTGGATCTGTGAGTGATAGGTCTGTTTGAGGTGAATTTGTGATTGATGGGTCTGTGAGAGGTGAATCTATGAGCTGTTGGTCTCTGAGAGGTGAATCTGTGAGTGATGGGTCTGTGAGAGGTGAATTTGTGAGTGATGGGTCTGTGAGAGGTGAATCTATGAGCTGTGGGTCTCTGAGCGGTGAATCGGTGGATCTGTGAGCGGTGAATCTGTGAGCGGTGAATATGTGGAACTGTGAGCGGTGAATTTGTGACCGGTGAATCAGTGAGTGGTGAATCTGTGAGCGGTGAATCTGTTAGTGGTAAATCTGTAGATGTGTGAGCGGTGAATCAGTGAGTGGTGAATCTGTGATCGGTGAATCTGTGGATCTGTGAGTGGTGAATCTGTGGATCTGTGAGTGGTGAATCTGTAAGCGGTTGGTCTGCGAGAGGTGAGTCTGTGAGTGTTGGGTCTCTGAGCTGTAAATCTGTGAGTGGTGAGTCTGTGAGTGTTAGGTCTCTGATGTGTAATTCTGTGAGTGGTGAGTCTGTGAGTGTAGGGTCTCTGAGCTGTAAATCTGTGAGTGGTGAGTCTGTGAGTGTTGGGTCTCTGAGCTGTAAATCTGTGAGTAGTGAGTCTGTGAGTGTAGGGTCTCTGAGCTGTAAATCTGTGAGTAGTGAGTCTGTGAGTGTAGGGTCTCTGAGCTGTAAATCTGTGAGTAGTGAGTCTGTGAGTGTAGGGTCTCTGAGCTGTAAATCTGTGAGTAGTGAGTCTGTGAGTGTTGGGTCTCTGAGCTGTAAATCTGTGAGTGGTGAGTCTGTGAGTGTTGGGTCTCTGAGCTGTAAATCTGTGAGTGGTGAGTCTGTGAGTGTAGGGTCTCTGAGCTGTAAATCTGTGAGTGGTGAGTCTGTGAGTGTTAGGTCTCTGAGCTGTAAATCTGTGAGTGGTGAGTCTGTGAGTGTTGGGTCTCTGAGCTGTAAATCTGTGAGTGGTGAGTCTGTGAGTGTTGGGTCTCTGAGCTGTAAATCTGTGAGTGATGAGTCTGTGAGTGTTGGGTCTCTGAGCTGTAAATCTGTGAGTAGTGAGTCTGTGAGTGTTAGGTCTCTGAGCTGTAAATCTGTGAGTGGTGAGTCTGTGAGTGTTGGGTCTCTGAGCTGTAAATCTGTGAGTGGTGAGTCTGTGAGTGTTGGGTCTCTGAGCTGTAAATCTGTGAGTGATGAGTCTGTGAGTGTTGGGTCTCTGAGCTGTAAATCTGTGAGTGGTGAGTCTGTGAGTGTTGGGTCTCTGAGCTGTAAATCTGTGAGTGGTGAGTCTGTGAGTGTTGGGTCTCTGAGCTGTAAATCTGTGAGTGATGAGTCTGTGAGTGTTGGGTCTCTGAGCTGTAAATCTGTGAGTGATGAGTCTGTGAGTGTTGGGTCTCTGAGCTGTAAATCTGTGAGTGGTGAGTCTGTGAGTGTTGGGTCTCTGAGGTGTAAATCTGTGAGTGGTGAGTCTGTGAGTGTTGGGTCTTTGAGGTGTAAATCTGTGAATGGTGAGTCTGTGAGTGTTGGGTCTCTGAGGTGTAAATCTGTGAGTGGTGAGTCTGTGAGTGTTAGGTCTCTGAGCTGTAAATCTGTGAGTGGTAAATCTGTGAGTGTTGGGTCTGTGAGTAGTGAGTCTTTAAGTGATGAATCAGTGACCTGTAAGTGTGAGAATGGTGGGGATGTGTGAGCGGAGGATGTGTAGTAATTGGTCCGTGAAACAGTTACTCCGTGAGTAATGAATGAGTAAGCTGTTCGTCTGTGAATGTTAGAGTAGGCTAATAATGAGTGAGTTTTCATACATGACAGGTATATTTGTAAATGTTAACAGCAACAATGACAAATGTGTATATGGTAGACATTATGCTACGAAGAATCAGGAACTAATTAGAACAACTGTAGCCAAGACACATTTAAATCCACCCAAACTCATCCACCCACCCAAACCCACCCACCCATCCATCCATCCACCCACCAACCACCCATCCACCCATCCATCCACCCACCCATCCACCCACCCATCCATCCACCCACCCACCCATCCACCCATCCATCCATCGTTCGCCTCAAATATTGCCTATATCTGCAATGTCGTTTCCTGTATAAATGTTACAATCTTGTGTATCTATGGGCCAATGTGTTTACACATTAAAATAATATCTCAGTCCGAGACATGAATTTTCTCTTCTACAGAAACATCAGCGGAGACAGTCAGTTCGCTCCTATGACGTCATCGACACATCTAACAAAAGAATCATCCAGAAAGCCGATGAAACTCAAAGATGGCATTTGATGACACCAAAAGGAGAGTTATTTTTGCTGTTTTTAAAAGAAAGTTGCGAAAGTTGTGTTGCTGCTGCTGCGAGCGGTGCAAATAACGACTTGAAGTACATGAAATATCAATCACATCTTTCAAAATAACTGATATTGCTGACGCAATGAATCGGTCTAACAATTTCACAATCAGTCACAAGAAGGATTGATTGGTGGAATATTAGAAACATGGGAAAAGATTACGGGGGAGGCAAATAGAAGAGCTTAGACTGTGAGCGAGACGCATAGAACTTCTGGTTATTCTTGATGTGTGAGCACATTTTAACTTGAGTGCGCGCACACGTACCCCGTGCACATTAACGTTCATTTTCCTTCTGGCCACAGCTCAGTATACAGGGAGGACATTTTATTTTTATTTGTATTTCTAATTCTAGTTCAAAATTATTATTTTTTTTATTCTTTATTATTTCTATTTTAAATACATATCTGTGTGTGTGCCTTGAATGTTTGTTCCTGCTGAAGGCCTATTGAGCCGAAAAGTTGTTCTAATTTGTGTTGTCCACTTATTACGAAAAGCGTTAACCACATTGTTTGTTTTTTTTTTTTCTATTTCTTTCTATATATTATTTTGTCATTTCTCCAAGAGCCGATACTGCAGATTATATCAATGCTTCGACGCTGGAAGGTACATTGAAATGAAAAAGAAAAAAACCAAATGTTGTTACCACGTGACTGCGGTATTACTTTAGCTCAGACACTAACGGTACCGTACTGGCATAGATCGACTTGCACACCGCGTGGTGTAAATTGTGTACACGTCTTATTCCTTTGATTATTATCGGATTATTTTGAACTGTGTTTCACACGCTACTACGGCCACGTGCGTCCGAGCTCAATCAACACTGTACGGTCTTGCCTTCAAGGTACATGCTTCATGAGCTGGTAATAATACAATTAGTGGGCTTTTTTCAGAGTAAAAGAAAAAGTCAAAGACCTATATTGATTCGTCTTCAAATAATAGTAAAATACGTTCTGTCTGTGGGGGCGATCAACACACTTAACTTGACAGCTGACTTCATGTGAGAGTCTGGGATCCTACTCTGATTGAGTCCTGATCGCAGAGAGAGGGAGAGAGAGAAATAATAGAAAAATGAATACTTGGAATATATGTGTGTTCTCGTGTGTGAACTTCAGAAGTGACGAGTGTGAAACGAGTGTTTCAGACTTCTTGCACTCGACATGGGCAATTTATAAAATGACTACAGTTATTCTGGTTAATACTAACCAGTGCGACACACTTTGCTAGAGGATTTAACATTGCAACTTCTAACATTGCTTCCAGGAACAAGTAGACAAGACAAAACAAGCTTTTGTCGCTTATAGAAGAGACAAGCTCACTTGGGTCGTGCATCTCAAATTCCGCCCGTCGTTTGTATTTATATATGTGAATGAATGTTCCACGTTTTTTCGGTCTAAAAATAGCCCCTGTGATGAAGTTCAAGTTGTTGATTTCTTTGGAAAGTTAATGGCTCTGAAATGTCAGACGTTTGAGCTTCTCCGCTACAAACATTACGTTAATGTCTTCCCACGTGTCAAGAATAAGGAATATTATTTCAGCGGCGGTTAACTCTTTGACAGCGGAGACACGCTCTCAGCTCAGTTACAACACGAGATGTTCGAACTTAGAAACGATGGTACCGGTAGCAATTTACGTTCTAGCAGGGCAATGGAGATAGCAAAAACAAAATTAATTATTTCTTTTGATTAAAGTTGACGTTTTAACAGTTCCGGGACACCCATGGGTGCTCAGTTGCTTTCAGTGGAGGACGAAGTGCGTGTAAACGAATGGTTCCAGAAGCTTGCTGGTTATGCTCACAAACTTTGAGGACAGCAAAAGGACCATGATGAGATCGGTACATCTAGCTTGCTGGTTATCAGCCGTACATGTTCGATAGTGTGCATCAAATGTTACAATGTCGTGTCTGCATCTTCACAAGCTGATGTTTTAATTTCCAACATACGACCGTTGAAGGCCTTCATGAGGTCCTACTCGTCCATGTCCAGGAGCATTCAGCTCCGTCCGTCAGCGTTGCTGCGAAGTCCCGCGTGATTTGGACACGAATTTTTCCAGATTTGAGAATTTCTACATGTCATCCCCTCATGCTGCTGACACCCCATTTGGAGCTATACAAATACTGACTGAGTGTCATCTACTAATGTTACTGACATCCCTTTTGGAGCTGTCAAAATACTGACTGAGTGTCATCTACTAATGTTACTGATACCCCTTTTGGAGCTGTCAATATACTGACTGAGTGTCATCCACTCATGTTACTGACACTACCTATAGACCTGTCAAACTACTGAGTGTCCTCCACACTTATTGTGTCGTTTATATCGTGTCTAATAAACCCAAATAAAGACACCAATAAGTGTCTCAGCCTTCATTCATAGATTTACCACTTGCAGGAATGCATCGAGACAAGATTTCTTTACTTTTCCTGGTAAATATTTTGCTACTGGAGAAACCTTTACAAATTCTTGTTGCTCGACCTTTGGTTCACCCCATCACGAACTTCTACCAACCAAAAACAATCTTATGGCCTTGGATTCCTATGTTACCTCAAGATTCCCTTTTTGTTTACAAAAACATGAATGAAACAGTGAAACACAGTCTCAATGAAACAGTGAAACACAGTCTAAATGAAACAGCGAGAAACCAGACGATAATGAATAAAGCAGCGAGGAATTTCAGCACGACGACAGCGACGACGATTAGTGCAGTGACGATTCCTCCGCCGACTAGACGAACGTTTGTTCCAGCCTTTGTGCCTGGCCAGTTGTGGCCTTTCGTCCCAGTGGAGATCCCTGTGGAAACTAAGGTTGTGTTGTTGTTGTTGTTCTAGTGATCGTTAATGTCATTGTTGGATGTTGTTTGTGGTTGCTTTTACTGTGTCCTTGTTCGGTGTCGATGACGTGTCGTGTTGTTATCATCCTCCACAAAAGGAGAGATGAGACTGTTGATGAGATCACTACCAAATATGGAGTTATCTGCTGCAACGGTAGCACGGATGTGTGTTGAGTGTTGACCTATCCATGAAGATGATCTTCTGTAGGGAATTATCCAACACTCCCTCCCTCCCTTCCTTCTTTTCTCCCTTCCTTTTTTCCTTCGTCATCTTCTTTCAAATGCCTTATTTTGTGTTATCTCCTTCCTCTTTATTAATTTTCTTCCTTCGTCTTCTTTCATTTTCTTCTCTTTTTTCTCCTCATCTTATTGCTTCTTCTTCTTCTTCTTCTTCTTTCTTCCACTCTTTACTTCTTGGTTTCATTTTACTACTATATTACTACTACTATATTACTACTACTATATTACTACTACTACAACCACAGCTACTGCTGCTATCATTACTACTACTACAACTACTACGATTAACATTAAAATTACTACTACAGCTATCACGGTTACTACTACTACAACCACAGCTACTGCTGCTATCATTACTACTACTACTACTACTACTACAACCACAGCTACTGCTGCTATCATTACTACTTCTACTACTACTACAACCACAGCTACTGCTGCTATCATTACTACTACTACTACTACTAATACTACAACCACAGCTACTGCTGCTATCATTACTACTACTAATACTACAGCTACTGCTGCTATCATTACTACTACTACTAATACTACAGCTACTGCTGCTATCATTACTACTACTACTAATACTACAGCTACTGCTGCTATCATTACTACTACTACTAATACTACAGCTACTGCTGCTATCATTACTACTACTACTACTACAACAACCACAGCTACTGCTGCTATCATTACTACTACTACTACTACAGCTACTGCTGCTATTATTACTACTACTACTACTAATACTAGTACTACTAATACTACAGCTACTGCTGCTATCATTACTACTACTACTACTACTACTACAACCACAGCTACTGATGCTATCATTACTACTACTACTACTAATACTACAGCTACTGCTGCTATCATTACTACAGCTACTGCTGCTATCATTACTACTACTACTACTACAGCTACTGCTGCTATCATTACTACTACTACTACTACTACTACTAATACTACAGCTACTGCTGCTATCATTACTACTACTACTAATACTACAGCTACTGCTGATATCATTACTACTACTACTACTAATACTACAGCTACTGCTGATATCATTACTACTACTACTACTACTAATACTACAGCTACTGCTGCTATCATTACTACTACTATTACTACCACTTCCACTAATATTATTACTACTACCACTAATATTATTACTACAACTACTACCACTAATACTACTACTACTACTACTACTACTACTACTACTACCGCCACCACTTATACTACTGCTGCTACTGCTACCACTGTTGACTCTGCCATTGTCACTAATTATTTTTCCTCTTCTTATTCATCTTTTCTTCTTCCTTTATATTTTTATGTTTTTCCCCTTCGTACTCATTTCTCCCCTTTCTTCTTTCTTCCGCCTCCCTCCTCCTGTCTGTTCCTTCTTCTTTTTCCTTCTGCTTTTTCTTCCTTTCTAAGTACCCAAAGGTATATAAATAGAGCTAACTGCCCCAACTTTTGTTTTGATAAATATTTTTTTTAACTTAAAATATGACTTGGGTATGGAGAAAAACGGATATTGTTATGGTTAAAAACGGGATATTGTATAGCAAAAACGGGATATTGATATAGCAAAAACGGGACATTGGTATGGCAAAAACGGGATATTGATATAGCAAAAACGGGACATTGGTTTGGAAAAAACGGGACATTGGTATGGCAAAAACGGGTCATTGGTATGGCAAAAACGGGATATTGATATGGCAAAAACGGGATATTGGTATGGAAAAAACGGGATATTGATATGGTTAAAAACGGGACATTGTATTGCAAAAACGGGACACTGGTATGGCAAAACAGGATATTGATATGGCAAAAACAGGATATTGATATGGCAAAAACGGGATATTGATATGGCAAAAACGGGATATTGATATGGCAAAAACGGGATATTGATATGGCACAAACGGGATATTGATATGGCAAAACGAGACATTGATATGGCAAAACGGGACATTGATATGGCAAAAACGGGATATTGATATGGCAAAAACGGGATATTGATATGGCAAAAACGGGATATTGATATGGCAAAAACGGGATATTGATATGGCAAAACGAGACATTGATATGGCAAAACGGGACATTGATATGGCAAAAACGGGATATTGATATGGCAAAACGGGATATTGATATGGCAAAACGGGACATTGATATGGCAAAAACGGGATATTGGTATGGCAAAAACGGGATATTGATATGGCAAAACGGGATATTGATATGGCAAAACGGGACATTGATATGGCAAAACAGGATATTGATATGGCAAAAACAGGATATTGATATGGCAAAAACGGGACATTGATATGGCAAAAACGGGACATTGATATGGCAAAAACGGGACATTGATATGGCAAAAACGGGATATTGATATAGCAAAAACGAGATATTGATATGGCAAAAACGAGATATTGATATGGCAAAAACGGGATATTGATATAGCAAAGACGGGATATTGATATGGCAAAAACGGTATATTGATAAGGCAAAAACGGGATATTGATATGGCAAAAACGGGATATTGATATGGCAAAACGGGATGTTGATATGGTAAAAACGGGATATTGATATGGCAAAAACGGGATATTGATATGGCAAAAACGGGATATTGATATAGCAAAATGGGACATTGATATGGCAAAAACAGGATATTGATATGGTAAAAACGGGACATTGATATGGCAAAAACAGGATATTGATATGGTAAAAACGGGACATGGGTGTGGGAAAAAACGGGACAGATGAGAATTCTTCAGTATTCTTTATTCATGAAAAAGTAAGAAAAGTAAGACGGCAGAAAGAGGAGAAGAAATGTTGTCAGCCATGTGTTGATGGAGTTTTTGCTTTGTTGTTGTCATGTATTGATGGAGTTTTTGCTTTGTTGTTGCTATGTTTTGATGGAGTTTTTGCTTTGTTGTTGCCATGTATTGATGGAGTTTTTGCTTTGTTGTTGCCATGTATTAATGGAGTTTTTGCTTTGTTGTTGCCATGTATTGATGGAGTTTTTGCTTTGTTGTTGCCATGTATTGATGGAGTTTTTACTTTGTTGTTGTCATGTTTTGATGGAGTTTTTGCTTTGTTGTTGCCATGTATTGATGGAGTTTTTGCCTTTGTTGTTGCCATGTATTGATGGAGTTTTTGCTTTGTTGTTGCCATGTATTGATGGTTTTTGCTTTGTTGTTGCCATGTTTTGATGGAGTTTTTGCTTTGTTGTTGCCATGTATTGATGGAGTTTTTGCTTTGTTGTTGTCATGTATTGATGGAGTTTTTGCTTTGTTGTTGCCATGTATTGATGGAGTTTTTGCTTTGTTGTTGTCATGTATTGATGGAGTTTTTACTTTGTTGTTGTCATGTATTGATGGAGTTTTTGCTTTGTTGTTGCCATGTATTGATGGAGTTTTTGCTTTGTTGTTGCCATGTATTGATGGAGTTTTTGCTTTGTTGTTGCCATGTATTGATGGAGTTTTTGCTTTGTTGTTGCCATGTATTGATGGAGTTTTTGCTTTGTTGTTGCCATGTATTGATGGAGTTTTTGCTTTGTTGTTGCCATGTATTGATGGAGTTTTTGCTTTGTTGTTGCCATGTATTGATGGAGTTTTTGCTTTGTTGTTGTCATGTATTGATGGAGTTTTTGCCTTTGTTGTTGCCATGTATTGATGGAGTTTTTGCTTTGTTGTTGCCATGTATTGATGGAGTTTTTGCTTTGTTGTTGCCATGTATTGATGGAGTTTTTGCTTTGTTGTTGTCATGTATTGATGGAGTTTTTGCTTTGTTGTTGTCATGTATTGATGGAGTTTTTGCTTTGTTGTCGCCATGTATTGATGGAGTTTTTGCTTTGTTGTTGCCATGTATTGATGGAGTTTTTGCTTTGTTGTTGCCATGTATTGATGGAGTTTTTGCTTTGTTGTTGTCATGTATTGATGGAGTTTTTGCTTTGTTGTTGTCATGTATTGATGGAGTTTTTGCCTTTATTGTTGTCATGTATTGATGGAGTTTTTGCTTTGTTGTTGCCATGTATTGATGGAGTTTTTGCTTTGTTGTTGCCATGTATTGATGGAGTTTTTGCCATGTTGTTGCCATGTATTGATGGGTTTTTGCTTTGTTGTTGCCATGTATTGATGGAGTTTTTGCTTTGTTGTTGCCATGTATTGATGGAGTTTTTGCTTTGTTGTTGTCATGTATTGATGGAGTTTTTGCTTTGTTGTTGCCATGTATTGATATAGTTTTTGCTTTGTTGTTGCCATGTGTTGATGGAGTTTTTGCTTTGTTGTTGCCATGTATTGATGGAGTTTTTGCCTTTGTTGTTGCCATGTATTGATGGAGTTTTTGCTTTGTTGTTGCCATGTATTGATGGAGTTTTTGCTTTGTTGTTGCCATGTGTTGATGGAGTTTTTGCTTTGTTGTTGCCATGTATTGATGGATTTTTTGCTTTGTTGTTGCCATGTATTGATGGAGTTTTTGCTTTGTTGTTGCCATGTATTGATGGAGTTTTTTCTTTGTTGTTGCCATGTATTGATGGAGTTTTTGCTTTGTTGTTGCCATGTATTGATGGAGTTTTTGCTTTGTTGTTGCCATGTATTGATGGAGTTTTTGCTTTGTTGTTGCCATGTATTGATGGAGTTTTTGCTTTGTTGTTGCCACGTATTGATGGAGTTTTTGCTTTGTTGTTGCCATGTATTGATGGAGTTTTTGCTTTGTTGTTGTCATGTATTGATGGAGTTTTTGCTTGTTGTTGCCATGTATTGATGGAGTTTTTGCTTTGTTGTTGCCATGTATTGATGGAGTTTTTGCTTTGTTGTTGCCATGTATTGATGGAGTTTTTGCTTTGTTGTTGTCATGTATTGATGGAGTTTTTGCTTTGTTGTTGCCATGTATTGATGGAGTTTTTGCTTTGTTGTTGTCATGTATTGATGGAGTTTTTGCTTTGTTGTTGTCATGTATTGATGGAGTTTTTGCTTTGTTGTTGTCATGTATTGATGGAGTTTTTGCTTTGTTGTTGTCATGTATTGATGGAGTTTTTGCTTTGTTGTTGCCATGTATTGATGGAGTTTTTGCTTTGTTGTCAGCCATGTATTGATGGAGTTTTTGCTTTGTTGTTGCCATGTATTGATGGAGTTTTTGCTTTGTTGTTGTCATGTATTGATGGAGTTTTTGCTTTGTTGTTGCCATGTATTGATGGAGTTTTTGCTTTGTTGTTGCCATGTATTAATGGAGTTTTTGCTTTGTTGTTGCCATGTATTGATGGAGTTTTTGCTTTGTTGTTGCCATGTATTGATGGAGTTTTTGCTTTGTTGTTGTCATGTATTGATGGAGTTTTTGCTTTGTTGTTGCCATGTATTGATGGAGTTTTTGCTTTGTTATTGCCATGTATTAATGGAGTTTTTGCTTTGTTGTTGTCATGTATTGATGGAGTTTTTGCTTTGTTGTTGCCATGTATTGATGGAGTTTTTGCTTTGTTGTTGTCATGTATTGATGGAGTTTTTGCTTTGTTGTTGCCATGTATTTATGGAGTTTTTGCTTTGTTGATGCCATGTATTTATGGAGTTTTTGCTTTGTTGTTGCCATGTATTGATGGAGTTTTTGCTTTGTTATTGCCATGTATTGATGGAGTTTTTGCTTTGTTGTTGTCATGTATTGGTGGAATTTTGCTTTGTTGTTGTCATGTATTGATGGAGTTTTTGCTTTGTTGTTGCCATGTATTGATGGAGTTTTTGCTTTGTTGTTGTCATGTATTAATGGAGTTTTTGCTTTGTTGTTGCCATGTATTGATGGAGTTTTTGCTTTGTTGTTGTCATGTATTGATGGAGTTTTTGCTTTGTTGTTGTCATGTATTGATGGAGTTTTTGCTTTGTTGTTGTCATGTATTGATGGAGTTTTTGCTTTGTTGTTGTCATGTATTGATGGAGTTTTTGCTTTGTTGTTGCCATGTA
Organism: Megaustenia siamemsis; assembly: GCA_032433765.1. Classification (NCBI taxonomy): domain Eukaryota; kingdom Metazoa; phylum Mollusca; class Gastropoda; order Stylommatophora; family Ariophantidae; genus Megaustenia; species Megaustenia siamemsis. Next base: position 11,809,376 of record JAVIAB010000104.1, read on the forward strand.
TTGATGGAGTTTTTGCTTTGTTGTCAGCCATGTATTGATGGAGTTTTTGCTTTGTTGTTGCCATGTATTGATGGAGTTTTTGCTTTGTTGTTGTCATGTATTGATGGAGTTTTTGCTTTGTTGTTGCCATGTATTGATGGAGTTTTTGCTTTGTTGTTGCCATGTATTAATGGAGTTTTTGCTTTGTTGTTGCCATGTATTGATGGAGTTTTTGCTTTGTTGTTGCCATGTATTGATGGAGTTTTTGCTTTGTTGTTGTCATGTATTGATGGAGTTTTTGCTTTGTTGTTGCCATGTATTGATGGAGTTTTTGCTTTGTTATTGCCATGTATTAATGGAGTTTTTGCTTTGTTGTTGTCATGTATTGATGGAGTTTTTGCTTTGTTGTTGCCATGTATTGATGGAGTTTTTGCTTTGTTGTTGCCATGTATTGATGGAGTTTTTGCTTTGTTGTTGCCATGTATTTATGGAGTTTTTGCTTTGTTGATGCCATGTATTTATGGAGTTTTTGCTTTGTTGTTGCCATGTATTGATGGAGTTTTTGCTTTGTTATTGCCATGTATTGATGGAGTTTTTGCTTTGTTGTTGTCATGTATTGGTGGAATTTTTGCTTTGTTGTTGTCATGTATTGATGGAGTTTTTGCTTTGTTGTTGCCATGTATTGATGGAGTTTTTGCTTTGTTGTTGTCATGTATTAATGGAGTTTTTGCTTTGTTGTTGCCATGTATTGATGGAGTTTTTGCTTTGTTGTTGCCATGTATTGGTGGAATTTTTGCTTTGTTGTTGCCATGTATTGGTGGAATTTTTGCTTTGTTGTTGTCATGTATTGATGGAGTTTTTGCTTTGTTGTTGTCATGTATTAATGGAGTTTTTTGCTTTGTTGTTGCCATGTATTGATGGAGTTTTTGCTTTGTTGTTGCCATGTCTCGACAGTTGTCTCCTGCAACCAGTCCGCTTGAAGGTGTGCTCAAACTGTACCTGTGTTAATGAATACTTTATGGCAGTCGTTGACGTGACGTGATTTGATTGGCTAAATAATTAATAGGACACCTCAATTATCAGCGTTGATTGGGTAAATAATAAAAAAAAAAAAAGACTCATGACATATTGCGATGTAAATGGATGCTAGTGGCTTTCTTTTGTTATGATTATGACACATTTATGGTTGGTGTTGTCAGTATCACGACAGGCCGCCTCAATTTCCACGAGAAAATCTTTATTGCTCAGGTTTAAAGGCAGGATAAACCCCTAAAGATTTGCAAGAGAAAAAAATTCAAATCGTCCAAAGTTAGGAATTGAACCCAGACTACTACAGCACCAGGCTGTAAATTGTTAGCGACTCATAATTGACTGGAGCCGCGGTAGCTCAGTAGTTAGTGAACTGGATTACAAAGGACAAGAGGTCGGGTTCGATCCTGATCGACGGCTTCCAGGTTCACCCAGCCTTAAATGGGTACTGGATTTTTTTTTCTGGGAAAGTAAAGCGACTCGGGCGTTATACCAACCACACTACCCCAAAAATCATGCGCCGAAGGTCTATTAAAAATAATGGTCGCTAACACCATATTCCCTGTGCGCCACTTGGTGTCACGGGCCTTTTTATTCTATTTGTTCTTATCTTCATCGCATGTTTGATGTCCAAAGCTCATTGACATCAGACCAACTCTATTTCCTCAAAGACCTGATAGATGGAGCCCCTTTAACGAAACTACAAGTAAAGCGTAAAGGCCCCGTCACGCCAAGTGGCGTATAGGGAATATGGTGTTAGTGACCATAATTTTTACAGACCTTCAGCACATTATTATTGGGGTAATGTGGTCAGTATTACGCCCTTCCCGCTTTACATTCCCAGAAAAAAATCCGGTACCTATTTAAGGCTGGGCGAACATGGAAGCCGTCGATTAGGATCGAACCAGACCTCTTGTTGTTAGTAGTCCAGTTCACTAACCACTGAGCTATCGCGGCTCCCACGGAATTACAAGGGAACTCAGAAATACCTGCAGTTATCATTACATGGGATTGGGGGGAATGGCGTCAGCTCAGAGGTTTCTGGAATCATAACAACAACACACGGTCATCGCGACCTCTTGTTACTGAACGATGATGCTACGATCCTGCAGATCTTCAGGTGTTCAGCACGTTCTCCATTCGATACAGCTGAAAATGTGTACCTGACCTATGGGCAGGGAAGGAAGTCGAGGGGGAAAAATAACTAGACAACAATGTCTAAATATTTGTACCAAAGAGTAGTCGAGGTCTTACTCCACCTCTCATTGGCGATTGTAATGCTATTGATTTAATTTATAACGATAGTATAGAGATTTTTAATAAAGTGTGGCACGAGTAGATGCAGGAGATTAGGAGAATGAACTAAAGTGTCATTAATCTTCAATTTGGAGCTTCGAGATGTGTTCTGTGAAATAGCGGAAGACACGTCCTCGAGATATATGTGATCGGTGATTCAGAGCTGACCAAGACTATTCTCCACCCCCTCATTAAGCCCTGGGAACGCCTAACCCGGACCGAGCCATTCAGAGTTAAAGTGGAAAGTCAACCCAGTACGCCGGCTCAAAAATACAACGCTGAAGTCGGATATGTCGGATTTGAAGGTGCAAATATCGCAACTTTACTGTTCTGTTATGTTCATGGAATCAGTTTCACTGAAGTTGGGAATTTCCCATATCCGTTCCACTCATGCCACAGCTCCAGCCACGGCGCGTTAAAAAATGTTGTTGACAGGGTTTCCAAACGGCTTCCATCAAATAGACAGAGGCACAGTCACTTAATCATAGATTAGGAAAAGACATTTGATAGTTTAGATAGAAGAATCCTTTGGGAGTTTGGAATCCCCATAAAGTCTATTAATCTGATAAGAGCAATATATGAAGGAATGAAATGTAGAGTGGTGCATGCAAGACAGCCACAGAAGCATTTGAAATAAGAACAGGAGTAAGGCAAGGGATGTCTTCTGTCCCTATTTCTCTTTCTACTGGCCATAGATTGGATTATGAAAATAACTCAAAACAACAGAAATGGAATCCAGTGGTCACTGACCAAGTAAATTAATGACTTAGACTTTTGCTGATGACAGAGCTCTCCTATCACACAGCCATCAACAGATGCAGGATAAAATTAGCGTACTTGATGAGAGATCACAACAGCTAGAATTGAAATTAATAGAGATAAGAACAACATTATGATAATTAATGCAGTTGGCAATAACCAAATAAAAATAGTAGAAATACCTCTACTAGACATACAATCTTACATATATTTGGGCAGTAATATAGACAAAGAGGGAGGAACAGAAAATGATACCAAAATAAGGATATCAAAAGCAAGAGGTGCATTCGATGCACTAGGAAACATATGGAAATCAAAAGAAATGAGGTTAAATACAAAAATAAAAAATGTTCAAGTCCGATGTTAAGTCAGTCCTACTATATGGCTGTGAAACATGGAGAACAACAAAAGTGACAATCATGAAGATGCAGACTTTCATTAGTGGATGCTTACACAGAATAAAAGGATGGAAATGGCAGGACAAAATCACTAACATAGAATTATGGAAATGTACCAGTCAAATACCAGTGGATAAAGAGATACAGCGAAGACGATGGCGCTGGATAGGACACACACTGTGGATGCCAACTGAGAGTATTACACGACAGGTCCATTTTTGGAATCCCCTTGGGAAAAGACACAGAGGAAGACCAAAATATTCTTGTAGAAGATAAGCAAAGCTGAAGATGATGAGGAAGACATGGAATGATCTTAAAAGAATGGCAAGAAACAGAACAGCTTGGAAAGTGTTTGTGGGAAGACCTATGCTCCACAGGGAGCTAAAAGGTAAAAAAAAAAAAAAACTTCATCACTGTAGTTTTCTTTTAAAACACACATTTAAAACACACATTTTAAAACACACATTTAAAACAAACAAAAACACCAAATCGGTTTAAGCGACGACCTAAGTCTCTGCTTCAACATGGCCACATTCAGCCATTGTCTGTAAAGTTAAGACATTAACAAAGTTGAACTCCCGCTTTGCTGTAAATCGTGATACAACACAACTCAGTCCACTTCTCGCTCTTCACTCCGGATTAAGCCGAACAAAATCAGTTGTGAGAAGGAACGCAAATAAAACAAGAAGTAAATAACCAGTTACTGGTCTTGTTATTGTATGTACCGTTTAATCGCCTTTTTGTACGTTATTGGCACCTTTGAGGTAGCCAAGAGTGTACAGATATTGATTTTGTTAGCGTGTACATGACAAGATGAATGATTAACTCCCCTGTAAATAACAAGATGAATGATTAACTCCCCTGTAAATGACAATGATTAACTCCCATGTAAATAACAAGATGAATGATTAACTCCCTGTAAATGACAAGATAATGATTAACTCCCATGTAAATGACAAGATGAATGATTAACTACCATGTAAATGACAAGATGAATGATTAACTTCCCTGTAAATGACAAATGATTAACTCCTACGTAAATGACAAGATGAATTATTAACTCCCATGTAAATGACAAGATGAATTATTAACTCCCCTGTAAATGACAAATGATTAACTCCCATGTAAATGACAAGATGAATGATTAACTCCCATGTAAATGACAAGATGAATGATTAACTCCCATGTAAATGACAAGATGAATGATTAACTCCCATGTAAATGACAAGATGAATGATTAACTCCCAATTAAATGACAAGATGAATGATTAACTCCCCTGTAAATGACAAGATAATGATTAACTCCCCTGTAAATGACAAATGATTAACTCCCATGTAAATGACAAGATGAATGATTAACTCCCATGTAAATGACAAGATGAATGATTAACTCCCATGTAAATGACAAGATGAATGATTAACTCCCATGTAAATGACAAGATGAATGATTAACTCCCAATTAAATGACAAGATGAATGATTAACTCCCCTGTAAATGACAAGATAATGATTAACTCCCCTGTAAATGACAAATGATTAACTCCCATGTAAATGACAAGATGAATTATTAACTCCCATGTAAATGACAAGATGAATGATTAACTCCCATGTAAATGACAAGATGAATGATTAACTCCCATGTAAATGACAAGATGTTGATTAACTCCCATGTAAATGACAATATGAATGATTAATTCCCCTGTAAATGACAAGATAATGGTTAACTCCCCTGTAAATGACAAATGATTAACTCCCATGTAAATGACAAGATGAATGATTAACTCCATGTAAATGATACGATGAATGATTAACTCCCATGTAAATGACAAGATGAATGATTAACTCCCATGTAAATGACAAGATGAATGATTAACTCCCCTGTAAATGACAAATGATTAACTCCCATGTAAATGACAAGATGAATTATTAACTCTCATGTAAATGACAAGATGAATGATTAACTCCCCTGTAAATGACAAGATGAATGATTAACTCCCATGTAAATGACAAGATGAATGATTAACTCCCCTGTAAATGACAAATGATTAACTCCCATGTAAATGACAAGATGAATTATTAACTCCCATGTAAATGACAAGATGAATGATTAACTCCCATGTAAATGAGAAGATGAATTATTAACTCCCATGTAAATGACAAGATGAATTATTAACTCCCATGTAAATGACAAGATGAATGATTAACATCCCTGTAAATGACAAGATGAATGATTAATTCCCCAGCTTCCAACACACAATTTCTGGCCATTTATTCCCATCAGTGAAGTCAGCCCGACCTTTGAACCACCAACTGTGACTAAGCGACCTTGGCCGCCCAGCACGAATCGTAAGTAGTGTCTTGTGTATCCAGTGTGGATGGTATGTCTTGCGTATCCAGTGAGGATGGTATTTCTTGTGGATCCAGTAAGAGCGGTATTTCTTGTGGTTCCAGTGAGAGTGGTATTTCTTGTGGATCCAGTAAGAGCGGTATTTCTTGTGGATCCAGTGAGAATGGCATTTCTTGTGGATCCAGTAAGAGCGGTATTTCTTGTGGTTCCAGTGAGAGTGGCATTTCTTGTGGATCCAGTGAGAATGGCATTTCTTGTGGATCCAGTGAGAGCGGCATTTCTTGTGGATCCAGTGAGAGTGGCATTTCTTGTGGATCCAGTGAGAGTGGCATTTCTTGTGGATCCAGTGAGAGCGGTATTTCTTGTGGATCCAGTGAGAGTGGCATTTCTTGTGGATCTAGTGAGAGCGGTATTTGTTGTGGATCCAGTGAGAGCGGTATTTCTTGTGGATCCAGTGAGAGTGGCATTTCTTGTGGATCTAGTGAGAGTGGCATTTCTTGTGGATCCAGTGAGAGCGGCATTTCTTGTGGGTCCAGTGAGAGTGGCATTTCTTGTGGATCCAGTGAGAGTGGCATTTCTTGTGGATCCAGTGAGAGTGGCATTTCTTGTGGATCCAGTAAGAGTGGCATTTCTTGTGGATCCAGTGAGAGTGGCATTTCTTGTGGATCCAGTGAGAGTGGCATTTCTTGTGGATCCAGTGAGAGCGGCATTTCTTGTGGATCCAGTGAGAGTGGCATTTCTTGTGGATCCAGTGAGAGTGGCATTTCTTGTGGATCCAGTGAAAGTGGCATTTCTTGTGGATCCAGTAAGAGCGGTATTTCTTGTGGTTCCAGTGAGAATGGCATTTCTTGTGGATCCAGTGAGAGCGATAATTTCTTGTGGATCCAGTGAGAGTGGCATTTCTTGTGGATCCAGTGAGAATGGCATTTCTTGTGGATCCAGTGAGAGTGGCATTTCTTGTGGATCCAGTGAAAGCGGTATTTCTTGTGGATTCAGTGAGAGTGGCATTTCTTGTGGATCCAGTGAGAGCGATAATTTCTTGTGGATCTAGTGAGAGTGGCATTTCTTGTGGATCCAGTGAGAGTGGCATTTCTTGTGGATCCAGTGAGAATGGCATTTCTTGTGGATCCAGTGAGAATGGCATTTCTTGTGGATCCAGTGAGAATGGCATTTCTTGTAGATCCAGTGAGAGTGGCATTTCTTGTGGATACAGTGAGAGTGGCATTTCTTGTGGATCCAGTGAGAGCGGTATTTCTTGTGGATCCAGTGAGAGTGGCATCTCTTGTGGATCCAGTGAGAGTGGCATTTCTTGTGGATCCAGTGAGAGCGATAATTTCTTGTGGATCCAGTGAGAGTGGCATTTCTTGTGGATCCAGTGAGAGTAGCATTTCTTGTGGATCCAGTGAGAGTGGCATTTCTTGTGGATCCAGAGAGAGTGGTATTTCTTGTGTATCCAGTGAGAATGGCATTTCTTGTGGATCCAGTGAGAGCGGTATTTCTTGTGGATCCAGTGAGAGTGGCATTTCTTGTGGATCCAGTAAGAGCGGTATTTCTTGTGGTTCCAGTGAGAATGGCATTTCTTGTGGATCCAGTGAGAGTGGCATTTCTTGTGGATCCAGTGAGAGCGGTATTTCTTGTGGATCCAGTGAGAGTGGCATTTCTTGTGGATCCAGTAAGAGCGGTATTTCTTGTGGATCCAGTGAGAGTGGCATTTCTTGTGGATCCAGTAAGAGCGGTATTTCTTGTGGTTCCAGTGAGAATGGCATTTCTTGTGGATCCAGTGAGAGCGATAATTTCTTGTTGATCCAGTGAGAGTGGCATTTCTTGTGGATCCAGTGAGAATAGCATTTCTTGTGGATCCAGTGAGAGTGGCATTTCTTGTGGATCCAGTGAGAGCGATAATTTCTTGTGGATCCAGTGAGAGTGGCATTTCTTGTGGATCCAGTGAGAATAGCATTTCTTGTGGATCCAGTGAGAGTGGCATTTCTTGTGGATCCAGTGAGAATGGCATTTCTTGTGGATCCAGTGAGAATGGCATTTCTTGTGGATCCAGTGAGAATGGCATTTCTTGTAGATCCAGTGAGAGTGGCATTTCTTGTGGATCCAGTGAGAGTGGCATTTCTTGTGGATCCAGTGAGAGCGGTATTTCTTGTGGATCCAGTGAGAGTGGCATTTCTTGTGGATCCAGTGAGAGTGGCATTTCTTGTGGATCCAGTGAGAGCGATAATTTCTTGTGGATCCAGTGAGAGTGGCATTTCTTGTGGATCCAGTGAGAGTGGCATTTCTTGTGGATCCAGAGAGAGTGATATTTCTTGTGTATCCAGTGAGAATGGCATTTCTTGTGGATCCAGTGAGAGCGGTATTTGTTGTGGATCCAGTGAGAGTGGCATTTCTTGTGGATCCAGTGAGAGCGATACTTTCTTGTGGATCCAGTGCGTGTGGTATGTCTAGTGCTTTACTCGCAGTGAAGATTTGACAGCAACTTCCACACTCTCAACATGTCCCCTGACATACCCTTGCCGTCTCTAGATCTATTCTTGCTTTTGGTAACAAACTACAGAATGATGACCTCGTAGTAGCCATGAATCCAGATATTTGATGGGAATTAATTTGTAGAGAGGAGGACTCACTAACCTGATGAACATCAGTGCAGAGGTTGTCCGTACAAGCAGAGATGGCATAGATGAAGTTAAAGGTTCACCTGAGGAAAACCCAGTTCATATTCACTGGAAGATGCTAAAAAAAATAAAGTGCCCCCGTCATGATGAAAATGGGGAAAACAACAATGATGATATTTATAATGATGATGTAATGATAATATGATGGTGACTGATAGACGGAGGTTAGCAAGTATAAAAGTAAAAAAAAGTAAAGTACCCCCTGTCACGCCAAGTGGCGTATAAGGAACATGGTGTTAGTGACCATAAATTTTACAGACCTTCAGCGCATGATTTTTGGGGTAATGTGGTCGGTATTACGCCCGTGCCGCTTTACTTTCCTAGAAAAAAAAATCCGGTACCCATTAAAGGCTGGGTGAACCGGAGCCCGTCCGTTGGGATTGAAACCTACCTCTTGTCCTTATGTAGTTCAGTTCACTAAGCACTGAGCTATCGCGGCTCCCGGAAGATACAACAATCGTGTCCAAAGTGTGCTTTAGAGGAACTTCTATGTCTGGGAATTGATTTTTTTGAAGATATTCGTATAAACCAAAAAGTTTGTTTTTACTGTCAATAAATTTGAATTTTAGTACTAAACAATGGTGTATGTGCCATGTACCGTTGCGTACCGTCAGACAAAAAGCACATACATGTGTTAGTATTTGGCGCTAAATCCAAACATGAGCACGAATTTGACTTTCCATATTTCTACTGGATCGAAAACTAAGAAACCGGTGTCATTTTGATGAAAAATGTGTTTTTAGCCAGGACTTGTGGGATTGCTATTTGTTTAACTTCGACACAATTAACAAGAAATGATGTGATGATACTTCCTATATTCAGGGGTAAAGGCAATTAAATGCAAATGAATGCATAAAAATGACAAGATGAATGTCTTTCGATTATTTTTGTTTTGGATGTTTCGTTATTAGTTTTACTTACATATTCGTGTGTGTGTTTTTTTTTTGTTCCTGCTGACGGCCTATTGGGCCGAAACGTCGCTTAATCTGTGTCGTCCACTTGTCACGTAAAGCTTCTAACATACCATTTTTTTCTATTTTTGTTATACTTCCTATATTCAGCCATGTTTGTTTGGGTAAATCTAGTCGGAAAACGGGAAAAAAACACAACTCGAGTGAGTTATAAATTGTATAGTATTCCGGAAGTCAATATCAAAATTGACCAACGGGAATAATGCGTGGCACGAGGCCCCATAACAAAGCATTGTAATAATAAATATATCATTTAAACTCTTTCCGTACGGAAGCCTTTTATCGACCCAACAGAAGAGATTTCAGAGACAAAATTGTTCATGGTTTTAAGAATCAATCTACATATTTATATTTATCTAACATATAACATATTATATATGAATGTTTAGATAATTGAACAAGGTATTTGACTTTGCCAATATCCAGATGCTACAAGACATGTTGGGAGCCGCGATAGCTCAGTGGTTAGTGAACTGGACTACAAAGGACAAGGGGTAGGGTTCGATCCCAACCGACGGCTTACGGGTTCACCCAGCCTTAAATGGGTACTGGATTTTTTTTTCTGGGAAAGTAGAGCAGCACGGGCGTAATACCGACCACATAACCCGAAAAATCATGTGCTGAAGGTCTGTAAAATATAGGGTCACTAACACCATATTCCCTATACGCCACTTGGCGTGACGGGGGTACTTTACTTACTACAAGACATGTAAACAAGAATATAGTTTGATGGCGTTCACACTAATCAAACTGAGCGTGGCGCACTATGAGACGAAACGAACGTTGCCGAAATCAGCATGACGCACTATGAGACGAAACGAACGTTGCCGAAATCAGCATGACGCACTATGAGACGAAACGAACGTTGCCGAAATCAGCATGACGCACTATGCGATGAAACGAACGTTGCCGAAATCAGCATGACGCACTATGAGACGAAACGAACGTTGCCGAAATCAGCATGACGCACTATGAGACGAAACGAACGTTGCCGAAATCAGCATGGCGCACTATGCGATGAAACGAATGTTGCCGAAATCAGCATGGCGCACTATGAGACGAAACGAACGGAAAGAGTTGAGTTCAACTCTAGCAGTTATGTAGATGGCTGCTCCTAGGTCGTTATTCAACAGTTGATACCCGAAACAAGAAGCGATCTAGAGACGACAAAGGGTATATAGGAGGATATGTTCAATGTGCGGAAGTAGACACAACATCTTCAGGGTGAGTACCCGTATCTTTTGTTTTTATTTTTTTTTTTTTTTTAGATAAGTGTGTGGTGAGTGTGAGTCTCATTATCACCATCGAGTGCCATCTCCGCATCGAAGGTTGTCTACCATGGAGCGCAATTCTGCTCTGTCTCTTGCTTTGACGGTGCAGGTTGTCATAGGCTAATTTGTCCATCTTTTGATGTTACTCGTCCATGTTAGTCTCGGTCTGCCTCTTTTGCCTTGTATTTTCCACTCCAGGATTACTTTTAGTAGGCTGTTGTGTCTTTTAACATGGCCCAAAAATCGCATTTGTCTTGTTTGAATTGTGTTTAGTAGTTCTCTTTTCATTTTTAGTTGTTCAGTTCTACCTATTCTTCTATATATCCACATTTCAAAAGCTTTAATTCTGTGTTCTGTTTTCTTGCCTAACGTCCATGTTTCTGCACCATATAGGAATGTTGAGAAGATGCAACATTTTGCTATTCTTAGTTTTAGCCCTGGTGTTATTTGTTTTGATGTTAGTATGTTCTTCATGACATTAAAATTACTTTTTGCCATTCCTATTCTTTTGTTTATTTCAGTTGTACATTTTCCATCACTGGTTATAGTATGTCCAAGGTAGTTGTAGTTCTGAACTGTCTCTAGGCCTATTCCTTCCATTTTGATATCCACTTGTGAGTCTTTAGGGAAAAAAAATAAAAGCACAGAACACAAGTAGGTGAAGTAGGTGACGTTTCAAGGTGATGGCCAGGGAAGATTTTATGAAAAAATGTATCTTCCGAGTAAAAAAAAATAAAAAAATAACTTCGAAAGCGTTTTGCCGTTGGCGACCAATTATCTAACCGTCCAATTATCTAACCGTCCAATTATCTAACCGACCAATTATCTAACCGTCCAATTATCTAACCGACCAATTATCTAACCGACCAATTATCTAACCGTCCAATTATCTAACCGACCAATTATCTAACCGTCCAATTATCTAACCGTCCAATTATCTAACCGTCCAATTATCTAACCGTCCAATTATCCAACCGTCCAATTATCTAACCGTCCAATTATCTAACCGTCCAATTATCTAACCGTCCAAAAATCACAACTTCAAATCATATCAGGGGAATAAGAAATGTTTACGACACTCGGAAAAAAAAAAATAATCAAACAACAGGTAAAACGAAAGGGAGCCGCGATAGCTCAGTGGTTAGTGAACTGGACTACGAAGGACAAGAGGTAGGGTTCGATCCCAACCGACGGCTGCCGGGTTCACCCAGCCTTAAATGGGTACCGGATTTTTCTGGGAAAGTAAAGCGGCGCGGGCGCAATACCGACCACATTACCCCAAAAATCATGTGCCGAAGGTCTGTAAAATATATATATAGATAAAGAGGGAGGAACAGAAAATGATACCAAAATAAGGATATCAAAAGCAAGAGGAGCTTTCATTGCACTGGGAAACATATGGAAATCCAAAGAAATTAGGTTAAATACAAAAATAAAAATGTTCAACTCAAATGTTAAGTCGGTCCTATTATATGGCTGTGAAACATGGAGAACAACAAAATTATCAATCACGAAGATACAGACTTTCATTAATGGATGCTTACGCAGGATAAAAGGATGGAAATGGCAGGACAAAATCACTAACATAGAATTATGGAAATGTACCAGTCAAATACCAGTGGATAAAGAGATACAGCGAAGACGATGGCGCTGGATAGGACACACACTACGGAAGCCAACTGAGAGTATTACATAACTGGCCCTTTTTTGGAATCCCCAGGGGAAAAGACAAAGAGGAAGACCAAGGAATTCTTGGAGAAGACAGATAGAAGCAGAGATGAAGATGATGGGGAAGACATGGAATGATCTTAAAATAATGGCAAGAGACAGAACGACTTGGAAAGTGTTTGTTGAAGACCTATGCTCCACTGGGAGCTTAGAAGGTAGAAGAGGAAGAACACCATATTCCCTATACGCCACTTGGCGTGACGGGGGTACTTTACTTTTTTCTTAGGTAAAACAAAACAAAAATACAAAAAAAACAAAGAACAGTAGATTACTTTGAAGCAGGATCGAGCCCACACTTCTCAACACAGCGCCTAGACAGGAGAAACAAACGCTAAATCACACGGCCAACTTAGCTGCAAAATGTTCTCTCCCCAGGCTACAACTACGGCGAGGTCCTACACAAGTCCATTCTCTTCTTTGAGGCTCAGCGCTCTGGTTGGTTGCCAGACAGTAATCACGTGACCTGGCGTGGCCACTCTGCTACAGAGGACAGAGGTCACAACTGGGAGGATCTCACAGGAGGCTGGTATGACTGTAGGTATTGTCTTTACCTATCTTTCTTTCCTTCCTCATTTGCCTTTCAGCGTCGAGGGGAGTTAAAGTTTGCTATCTTTTGCTCTTGTGTTGGCCTCTCCTGATGTTACGTTTTCTAGTGTTTATTCCATCAATTTATCTTTTACTCTTCTGTTGGCCTCTCCTGATGTTACGCTTTCTAGTGTTTATTCCATCAATTTATCTTTTACTCTTCTGTTGGTCTCTCCTGATGTTACGCTTTCTAGTGTTTATTCCATCAATTTATCTTTTACTCTTCTGTTGGCCTCTCCTGATGTTATGCTTTCTAGTGTTTATTCCATCAATTTATCTTTTACTCTTCTGTTGGCCTCTCCTGATGTTATGCTTTCTAGTGTTTATTCCATCAATTTATCTTTTACTCTTCTGTTGGCCTCTCCTGATGTTATGCTTTCTAGTGTTTATTCCATCAATTTATCTTTTATTCTTCTGTTGGCCACTCCTGATGTTACGTTTTCTAGTATTTATTCCATCAATCTATCTTTTACTCATCCGTTGGCCTCTCCTGATGTTACGTTCTCTATGATTTCTAATATTCCATCAATACATATTTTTTTGTGGTTGGCCCTTTTTTTAGTATTCTCGCAGCTTTTATTTATGATATACACTGTTGAGTTCTGTGAGTCTTATCAACTGTTGAGTTCTGTGAGTCTTATAAACTGTTAAGATCTGTGAGTCTTATCAACTGTTAAGTTCTATGAGTCTTATCAACTGGTGAGTTCTATATCATATGTTGGATATGTGGTTAGAAGAGATAATAACCGAATAGGAAAGCAAGCCCTCATGTGGGAAACAACAGGTAAAAGGAAAAGAGAAAGACCCAGAGAGACACTGAGAAGAACATTGATGAGAGAGGCAAGAGCAGCAGGAATCGGCTCCCTCAATGAGATAGAGCTGTTTGCCAAGAACAGAGACAAATGGCGAGATTTGATAAAATATCTTTAAAAGAGTTGAAAACTGCAAGAACAAAAATTCAGGTATGAGAAGAAGTATCTTGGGGTCTACACCCTATGGGCCGGCTACGGCTCGAAAGGTCAATAGATAGATAGATAGATAGATAGAGTTCTACGAGTCATATCAAACTGTTAAGTTATGTGAGTCTTATCAACTGTTAAGTTCTGTGAGTCTTATCAACTGTTAAGTTGTGTGAGTTATCAACCGGCCAAACAAATGTACACACATTCTATTCATTCACACATTGGGTGGCATCTAAGGCTTGCTACCACGGAACACCAATTTACTTTGTCTTTCATCTTGATGATGCATGCTGTCATAGGTTCACCTGTCCAACCTGATGATGCATGCTGTCATAGGTTCACCTGTCCAACTTGATGATGCATGCTGTCATAGGTTCACCTGTCCAACTTGATGATGCATGCTGTCATAGGTTCACCTGTCCAACTTTGGTGTTATCAGTCCACTTTAGTCTTGGCCTGCCTCTGCCCCGCCTACCTTGTACCCCACTTCCAAGATGACTTTTTAGTTGAGTATTGTGTTTCTTCACATGTCTTAAATTTGTCTTTTTCAAATTGTGTCAAGTATTTCTTTTTTTCCACTTCCAGCTGATTCAGGTCTCCGTTGTTTGTCTTCTTTTCCTCCCACACATTTCTTTCTCTCCCTTTATCTGCAGATCTACATTTCAAAAACTTCGATTTTCTGCTATATTTTCTTATGTAATATCCATGCTTCTGCACCATATAGGAGGGTTATTACATATAACATTCTACTATTCATAATGTTAGTTCTGGTGTTAGTAGCATTAATTGATTGCATTTTTCATAATGTTCTTCTTCTTTCTTTTCTCTTCTCACTGATACCTAAAAGGTGTCGTGGTTTATATCATTTGTCGTTCTTGAGCTGCTCGAACTGTCTGAATTAGTGATTTTCCTTTGTTGTTACATGTCTCTGTCACTGCAGCTATCCATCTTCTTCTGGGTCTTCCTCTTGAGAAGAACGCCCTTGATGGTGATTGGTAAGGATTCATTCTGACCAGGTGACCAAACCATTTAAATTGTTGTTGTTCTATATATTCTTGGCAGGGTTTTGTTCCTACTATTTTTCTTATGGTTTCATTTGGTATTCTATCTCTTCTTGTGTTGTTTGTTACTTTTCTCAAGCATCGCATCTCACATGTATTGATCTTTCTTAAATGGGATTTAGAAAGGGTCCATGTTTGACTTTCATAGCACAAAGTTGGTATGAAGATGCTATTTATCATTTGTTGTTTAGCTGGCATAGAAATGTTTGGATGTCTTAGCAATGGTGACAGCTGGTAAGTGATAGCATTTGCTTTTTGTATTCTCATGTCAATTTCTCTGTCTAGTTTTCCATATAGTTAAAGGTTTCATGTTGTTAAAGAGTTCAAATTACAAGAACTCTTTTCCCTATTCACAGACTCTCAGGCTACGTCACGTTTGCCAGGATTATGAAGTTTATAAAAAAAAGTAAAGTACCCCCGTCACGCCAAGTGGCGTATAGGGAAATATGGTGTTAGTGACCATACATTTTACAGACCTTCGGCACATGATTTTTGGGGTAATGTGGTCGGTATTATGCCCGTGCCTCGTCACTTTCCCAGAAAAAAATCCGGTACCCATTAAAGGTTGGGTGAACCAGGAAGCCGTCGGTTGGGATCGAACCCTACCACTTGTCCTTTGTAGTCCAGTTCACTAACCACTGAACTATCGCAGCTCCCAGGATTATGAAGGTTTCCTACATAATGCCCACCTGCTGCTTGACTTCTTCCGCCGACGTCTCTATCCTGAATCAACTCTTCCACCAGCTCTCCAACGGGGTTTCCTCACCTCACGCCAGACTGCACTCACTCCTCTACCCGCCCCACCTCTAACAGGGTAGTATCATTCTCACCCATCACCATCACCGCCTTCGCGGTGACCAGAATCATTCACCGCGACCTGATATATCATGATATCATAAGAGTTGTAGGCATTGAGCAAATCCAAAGCTAAAAGAAGCAACAAATAAACTGGTTTGCTCACAAGAAAAAGAAATATGTGTGATTCCTTACCATACAAATCATATATTAAAAGGGGAGAAGGGAGAAGAGGAAGAGGCGGACCTAGAGTAAGATGGACAGACAACATAGAAAAATAACGTTACAACAACATCAATTGACAAGCATCAACAGATGCAAGATAAAATAAGTATACTAGATGAGAGATCACAACAGATGCAAGATAAAATAAGTATACTAGATGAGAGATCACAACAGATGCAAGATAAAATAAGTATACTAGATGAGAGATCATAACAGATGAGACTGAAAATAAATAGAGATAAGACCAATATTATGAAAATTAATGCAGCTGGCAATAGCCAAATAACAATAGGAGAAATACCTCTACTAGACGTACAATCTTACATATATCTGGGTAGTAATATAGATAAAGAGGGAGGAACAGAAAATGATACCAAAATAAGGATATCAAAAGCAAGAGGAGCATTTGGTGCATTGGGAAACATGGACGTCCAAAGAAATTAGATTAAATACTAAAATAAAAATGTTCAACTCCAATGTTAAGTCGGTCTTATTATATGGCTGTGAAATATGGAGAACAACAAAAATGGCAATCATGAACATAAAATACTTTCATGAATGGATGCTTACGCAGAATAAAAAGATGGAAATGGCAGGACAAAATCACTAACATAGAATTATGGAAATGTACCAGTCAAATACCAGTAGATAAAGAGATACAGCGAAGACGATGGCGCTGGATAGGACACACACTGCGGAAGTTAACTGAGAGTATTACATAACTGGCCATTTTAGAATCCCCAAGGAAAAAGACAAAGAGGAGGACCAAGAAATTCTTGGAGAAGACAGATAGAAGCAGAGATGAAGATGATGGGGAAGACTTGGAATGATTTTAAAAGAATGGCAAGAAACAGAACGACTTGGAAAGTGTTTGTTGAAGACCTATGCTCCACAGGGAGCTGAAAGGTAGAAGAAGAAGAATAATATCAATTGACAATGAGTGAAGCCACCAAAAGGGCGAGAACCAGAACTTTTAGCTCCCTCGACACCCGAACGGGTACAAGAGGAAGTGAAGAAAGAAGAAACAGAGATTTCCACCACTTTATTCTGCGCAAGCATCCGTTAAGAAAAGTCTGTTTCTTTTGTGGCTGTCACATTTGTTGTTTTCCATGTTTCACGGCCATATAATAGGACTGGTTTAACATTAACGTTTGAAATGTTATTATGCACTTAACATAATTTACTTGGGTTTGCATGTTTCTTGGTGCATTGAAGGCTCCTTAATGTATGTATATAGCTAAATGACAACTTAATATGTATATAGCTAAATGACAACTTAATATGTATATAGCTAAATGACAACTTAATATGTATATAGCTAAATGACAACTTAATATGTATATAGCTATATGACAACTATGTATGTATATAGCTAAATGACAACTTAATATGTATATAGCTAAATGACAACTTAATATGTATATAGCTAAATGACAACTTAATATGTATATAGCTAAATGACAACTTAATATGTATATAGCTATATGACAACTATGTATGTATATAGCTAAATGACAACTATGTATGCATATAGCTAAATGGCAACTTTTTATGTATATAGCTAAATGACAACTATGTATGTATATAGCTAAATGACAACTATGTATGTATATAGCTAAATGACAACTATGTATGCATATAGCTAAAAGACAACTATGTATGCATATAGCTAAATGACAACTTTTTATGTATATAGTTAAATGACAACTATGTATGTATATAGCTAAATGACAACTATTATAAATGTGTTGCTGACCCTGAACATAGCTGGAGACTACATCAAGTTTGGCCTACCTATGGCTGCAGCCACCAGTATGCTCCTGTGGGGGTTGGTTGAGTATGGCCACGCCTACCAGTCGCTAGGTCTACTTGACGACACTAGAGATTGTGTCCGCTGGCCTCTGGATTATTTCCTTAAAGCTCACACAGAGAGATTCGTCTTCTATGGGCAGGTGAGTGACAGGTGAGTGACAGGTGAGTGGCAAGTGAGTGACAGTTGAGTGGCACGTGTGTGGCAGGTGAGTGACACGTGAGTTACAGTTGAGTGACAGTTGAGTGGCAGGTGAGTGGCACGTGTGTGCCAGTTGAGTGGCACGTGTGTGCCAGTTGAGTGACAGATGAGTGGCAGGTTAGTGGCAGGTAAGTGGCAGGTGAGTTCGTTCTCCACTTTTATGGCAATCGGTGTATTTGAGGAGATTTAATGGTGATGTAACGCTGTGAGGTGAACTGCTGTAAAGGTGGGGTATGGCTGTGTCATGAGGTAAACTGATGTAATGGTGAGGTATGGCTGTTAGGTGGGGTAAACTTGTGTAATGATGGGGTATGGCTTTGAGGTGAGGTAAACTGGTGTAATGGTGAGGTATGGCTTTGCCGTGAGGTGAACTAGTGTAATGGTGAGGTAGGGCTTTGAGGTGAGGTGAACCGGTGTAATGGTGATGTATTACTGTTAGGTAAGGTCAATTGGTTAAATGGTGAGGTATGGTTGTCAGGTGAACTGGTGTAATGGTAAGGTATGGTGGGAGGTGAATTGGTGTAATTATGAGGTATAGCTTTAACATGAGGTGAAATGGTGTAATGGTAAGATATGGCTGTCAGGTGATGCAAACAGGTGTAATGGTGGGGTATGGCTGTGAGGTGATGTGCACTGGTGGTTCCGGTTGTGACGTGAAGAGCAGTGGTGTAATGGTAGGGTACAGCAGTGAGATGAATAGTACTGGGATAACAATAGGGTACAGTCGTAACATGAATGGTGTCGAAATAACAAAAGTGTACAGCTGTGACGTGAATGGTGTAAGAATAAATATTAGGTACAGCTGTAACATGAATGGTGTCAGAATAACAATAGGGTACAGTCGTAACATGAATGGTGTCAGAATAACAATTAGGTACAGCTGTGACATGAATGGTGTCAGAATAACAATTAGGTACAGCCGTGACATGAATGGTGTCAGAATAACAATTAGGTACAGCCGTAACATGAATGGTGTCAGAATAACAATAAGGTACAGCTGTAACATGAATGGTGTCAGAATAACAATAAAGTACAGCCGTAACATGAATGGTGTCAGAATAACAATTAGGTACAGTTGTAACATGAATGGTGTCAGAATAACAATAAGGTACAGCTGTGACATGAATGGTGTAAGAAAAACAATAAGGTACAGCTGTGACATGAATTATGTCAAAATAACAATAAGGTACAGCTGTGACATGAATGGTGTAAGAAAAACAATAAGGTACAGCTGTGACATGAATAGTGTCAGATTAACAATAAGGTACAGCTGTGACATGAATGATGTCAGAATAACAATAGGGTACAGCTGTGACATAAATGGTGTCAGAATAACAATAAGGTACAGCTGTGACATGAATGGTGTCAGAATAACAATAAGGTACAGCTGTGATATGAATGGTGTTAGAATAACAACAGGGTATAGCCGTGACATGAATGGTGTAGGAATAACAGTAGGGTACAGCCGTGACATAAATGGTGTCAGATTAACAATTGGGTACAGCTGCGACGTGAATGGTGTCAGAATAGCAATAGAATTCCCCTTGCGGCTACCGGGTTCCCCACTGTGAAAGGAAAAAGCGATAGAGTCACTGCTACCTGCCACGCGTATCGTAAGAGACGGTTAAGGAGGTTTGGAATCGTTGCCTGTGCAGTCGAGTAAGACGTGAACGGAGCGACCTTGTCAACGGAGTTTACCAATACATTATGGGAAACGTTATAACACATGTGATTGAGCGGATATGGGGAATTCCTGACTGCAATGGAACTGGTTCTATGGATAAATAGAGTAGAACAATCGAGTACAGGTGTAAGATGAAAGGGACTGGAATAAAAAGTAGTGTAGATCTATGAGGTGAAATGTACATGATTAGTCTTAGCTTAATGCCGTAAGATTGATGTGCGACTACATAGCTTTATATTGTTTCTATAACATCCTACTTCACTGATGTTCTCCATCCTAATTCACTGATGTTCTCCATCCTACTTCACTGATGTTCTCCATTCTACTTCACTGATATTCTCCATCCTACTTCACTGATATTCTCCATCCTACTTCACTGATATTCTCCATCCTGCTTCACTGATGTTCTCCATCCTACTTCACTGATATTCTCCACCCTACTTCACTGATATTCTCCATCCTACTTCACTGATATTCTCCACCCTACTTCACTGATATTCTCCATCCTACTTCACTGATATTCTCCACCCTACTTCACTGATATTCTCCATCCTACTTCACTGATATTCTCCATCCTACTTCACTGATATTCTCCACACTACTACTTCACTGATATTCTCCACCATACTTCACTGATATTCTCCATCCTACTTCACTGATGTTCTCCATCCTACTTCACTGATATTCTCCATCCTACTTCAACTGATATTCTCCATCCTACTTCACTGATATTCTCTATCCTACTTCACTGATATTCTCCATCCTGCTTTACTGATATTCTCCATCCTGCTTTACTGATATTCTCCATCCTGCTTTACTGATATTCTCCATCCTGCTTCACTGATATTCTCCATCCTGCTTCACTGATGTTCTCCATCCTACATCACTGATGTTCTCCATCCTACTTCACTGATGTTCTCCATTCTACTCCACTGATGTTCTCCATCCTGCTTCAACTGATGTTCTCCATCCTACTTCACTGCTATTCTCCATCCTACTTCTCTGCTATTCTGCATCCCACTTCACTGATATTCTCCATCCTACTCCACTGATATTCTCCATTCTACTTCAACTGATATTCTCCATCCCACTTCACTGATATTATCTATCCTACTTCACTGCTATTCTCCATCCCACTTCACTGATATTATCTATCCTACTTCAACTGATATTCTCCATCCCACTTCACTGATATTATCTATCCTACTTCACTGCTATTCTCCATCCCACTTTACTGGTATTATCTACCCAACTTACTGCTATTCTCCATTCTACTTCACTGCTATTCTCCATCCTACTTCTCAGCTATTCTGCATCCCACTTCACTGATATTCTCCATCCTACTCCACTGATATTCTCCATTCTACTTCAACTGATATTCTCCATCCCACTTCACTGATATTATCTATCCTATTTCACTGCTATTCTCCATCCCACTTCACTGGTATTATCTACCCAACTTACTGCTATTCTCCATTCTACTTCACCGCTATTATCTATTCTAGTTGTATTATTTTCTACAATGCTATTCTTTGCTTCAGCAACGCTCCAGTAATATTTTTTGTTTGGTGTTCTTTCTCATCATTAACTTTGCATGTAATCATAATCTTTTTTCATTAATTTTCTCTGTAATAATGTTCTTCCCTTCATTAAATTTCTTGGTAATTATTTTCTTTCTCCAACAAATGTTCTCCGTAACACACCTAGTCTCTTCAGTGACTTTCTCTGTAGCAATGGTGTTCTATTTAGTCATCATCATCATGTGCCATACCGGTTGGCGTAGGCGATCGCGTCCTTCCACAATCTTCTATCTTCAGTGCATCGTATCAGTTCTGTTGACTGTTTTCCATGCCATGACACCAAGCTATCCAGTATTTATTTTTATCTTTGTCGTCCGCGATCTCTCTTTCCTTTTATTTTGCCAGTTGTAACCAAGTATTCAAACCTTCTTCTTCTTATGATGTACCTGAAAAATGTTGATTGCTTCTTTCTGCTATCATATATTTAGTAATGTTCTTTAAATACTTGACTGGTAGCCGTCTCCGTTACAGGTAGGGGACCCCTATATTGACCATGGTTACTGGGGTCGACCAGAGGATATGGACATGGACAGGCCCGCGTATAAACTGACGCCAGAGTCGCCTGGAAGTGACCTTGTAGCCGAAACGGCTGCTGCCCTGGCTGCCGGACATGTGGCGTTTAGAGAGAGTGGTCTGTAACAAGTCACCATCTGTATATGTTCTATGTAACAAGTCACCATCTATATATGTTCTATGTAACAAGTCACCATCTACATATGTTCTTTCTCTGTAACAAGTCACCATCTACATATGTTCTTTTTCTGTAACAAATCACCATTTACATATGCACTTTGTAACAATTCACCATCTACATATGTTCTTTGTAACAAGTCACCATCTACATATGCTCTTTGTAACAAGTCACCATCTTCATATGTTCTTTGTAACAAGTCACCATCTACACATATTATTTGTCTGTAACAAGTCACCATCTACTATGACCTTTGTCTACAACAAGTCACTATCTACATATGTTCTTTGTAACAAGTCACCATCAACATATGTTCTTTGTCAGTCACAAGTCACCATCTACATAAGATCTTTGTCAGTCACAAGTCACCATTTACATATGTTCTTTGTCAGTCACAAGTCACCATCTACATATGTTCTTTGTCAGTCACAAGTCACCATTTACATATGTTCTTTGTCAGTCACAAGTCACCATCTAAATATGTTCTTTATCAGTCACAAGTCACCATCTACATATGTTCTTTGTCAGTCAAAGTCACCATCTACATATGTTCTTAGTCAGTCACAAGTCACCATCTACATATGTTCTTTGTCAGTCACAAAGGCAAGGCTCTGAAATTTCCATCGGTTCTCTAACGTGCGTGAGTGAACACGAGGCCTCTCTTTTTTACGCAGTTTTACTAGAGGGCTAGAAATCTTATCTCACTACCCAGAGAGGGCTAGACATCGTATCTCACTATCCAGAGAGAGCTAGAAATCGTATCTCACTACCCAGAGAGGGCTAGAAATCGTATCTCACTACCCAGAGAGGGCTAGACATCGTATCTCACTACCCAGAGAGGGCTAGACATCGTATCTCACTACCCAGAGAGGGCTAGACATCGTATCTCACTATCCAGAGAGAGCTAGACATCGTATCTCACTACCCAGAGAGGGCTAGAAATCGTATCTCACTACCCAGAGAGGGCTAGACATCGTATCTCACTACCCAGAGAGGGCTAGACATCGTATCTCACTACCCAGAGAGGGCTAGACATCGTATCTCACTATCCAGAGAGAGCTAGAAATCGTATCTCACTACCCAGAGAGGGCTAGAAATCGTATCTCACTACACAGAGAGGGTTAGACATCGGATCTCACTACACAGAGAGGATTAGACATCGGATCTCACTACACAGAGAGGGCTAGACATCGGATCTCACTACCCAGAGAGGGCTAGACATAGGATTTCACTACCTAGAGAGAAGGCTAGACATTGGATCTCACTACCCAGAGAGAGCTAGACATCGGATCTCATTACCCAAAGAGGGCTAGACATGGCATCTCACTACCCAGAGAGGGCAAGCCATCGGATCTTACTACACAGAGAGGGATAGACATCGGATCTCACTACACAGGGAGGGCTAGACATCGGATCTCACTACACAGAGAGGGCTAGACTTCGGATCTCACTACCCAGAGAGGGCTAGACATAGGATTTCACTACCTAGAGAGAAGGCTAGACATTGGATCTCACTACCCAGAGAGAGCTAGACATCGGATCCCATTACCCAAAGAGGGCTAGACATTGCATCTCACTACCCAGAGAGGGCTAGCCATCGGATCTCACTACACAGAGAGGGTTAGACATCGAATCTCACCACCAAGAGAGGGCTAGACATCGGATCTCACCACCCAGAGAGGGCTAGACATCGGATCTCATTACCCAGAGAGGGCTAGACATCGGATCTCACCACCCAGAGAGGGCTAGACATAGGATCTCATTACACAGAGAGGGCTAGAC
The DNA here is from genome assembly GCA_032433765.1 of Megaustenia siamemsis. Lineage (NCBI taxonomy): Eukaryota > Metazoa > Mollusca > Gastropoda > Stylommatophora > Ariophantidae > Megaustenia > Megaustenia siamemsis. The sequence continues at coordinate 11,833,207 of JAVIAB010000104.1, forward strand.
ATCAGATCTCACTCCCCAGAGAGGTCTAGACTTCGGATCACACTCCCCAGAGAGGACTAGACATCAGATCTCATTACCCAGAGAGGTCTAGACATCAGATCTCATTACCCAGAGAGGGCTAGACATCGGATCTCATTACCCAGAGAGGGCTAGACATCGGATCTCATTACCCAGAGAGGACTAGACATCGGATCTCATTACCCAGAGAGGGCTAGACATAGGATCTCATTACCCACAGAGGGTTAGATATAGGATCTCATTACCCAGATAGGGCTAGACATAGGATCTCGTTACCCAGAGAGGGCTAGACATAGGATCTCATTACCCAGAGAGGGCTAGACATAGGTTCTCGTTACCCAGAGTGGGCTAGACATAGGATCTCATTACCCAGAGTGGGCTAGACATAGGATCTCATTACCCAGAGTCGGCTAGACATAGGATGTCATTACCCAGAGTGGGCTAGACATAGGATCTCATTACCCAGAGAGGGCTAGACATAGGATCTCATTACCAGAGTGGGCTAGACATAGGATCTCATTACCCAGAGTGGGCTAGACATAGGATCTCATTACCCAGAGTCGGCTAGACATAGGATCTCATTACCCAGAGTGGGCTAGACATAGGATCTCATTACCCAGAGTGGGCTAGACATAGGATCTCATTACCCAGAGTGGGCTAGACATAGGATCTCATTACCCAGAGAGGGCTAGACATAGGATCTCATTACCCAGAGTGGGCTAGACATCGGATCTCATTACCCAGAGAGGGCTAGACATAGGATCTCACTACTCAGAGAGGGCTAGATATACGATCTCATTATCCAGAGAGGGCTAGACATAGGATCTCATTACCCAGAGTGGGCTAGACATCGGATCTCATTACCCAGAGAGGGCTAGACATAGGATCTCACTACTCAGAGAGGGCTAGATATACGATCTCATTATCCAGAGAGGGCTAGACATAGGATCTCATTACCCAGAGAGGGCTTTATAGTGCGAACATTGTACATGAAGCGTAAGCTAGGAAACGGTGGGAAGTATTACAGCACCCCGCCTATTGACCTGATCTGTCATCACAGGACTTTCATTTGGTCGCACCTTTTAAAAAAAAAACCTCCAAAGGGACAGCGATTCGACTCCGGTGCAGACGTCATAGCCTCGGTGACAAATTGGTTCAATGAGCAACCAAAGTCATTATTCACGAACGGCAATAGACCTCTACCCAAACAGTGGGACTTGTGTCTAAATGCATGTGGCGGCTTTCTAAAGAACGGAGAGAAACAATAATAAATGAATATTATTATAGAAGGAAACTTCAGAGGCCATAATCAGTGAATAAATTCAGAGGAAGAGGTATGTTTACAGCACTCGGGAGAAATCAGAAATAATCAACGACAGAAAAAAACAAAGAACAATATATGATCCGAAGCAGGATCAAACCCGTTTCTGTTGTTGATTGTTTGTTATCTTTTCCGAGTGCTGTAAACTTAGTTCTTCCCTTGAATTGATTCACCGACTTTATAAAGAACAATTGTGGGCATTTGTTTCATAACAGTTACTTGACTTAATTTTACTACAGCTGCTGATGTACCTTATATGTGTTTATAATAAAGCCGTTGGGGTAGGTTTCATTTGAAAGTACGTCGGACACACAAGTACACACACAAACACTCATATATATATAGGCCTATATATATATATATATATATATATATATATATATCGTGGAACGAATTCAAAACAAACGAGAAAATTATAGAAATCGCCAATCAACCACTAATATCTTCAGTAATCAAGAAAAAACGTTGGACATAAGTTGGACATGTGATGAGAAGAGATAATAACCGAATAGCAAAGCAAGACCTCAAGTGGGAAACAACAGTTTTGAGGAAAAGAGGCCGACCCAGAGAAACACTGAGAAGAACATTGATCAGGAAGGCAAAGGCAGCAGGAATCGGCTCCCTCAATGAGATCGAGATACTTGCACAGAACTGAGACAAATGGCGAGATTTGATAAAACATCTTTACAAGGATTGAGACTGCAAGGAAGGAAATTTAGAAAAAGGGAAAGAGTATCTGAGTCTATGCCCCATGGGCTGACCACGGCTCGAATGGTCGATATGTAGATAGATAGTCATATAGGGTGTTCGTAAAGTCTCACTACACTTTGTATAAAGAACACATTTGGAAAAAAAATAATAAGTAAATGACGTCATCTTGACTTTATCGAATAATGTGTTGCATAGTCCGTCGTGCAGCAAAATGTAGTGAATGGCTAACGTCTGCTGGAGTAATTGTTTGCACTTTTTTTGATGACGTCATTTACTCTTTTTTTTCCCTTTCAAATGTGTTCTATATACATAGTGTAGGGAGCGAACATCATGGAGCATAAAATTAAACGAGACAAATATGAAACAAGTGCAACGTTTCAAATACTTGTGCACAATAATAACATCAGATGGGAGATGTACCACAGAAATAAAATGTAAAATAGCTCAGGCCAAAATAGCATTTCAGAAAATGAAAAATATCTTATGCAACAAATCTATGTCAATAAAAAAGAGAAAGAGAGTTCATCGGTGCTATATAGAACCAATTCTGACCTATGGAAGCGAATCATGGACAGTAAACAAACAAATGAAAAGACGATTAGAGGCCACAGAGATGGGATTTCTCAGAAGAATGTTAAAAGTTCCCTGGACAGCTAAAAATACCAATGAGAAAGTTCTCAAAGAGGCCAACACAAAAAGGGAGCTCTTAAAAAACATCAGAAAGATGCAATCAACACTTTTCGGGCACATCATGAGAAGAGGAAAGTTTGAATACTTGGTTACAACTGGCAAAATAGAAGGAAAGAGAGATCGCGGACGACAGAGAGAGAGAAAATACTGGATAGCTTGGTGTCATGGGATGGAAAACAGTCAACAACAGAACTGATACGATGCACTGTAGATAGAAGATTGTGGAGGGACATGATCACCTACGCCAACCGGTATGGCATATGATGATGATGAGTGAGCGAACACCCTCGTATAAGGTACAAGTGTGTGCCATCTTTGAAGTAAGTCGTGGTGGACAACGTGTGAATGTCTTGTATAAACACACACACGTATTATATGTTGTGCTTGTGTAGTATGTGAATTCAGCGCGCGCGCGCACACACACACACACGCACACGCGCGCGCACACGCACGCGCACGCGCACACGCGCACGCACACACACACACACACACACACACAATGGGAGCCGCGATAGCTCAGTGGTTAGTGAACTGAACTACAATAGACAAGAGGTAGGGTTCGATCCCCACCGACGGCTTCCGGGTTCACCCAACCTTAAATGGGTACAGGATTTTTTCTGGGAAAGTAAAGCAGCACGGGCGTAATACCAACCACATTGGCCCCAAAAAATCATGTGCTGAAGGTCTGTAAAATTTATGGTCACTAACACCATATTCCCTATACGCCACTTGGCGTGACGGGGGTACTTTACTTTTTATTTACACACAAACAATGTGAAAGCGGTAAGTGAAAATAACCAATATGTCACGTGACGCTAAAAATCTATTTCCGGGAAGTGAAAATATTCTGGAGCGTCTTGAAGATACTTTGGAAAAAAATAAATTGGGAAAACTTGTCACATTCAAGTCAGAGATGTTCAGGTTAAGCAACTAACATGGCAACGCTACAAAGAGTCCTGCAGCGGCGAGGAGTAACAAATGCAAATAAGAATGACCTGGCCCAGATAGAAATCATCTCTCAATAATGTTTCACGAGATATGATAAGATGATAAGATGATGGTATATGATAAGATAATAATGTGATGATATGATAAGATGATGATATGATGAGATGATGATATGATGAGATGATGATATATGATATGATAAGATGATGATATGATGAGATGATGATATATGATATGATAAGATGATGATATGATAAGATGATGATATGATAAGATGATGAGATGATGATATATGATATGATAAGATGATGATATGATAAGATGATAAGATGATGATATGATAAGATGATGATATGATAAGATGATGATATGATAAGATGATGAGATGATGATATATGATATGATAAGATGATGATATGATAAGATGATGAGATGATGATATATGATATGATAAGATGATGATATGATAAGATGATGACATGATAAGATGATAAGATGATGATATGATAAGATGATGACATGATAAGATGATAAGATAATGATATGATAAGATGATGACATGATAAGATGATAAGATAATGATATGATAAGATGATGACATGATAAGATAATGATATGATAAGATGATGACATGATAAGATGATAAGATAATGATATGATAAGATGATGACATGATAAGATAATAAGATAATGATATGATAAGATGATGACATGATAAGATGATAAGATAATGATATGATAAGATGATGACATGATAAGATGATGACATGATAAGATAATAAGATAATGATATGATAAGATGATGACATGATAAGATAATAAGATAATGATATGATAAGATGATGACATGATAAGATGATAAGATAATGATATGATAAGATGATGACATGATAAGATGATGACATGATAAGATGATGATATGATAAGATAATGATATGATAAGATGATGACATGATAAGATAATGATATGATAAGATAATGATATGATAAGATGATGATATGATAAGATAATGATATGATAAGATAATGATATGATAAGATGATGATATGATAAGATGATGACATGATAAGATGATAAGATGATGATATGATAAGATGATAAGATGATGATATGATAAGATAATGATATGATAAGATAATGATATGATAAGATGATGACATGATAAGATGATGATATGAGATAAAATAAGAAAATATGAGGTAGGTGAGTGATAAAAGATTGGGTTAGATGAGATAAGAAAAGGAAAATGTTGTAAGGTGTGAGGAGATATAAGATCAAATAAGATTATTATAGGGCACTGGTTGGCCTACAGACTAAGTAGTGGGTTCAAATCCTGGCTACACCGGTTGGGATTTTTATTTATGTTTTCTCTCTGCGGCAACCACGCCTAGTCTCAGCAGTGAGGCCCGGCTTGAAACGTCAATTACTCATCGACGGAAAAAAATATGAGTACCTTCGAGGACGGAGTTAACTGCCTGTGCGGCGAGAGACCCCTGTGCACACGGCTGCTGGGAAAAAATGAATTGGCACACAAAATTCAGTTCCTAGTCTCTAGGGAAAAGTCAGAGGTAAAAGCTGACGAAACAAAATAAAAATAAAGGATTATATAAGGGTAGATATGATAAGGTGTGATAACAGGGTAAGTTATGATAATATGAGAAAATAAGAGACAAATGGTGATATGATGAGATGAGATGATAGAATAAGATAACCTAATATGATATAGGTGTAAGTAAAAAAGTAAAGTACCTCCGTCACGCCAAGTGGCGTATAGGGAATATGGTGTTAGTGACCATACATTTTACAGACCTTCAGCACATGTTTTTTGGGGTAATGTGGTCGGTATTACGCCCGTGCCGCTTTACTTTCCCAGAAAAAAAATCAGGTACCCATTTAAGGCTGGGTAAACCCCGAAGCCGCCGGTTGGGATCGAACCCGACCTTTTGTCCTTTGTAGTTCAGTTCACTAACCACTGAGCTATCGCGGCTAAATGATATCATCATCATCAAGTACCGGGCCTACTGGCGTAGGTGATCATGTCTCTCCACAACTTTCGATCTCGGCAGCTATTTATCATTTCTATTGTTGACCTTCTGCAAAGCCATTCTCTTAAGCTGTCTGTTATTTTTTCTCTTTGCTTCCCTCTATCTCTTCGTCCCTCAATTTTCCCAGTTGTTACAATATATTTCAGTTGTTCTCTTCTCATTACATGGCCAAAAAATGATGATTGTTTCTTCCAAACATTGAAAATTAGCTCTCTTTTTGCTTTGACCTCTCTCAGATTATCTTCATTACTCTTCTTAGCTGTTCATGGTAATCTCAACATTCTTCTGTAAAACCACATTTTTACAGACTCCAGTGATTTTCTTGTCTGTTGTCCTATTGTCAATGATTCGCATCCATATGTAAAGACTGGCTCTACTGGCTCCATGATATCGGTGTGATTAAATAAAATATCATTTTTGAAAAGTTTCATTTCACCAACTGAACATGGCCGCCTACTTATATCCGGTACAGTGCTATTACCACCTGCTTCTATCTGTTTCCGCGTGTACTATATCGTCACATTATTAGTGCATGTTTAAACAAGGTTGCGTGCTTATTCATCAATGACAGAAGAACCTAAACAGGTTAAGATGTTAAATATTTAAACAAGACGAGAAGGAAACACTGGCGCGTCCTGGGCGCTGTAAATTAATAAATAGTGTTTCAAAGTCCATGTTATGTTTTTTTTTTTCATTAGCACTTTTCTTTGTTCATTCGGAAGAAAACGCTAGAGTGAAAAATCATTAAGATATTTTGGATAATGTATAAGTGCAAGTCTAGCATTAGACCAGAAAAACAGAACAGAAAATTGAAGCCTTTGAAATATGGATTTATAGAAGAATAGGTAGAATTGGATGGAAGGAAAAGTGAACAAATGCGAAGTTTTAAAAGAAGTAAAAATGAAAAGAGAACTACTAAACACAATTATAACAAGACAAATGAAATTTGGGGGGTATATTAAAAGACACAACAGCTTATAAAAGTAATATTGGACGGGAAAATACAAGGTAAAAGAGGCAGACCAAGACTAACATGGACGAGTAACAACAAAAAATGGCAAGTCAATCTATGAGAATTTGCACCATCAAAGCGCTCTCAGAGTGGAATGGCGCTCCATGGTAGCCAACATTTGATGCGGAGCCGACACTCAATGATGATGATGAGAAGTGCAATAAAGAGATGTTAAAAGATCTGGAAATTTGAAAGAACTGGAAAATAAACAACACTTTACAGATGAAATTAAAATAAAATGGTCATATCACGTGACACCGGGCTGGAAAAGAGAAATAATGGAAGGCATGGTTCCAGGTAGAAGAGACGTTCGTTCGTTCGTTCGCTTTCGTCAGCTTTGACCTCTGACGAAGTCCCACCCACTCAATTTGTGGGACTGAATTTTGCGTGTAAAGTCTGTTTTTATCCCATTACAGGATGCCCCTCGCCATGCAGGCAGATTTACTCCGACTTCAGAGGTACTAATTTTTAGGGAATTAGTAAAACCCAGGTGTCCTCGCCAGGGTACGAACCCCGGCTGTTGCCGTGGTAAGCCAACCGCCTATCGATTGCGCTAACCGGACACCCCAGGTAGAAGAGACAGGGTAGACCAAGAAGAAGGTAGTTACAAGACATGAAAATACACTGAACATGACAATAGAGGAAGAGGAGGATTTGACAAGACACCGAGATTCTTACAGACGGGCTGTGGTGAGAGCAATGTTCTGTGGGAGATGTGGCTAGAGACAGAGATTCTTACAGACGGGCTGTGGTGAGAGCAATGTTCTGTGGGAGATGTGGCTAGAGACAGAGATTCTTACAGACGGGCTGTGGTGAGAGCAATGTTCTGTAGGAGATATGGCTAGAAAAGCAGATTCTTACAGACGGGCTGTGGTGAGAGCAATGTTCTGTGGGAGATGTGGCTAGAGACAGAGATTCTTACAGACGGGCAGTGGTGAGAGCAATGTTCTGTAGGAGATGTGGCTAGAAAAGCAGATTCTTACAGACGGGCTGTGGTGAGAGCAATGTTCTGTGGGAGATGTGGCTAGAGACAGAGATTCTTACAGACGGGCTGTGGTGAGAGCAATGTTCTGTAGGAGATGTGGCTAGAGACAGAGATTCTTACAGACGGGCTGTGGTGAGAGCAATGTTCTGTAGGAGATGTGGCTAGAGACAGAGATTCGTACAGACGGGCTGTGGTGAGAGCAATGTTCTGTGGGAGATGTGGCTAGAAAAACAGATTCTTACAGACGGGCTGTGGTGAGAGCAATGTTCTGTAGGAGATGTGGCTAGAGACAGAGATTCGTACAGACGGGCTGTGGTGAGAGCAATGTTCTGTGGGAGATGTGGCTAGAGACAGAGATTCTTACAGACGGGCTGTGGTGAGAGCAATGTTCTGTGGGAGATGTGGCTAGAGACAGAGATTCTTACAGACAGGCTGTGGTGAGAGCAATGTTCTGTGGGAGATGTGGCTAGAGACAGAGATTCTTACCGACGGGCTGTGGTGAGAGCAATGTTCTGTGGGAGATGTGGCTAGAGACAGAGATTCTTACAGACAGGCTGTGGTGAGAGCAATGTTCTGTGGGAGATGTGGCTAGAGACAGAGATTCTTACAGACGGGCTGTGGTGAGAGCAATGTTCTGTGGGAGATGTGGCTAGAGACAGAGATTCTTACAGACGGGCTGTGGGGAGAGCAATGTTCTGTGGGAGATGTGGCTAGAAACAGAGATTCTTACAAACGGGCTGTGGTGAGAGCAATGTTCTGTGGGAGATGTGGCTAGAAACAGAGATTCTTACAGACGGGCTGTGGTGAGAGCAATGTTCTGTGGGAGATGTGGCTAGAAACAGAGATTCTTACAGACGGGCTGTGGTGAGAACAATGTTCTGTGGGAGATGTGGCTAGAAAAACAGATTCTTACAGACGGGCTGTGGTGAGAGCAATGTTCTGTGGGAGATGTGGCTAGAAACATAGATTCTTACAGACGGGCTGTGGTGAGAGCAATGTTCTGTGGGAGATGTGGCTAGAGACAGAGATTCTTAATGACGGGCTGTGGTGAGAGCAATATTCTGTGGGAGATGTGGATAGAAACAGAGATTCTTACAGACGGGATGTGGTGAGAGCAATGTTCTGTGGGAGATTTGGCTAGAAACAGAGATTCTTACAGACGGGCTGTGGTGAGAGCAATGTTCTGTGAGAGATGTGGCTAAAAAAACAGATTCTTACAGACAGGCTGTGGTGAGAGCAATGTTCTGTGGGAGATGTGGCTAGAAACAGAGATTCTTACAGACGGGCTGTGGTGAGAGCAATGTTCTGTGGGAGATGTGGCTAGAAACAGAGATTCTTACAGACGGGCTGTGGTGAGAGCAATGTTCTGTGGGAGATGTGGCTAGAAACAGAGATTCTTACAGACGGGCTGTGGTGAGAGCAATGTTCTGTGGGAGATGTGGCTAGAAAAACAGATTCTTACAGACGGGCTGTGGTGAGAGCAATGTTCTGTGGGAGATGTGGCTAGAGACAGAGATTCTTACAGACGGGCTGTGGTGAGAGCAATGTTCTGTGGGAGATGTGGCTAGAAACAGAGATTCTTACAGACGGGCTGTGGTGAGAGCAATGTTCTGTGGGAGATGTGGCTAGAGACAGAGATTCTTACAGACGGGCTGTGGTGAGAGCAATGTTCTGTGGGAGATGTGGCTAGAGACAGAGATTCTTACAGACAGGCTGTGGTGAGAGCAATGTTCTGTGGGAGATGTGGCTAGAGACAGAGATTCTTACCGACGGGCTGTGGTGAGAGCAATGTTCTGTGGGAGATGTGGCTAGAGACAGAGATTCTTACAGACAGGCTGTGGTGAGAGCAATGTTCTGTGGGAGATGTGGCTAGAGACAGAGATTCTTACAGACGGGCTGTGGTGAGAGCAATGTTCTGTGGGAGATGTGGCTAGAGACAGAGATTCTTACAGACGGGCTGTGGGGAGAGCAATGTTCTGTGGGAGATGTGGCTAGAAACAGAGATTCTTACAGACGGGCTGTGGTGAGAGCAATGTTCTGTGGGAGATGTGGCTAGAAACAGAGATTCTTACAGACGGGCTGTGGTGAGAGCAATGTTCTGTGGGAGATGTGGCTAGAAACAGAGATTCTTACAGACGGGCAGTGGTGAGAGCAATGTTCTGTGGGAGATGTGGCTAGAAAAACAGATTCTTACAGACGGGCTGTGGTGAGAGCAATGTTCTGTGGGAGATGTGGCTAGAAACAGAGATTCTTACAGACGGGCTGTGGTGAGAGCAATGTTCTGTGGGAGATGTGGCTAGAGACAGAGATTCTTAATGACGGGCTGTGGTGAGAGCAATATTCTGTGGGAGATGTGGCTAGAAACAGAGATTCTTACAGACGGGATGTGGTGAGAGCAATGTTCTGTGGGAGATTTGGCTAGAAACAGAGATTCTTACAGACGGGCTGTGGTGAGAGCAATGTTCTGTGAGAGATGTGGCTAAAAAAACAGATTCTTACAGACAGGCTGTGGTGAGAGCAATGTTCTGTGGGAGATGAGGCTAGAAACAGAGATTCTTACAGACGGGCTGTGGTGAGAGCAATGTTCTGTGGGAGATGTGGCTAGAAACAGAGATTCTTACAGACGGGCTGTGGTGAGAGCAATGTTCTGTGGGAGATGTGGCTAGAAACAGAGATTCTTACAGACGGGCTGTGGTGAGAGCAATGTTCTGTGGGAGATGTGGCTAGAAAAACAGATTCTTACAGACGGGCTGTGGTGAGAGCAATGTTCTGTGGGAGATGTGGCTAGAGACAGAGATTCTTACAGACGGGCTGTGGTGAGAGCAATGTTCTGTGGGAGATGTGGCTAGAAACAGAGATTCTTACAGACGGGATGTGGTGAGAGCAATGTTCTGTGGGAGATGTGGCTAGAAAAGCAGATTCTTACAGACGGGCTGTGGTGAGAGCAATGTTCTGTGGGAGATGTGGCTAGAAAAACAGATTCTTACAGACGGGCTGTGGTGAGAGCAATGTTCTGTGGGAGATGTGGCTAGAAACAGAGATTCTTACAGACGGGCTGTGGTGAGAGCAATGTTCTGTGGGAGATGTGGCTAGAAACAGAGATTCTTACATACGGGCTGTGGTGAGAGCAATGTTCTGTGGGAGATGTGGCTAGAAACAAAGATTCTTACAGACGGGCTGTGGTGAGAGCAATGTTCTGTGGGAGATGTGGCTAGAAACAGAGATTCTTACAGACGGGCTGTGGTGAGAGCAACGTTCTGTGGGAGATGTGGTTAGAAACAAAGATTCTTACAGACGGGCTGTGGTGAGAACAACGTTCTGTGGGAGATGTGGCTAGAAACAGAGATTCTTACAGACGGGCTGTGGTGAGAGCAATGTTCTGTGGGAGATGTGGCTAGAAAAACAGATTCATACAGACGGGCTGTGGTGAGAGCAATGTTCTGTGGGAGATGTGGCTAGAAATAGAGATTCTTACAGACGGGCTGTGGTGAGAGCAATGTTCTGTGGGAGATGTGGTTAGAGACAGAGATTCTTACCGACGGGCTGTGGTGAGAGCAATGTTCTGTGAGAGATGTGGCTAAAAAAACAGATTCTTACAGACAGGCTGTGGTGAGAGCAATGTTCTGTGGGAGATGTGGCTAGAAACAGAGATTCTTACAGACGGGCTGTGGTGAGAGCAATGTTCTGTGGGAGATGTGGCTAGAAACAGAGATTCTTACAGACGGGCTGTGGTGAGAGCAATGTTCTGTGGGAGATGTGGCTAGAGACAGAGATTCTTACAGACAGGCTGTGGTGAGAGCAATGTTCTGTGGGAGATGTGGCTAGAAAAACAGATTCTTACACACGGGCTGTGGTGAGAGCAATGTTCTGTGGGAGATGTGGCTAGAGACAGAGATTCTTACAGACGGGCTGTGGTGAGAGCAATGTTCTGTGGGAGATGTGGCTAGAAACAGAGATTCTTACAGACGGGCTGTGGTGAGAGCAATGTTCTGTGGGAGATGTGGCTAGAGACAGAGATTCTTACCGACGGGCTGTGGTGAGAGCAATGTTCTGTGGGAGATGTGGCTAGAGACAGAGATTCTTACAGACGGGCTGTGGTGAGAGCAATGTTCTGTGGGAGATTTGGCTAGAAACAGAGATTCTTACCGACGGGCTGTGGTGAGAGCAATGTTCTGTGGGAGATGTAGCTAGAAACAGAGATTCTTACAGACGGGCTGTGGTGAGAGCAATGTTCTGTGGGAGATGTGGCTAGAAAAGCAGATTCTTACAGACGGGCTGTGGTGAGAGCAATGTTCTGTGGGAGATGTGTCTAGAAAAACAGATTCTTACAGACGGACGGTGGTGAGAGCAATGTTCTGTGGGAGATGTGGCTAGAAACAGAGATTCTTACAGACGGGCTGTGGTGAGAGCAATGTTCTGTGGGAGATGTGGCTAGAAACAGAGATTCTTACAGACGGGCTGTGGTGAGAGCAATGTTCTGTGGGAGATGTGGCTAGAAACAGAGATTCTTACAGACGGGCTGTGGTGAGAGCAATGTTCTGTGGGAGATGTGGCTAGAAACAGAGATTCTTACAGACGGGCTGTGGTGAGAACAACGTTCTGTGGGAGATGTGGCTAGAAACAAAGATTCTTACAGACGGGCTGTGGTGAGAACAACGTTCTGTGGGAGATGTGGCTAGAAACAGAGATTTTTACAGACGGGCTGTGGTGAGAGCAATGTTCTGTGGGAGATGTGGCTAGAAAAACAGATTCTTACAGACGGGCTGTGGTGAGAGCAATTTTCTGTGGGAGATGTAGCTAGAAACAGAGATTCTTACAGACGGGCTGTGGTGAGAGCAATGTTCTGTGGGAGATGTGGCTAGAGACAGAGATTCTTACCGACGGGCTGTGGTGAGAGCAATGTTCTGTGGGAGATGTGGCTAGAGACAGAGATTCTTACAAACGGGCTGTGGTGAGAGCAATGTTCTGTGGGTGATTTGGCTAGAAACAGAGATTCTTACAGACGGGCTGTGGTGAGAGCAATGTTCTGTGAGAGATGTGCCTAAAAAAACAGATTCTTACAGACAGGCTGTGGTGAGAGTAATGTTCTGTGGGAGATGTGGCTAGAAACAGAGACTACTACAGACGGGCTGTGGTGAGAGCAATGTTCTGTGGGAGATGTGGCTAGAAACAGAGATTCTTACAGACGGGCTGTGGTGAGAGCAATGTTCTGTGGGAGATGTGGCTAGAAACAGAGATTCTTACAGACGGGCTGTGGTGAGAGCAATGTTCTGTGGGAGATGTGGCTAGAAAAACAGATTCTTACAGACGGGCTGTGGTGAGAGCAATGTTCTGTGGGAGATGTGGCTAAAGACAGAGATTCTTACAGACGGGCTGTGGTGAGAGCAATGTTCTGTGGGAGATGTGGCTAGAAACAGAGATTCTTACAGACGGGCTGTGGTGAGAGCAATGTTCTGTGGGAGATGTGGCTAGAAAAGCAGATTCTTACAGACGGGCTGTGGTGAGAGCAATGTTCTGTGGGAGATGTGGCTAGAAAAACAGATTCTTACAGACGGGCTGTGGTGAGAGCAATGTTCTGTGGGAGATGTGGCTAGAAAAACAGATTCTTACAGACGGGCTGTGGTGAGAGCAATGTTCTGTGGGAGATGTGGCTAGGAAAACAGATTCTTACAGACGTGCTGTGGTGAGAGCAATGTTCTGTGGGAGATGTGGCTAGAAACAGAGATTCTTACAGACGGGCTGTGGTGAGAGCAATGTTCTGTGGGAGATGTGGCTAGAGACAGAGATTCTTACCGACGGGCTGTGGTGAGAGCAATGTTCTGTGGGAGATGTGGCTAGAGACAGAGATTCTTACAGACGGGCTGTGGTTGTGAGCAATGTTCTGTGGGAGATTTGGCTAGAAACAGAGATTCTTACAGACGGGCTGTGGTGAGAGCAATGTTCTGTGAGAGATGTGGCTAAAAAAACAGATTCTTACAGACAGGCTGTGGTGAGAACAATGTTCTGTGGGAGATGTGGCTAGAAACAGAGATTCTTACAGACGGGCTGTGGTGAGAGCAATGTTCTGTGGGAGATGTGGCTAGAAAAACAGATTCTTACAGACGGGCTGTGGTGAGAGCAATGTTCTGTGGGAGATGTGGCTAGAAACAGAGTTTCTTACAGACGGGCTGTGGTGAGAGCAATGTTCTGTGGGAGATGTGGCTAGAAAAACAGATTCTTACAGACGGGCTGTGGTGAGAGCAATGTTCTGTGGGAGATGTGGCTAGAAATAGAGATTCTTACAGACGGGCTGTGGTGAGAGCAATGTTCTGTGGGAGATGTGGCTAGAGACAGAGAATCTTACCGACGGGCTGTGGTGAGAGCAAAGTTCTGTGGGAGATGTGGCTAGAAAAACAGATTCTTACAGACGGGCTGTGGTGAGAGCAACGTTCTGTGGGAGATGTGGCTAGAAAACAGATTCTTACAGACGGGCTGTGGTAAGAGCAATGTTCTGTGGGAGATGTGGCTAGAGACAAAGATTCTTACAGACGGGCTGTGGTGAGAGCATTGTTCTTTGGGAGATGTGGCTAGAAAACAAATTCTTACAGACAGGCTGTGGTGAGAGCATTGTTCTTTGGGAGATGTGGCTAGAAAAACAGATTCTTACAGACCGGCTGTGGTGAGAGCATTGTTCTGTGGGAGATGTGGCTAGAAAAACAGATTCTTACAGACGGGCTGTGGTGAGAGCATTGTTCTGTGGGAGATGTGGCTAGAGACAGAGATTCTTACAGACGGGCTGTGGTGAGAGCAATGTTCTGTGGGAGATGTGGCTAGAAAAACAGATTCTTACAGACGGGCTGTGGTGAGAACAATGTTCTGTGGGAGATGTGGCTAGAAAAACAGATTCTTACAGACGGGCTGTGGTTAGAGCAATGTTCTGTGGGAGATATGGCTAGAAAAACAGATTCTTACAGACGGGCTGTGGTGAGAGCAATGTTCTGTGGGAGATGTGGCTAGAAAAACAGATTCTTACAGACGGGCTGTGGTGAGAGCAATGTTCTGTGGGAGATGTGGCTAGAAAAACAGATTCTTAGAGACGGGCTGTGGTGAGAGCAACGTTCTGTGGAAGATGTGGCTAGAAAAACAGATTCTTACAGACGGGCTGTGGTGAGAGCAATGTTCTGTGGGAGATGTGGCTAGAGACAAAGATTCTTACAGACGGGCTGTTATGAGAGCAACGTTCTGTGAGAGATGTGGCTAAAAAACAAATTCTTACAGACGGGCTGTGGTGAGAGCATTGTTCTTTGGGAGATGTGGCTAGAAAAACAGATTCTTACAGACCGGCTGTGATGAGAGCATTGTTCTGTGGGAGATGTGGCTAGAAATACAGATTCTTACAGACGGGCTGTGGTGAGAGCAATATTCTGTGGGAGATGTGGCTAGAAAAACAGATTCTTACAGACGGGCTGTGGTGAGAGCAACGTTCTGTGGAAGATGTGGCTAGAAAAACAGATTCTTACAGACGGGCTGTGGTGAGAGCAATGTTCTGTGGGAGATGTGGCTAGAGACAAAGATTCTTACAGACGGGCTGTGGTGAGAGCATTGTTCTGTGGGAGATGTGGCTAGAAAAACAGATTCTTACAGACCGGCTGTGATGAGAGCATTGTTCTGTGGGAGATGTGGCTAGAAATACAGATTCTTACAGACGGGCTGTGGTGAGAGCAATATTCTGTGGGAGATGTGGCTAGAAAAACAGATTCTTACAGACGGGCTGTGGTGAGAGCAACGTTCTGTGGAAGATGTGGCTAGAAAAACAGATTCTTACAGACGGGCTGTGGTGAGAGCAATGTTCTGTGGGAGATGTGGCTAGAGACAAAGATTCTTACAGACGGGCTGTGGTGAGAGCATTGTTCTGTGGGAGATGTGGCTAGAAAAACAGATTCTTACAGACCGGCTGTGGTGAGAGCATTGTTCTGTGGGAGATATGGCTAGAAAAACAGATTCTTACAGACGGGCTGTGGTGAGAGCAATGTTCTGTGGGAGATGTGGCTAGAAACAGATATTCTTACAGACCGGCTGTGGTGAGAGCATTGTTGTGTGGGAGATGTGGCTAGAAAAACAGATTCTTACAGACGGGCTGTGGTGAGAGCATTGTTCTGTGGGAGATGTGGCTAGAAAAACAGATTCTTACAGACCGGCTGTGGTGAGAGCATTGTTCTGTGGGAGATGTGGCTAGAAAAACAGATTCTTACAGACGGGCTGTGGTGAGAGCAATGTTCTGTGGGAGATGTGGCTAGAAAAACAGATTCTTACAGACGGGCTGTGGTGAGAGCAACGTTCTGTGGAAGATGTGGCTAGAGACTGAGATTCTTTCAGACTGGCTGTGATGAACGCAACGTTCTGCAAAGGACACACCCTAATAATGAGCAAATTTGGCTTAATATGGTCAGTCAGTCACTCAGTCACCAGCGAACTAATCACTCAGTCACCAGCGAACTAATCACTCAGCCACCAGCGAACTAATCACTCAGAAACCAGCGAACTAATCACTCGGTCACCTGCGAACTTATTATTCAGCCACCAGTGAACTAATCACTCGGCCACAAGCGAACTTATCAATTAGCCACCAGCGAACTAATCACTCAGCCACCAGTGAACTAATCACTCAGCCACCAATGAACTAATCACTCAGTCACCAGCGAACTAATCACTCAGCCACCAGCGAACTAATCACTCAGTCACCAGCGAACTTATCACTCAGCCACCAGTGAACTAATCACTCAGCCACCAGTGAACTAATCACTCAGCCACCAGCGAACTAATCTCGCAGTCACCAGCGAACTAATCACTCAGCCACGAGCGAACTAATCACTCAGTCACCAGCGAACTTATCACTCAGCCACCAGTGAACTAATCACTCAGTCACCAGCGAACTAATCACTCAGTCACCAGCGAACTAATCACTCAGTCACCAGCGAACTTATCACTCGGTCACCAGCGAACTTATCACTCGGTCACCAGCGAACTTATCATTCAGCCACCAGCGAACTAATCACTCAGCCACCACTGATATAATCACTCAGCCACCACTGATGTAATCACTCAGCCACCACTGATGTAATCACTCAGCCACCACTGATGTAATCACTCGGCCAGCCAGGCCTCAGACGTTATTCAGTCATCGACTGTTTTGTCAACATACAACAACGAGTAAAAGTGAAAGAAGAAAAAGAAGCCAAAGCATTTTTTTTTTGCGTTCGCCAGCTTTCATCTCTGGCAATGTCCCTAGAGACTAGGAATTGAATTATGCTTATTTCCCCTGGCAACCGAGTGCACAGGGGTCCCTCGTCGCCCAGGCAGATTACTCCGACTTCGGAGAAACTTTCAATATTCTTCTGAGAAATCCCATCTCTTTGGACTCTAATCGTCTTTTCATTTTTATACTATCCATGATTCTCTTCCACAGGTCAGAATTGGTTCTATATAGCACATATGAAATCTATCTTACTCCGATTACTGAAAATAAATTAATTGTCATAAAACTCCATATAATATTCGCAATGATACGTATACTTTACGATCAGATAAGTATATGCTTACTGTATGAGGAGATAAGACGAGAACTCAGGTGGGTAATATCCTAGTTTGATCAGATATATTATTTCAGTTTGGAAGAGTGATGTCCCCTAAAATATGTCTGCCAAAATACAGTGGTTCTACGCATTCTTGGCGTTGGGGTCATTACGCTGGCATGTGTCACTCACACTGGCGTTTGGGTCAGCGTGGCGTTCGGGTCAGCGTCTGCGTCCAAATCGAGATGTTAATTAATAATTGGCTGAACCCCTATCCTTTCTTATGCTTCTTCTTACTAATTATCCGCCTATATATATAGGCTAGTTTGTCTAATATTTAAAAACCAGCTAAGCAGTTCTGAGTTCACTTACTTGAATTTGGTACTACTGTATTTGCAAAATGACCGGGCGACCTAGAGCCCCACGTCGTTTTTGTCACGCGTTATAATATATTTATAAATATTTAACACTAAAGCTAAACCTAACCCCTGGACCCAACGCCCAATCAACAGATACTCCGAAATGATTACATGCCAGCGTAATGACCCCAACGCCAAGAATGCGTAGAACCACTGTATTTTGGCAGACATATTTTAGGGGACATCACTCTTCCAACTGAAATAATATATCTGATCAAACTAGGAAATTACCCTCAGGTGTATGTTCTCCTTCACGTATAGAAAGTATGTCTGTTTACAGATGAATGAAACTACTATTCGTGCTGTTTCTCCTATAACTGTTTATCTGCAACGCAAGTATTCAGCCCTACCCTATCCGGGAGATACTTGTCTTAATAGAAAAATACAGATACACAATTTATTCCCGAGCTGTGATCGTAACCCTATGCTATAGTCATGAGAACACCCGCGTGAAAGACATCGCCAATGATAGCTAATTTTTTAGTTAGCTGAGTTGGTAGTGTTCCCTAGCGTTTGGCTTTTGTGGAAAGGCACTGTACCAAGGAGTACGGGTCCGATCCTGCTTCGGTCCATATATTGTTCTTTGCTTTTTTCTGTTGTTGATTATTTGTAATTTTTCCGAGTGCTGTAAACATACCTCTTCCTCTGAATTGATTCGCTGGTTATCGCCTCGGAAGTTTCCCTCTATAATAATATTCATTTATTATTATGTTTCTCCTCTTCTGTTTACAGATCCCGGCTATGCGCAGACGCTGTTGAAACACGCCCAGGAGCTGTTTGAATTTGCCGAGAGTTTTCGAGGGAGCTATAGCGACAGCATTGACAACGCTGGCGAGTTCTATGGGTAAGGAGGGTCACTGCGTGTCCAATGTTACATACGGTGAATCTGACTCCAAAATAAAAGCTCAGCTCACACGTGAATCTAATCGCACTTTCCCTCAATATAAATATGATCTTGCTTTCCCTCAATATAAATATGATCTCGCTTTCCCTCAACATAAATCTGATCTCGCTTTCCTTTCACTATTAATCTGATCTTGCTTTCCCTCAATATAAATATGATCTCGCTTTCCCTCAACATAAATCTGATCTCGCTTTCCTTTCACTATAAATCTGATCTTGCTTTCCCTCAATATAAATCGGATCTTGATTTCCCTTCACTATGAATCTGATCTTGATTTCCCTTCACTATAAATATGATATCGGTTTCCCTCACTATAAGTCTGATCTTGCTTTCCCTTCACTATAAATCTGATCTTGCTTTCCCTTCACTATAAATCTGATCTTGCTTTCCCTTCACTATAAATCTGATCTCGGCTTCCCTCACTATAAATCTGATCTCGGTTTCCCTCATTATAAATCTGATCTTGCTTTCCCTCACTATAAGTCTGATCTCGGTTTCCCTCATTATAAATCTGATCTTGCTTTCCCTCACTATAAGTCTGATCTCGGTTTCCCTCATTATAAATCTGATCTTGCTTTCCCTCACTATAAGTCTGATCTCGGTTTCCCTCATTATAAATCTGATCTTGCTTTCCCTCACTATAAGTCTGATCTCGGTTTCCCTCATTATAAATCTGATCTTGGCTTCCCTCACTATAAATCTGATCTTGCTTTCCCTCATTATAAGTCTGATCTCGGTTTCCCTCACTATAAATCTGATCTCGGTTTCCCTCATTATAAATCTGATCTCGGTTTCCCTCACTATAAATCTGATCTCGGTTTCCCTCATTATAAATCTGATCTCGGTTTCCCTCACTATAAATCTGATCTTGGCTTCCCTCATTATAAATCAGGGACCTCCGGTCATGGGATGGCCATGTTCTTACCTGTCAATTTCTCGATGAGATTATGGAGGGTCAGATGATGTTGAAGGAGTCTGTTCGTATCGACTCTCCCCGCAGCTCCCGGGGAAAAAAACAGGACATAACTTTTATCATTTTTTCCCTCTCCCTTTAACCTTCACTAATTAATGGCCCCCGGGTTGGTCACCTGTCACCCCCCCCCTCCCGACACACGCACGCACGCGCACACACACACACACACACACACACTCATATCCATTCTTTGTACTTGTCTCGTCACTCGTGGAAACTGTCATCTCCTGGTATAGTCAGGACCTGGGATCTCACACCGCAGCTTAGTCTAATATTTTCTTCTTTACTCCCATTAGTTTTCTTTACATTTTATAATGTAGGCGGATTCTACAGGTTGTCCCTAAAGCCTGGACCCATAGGCAAGAATACAACGGAGAGTGGCTGAATGAGAAAGTCCCTAACTGGACTGTAAGACGTGCCATGTGGAGTGGTCTCCCCGTTCACCTGACCTTTGCCCCTTGACTTCTGTTTCTGAGTGGCAGTGTTCCCTAGCGTTTGGCTTTTCGTGGCAAAGGGCTGTGCCACAGTACAGGTTCGATCCTGCTTTGGTCCATATTTTTTTTCTGTTGTTGATTATTTGTCATTTTTTCCCGAGTGCTGTAAACATACCTCTTCCTCTGAACTGATTCGCTGATTATCGCCTCGGAAGTTTCCCTCTATAACTTTGAGGGAAATAATAATATAATATTAATATATTATAATAATATTAATTTATTATTTGTCCCCTACGCTAAAGGTGAGAGTGAACTCAATGACAATCAAAAGATGCAACACACTAGATTGAGCGCACAAAGAATGAATGTGCTAACATTGACGGCAATGTGGTTTGATGACATCGAGTTCACGTGAATCTTACAAAGCGCATCAACCTGTGTATCCCAGATAATGGAAACTATTTTGAAGACGTTATTTAATATTCATCATCATCATGTGCCATACCGGTTGGCGTAGGCGATCATGTCCTTCCACAATCTTCTATCCACAGTGCATCGTATCAGTTCTGTTGTTGACTGTTTTCCATGCATGACACCAACTAAAGAAAACTAAAGTAACCCCGTCACGCCAGGTGGCGTATAGGGAATATGGTGTTAATGACCACATATTTTACAGACCTTCGGCACATGATTTTTGGGGTAATGTGGTCGGTATTACGCCCGTGCCGCTTTACTTTCCAAGAAACAAAAACTGGTACCCATTAAAGGCTGGGTGAACCTGGAAGCCGTCGGTTGGGATCGAACCCTACCTCTTGTCCTTTGTAGTCCAGTTCACTAACCACTGCGCTATCGCGGCTCCCGCATGACACCAAGCTATCCAGTATTTTCTCACTTTGTCGTCCGCGATCTCTCTTTCCTTTTATTTTGCCAGTTGTAACCAAGTATTCCAACTTTCCTCTTCTCATGATGTGCCCGAAAAATGATTGCTTCTTTCTGATGTTTTTTAAGAGCTCCCTTTTTGTGTTGGCCTCTTTGATAACTTCCTCATTGGTCTTTTTAGCTGTCCAGGGAACTTTCAACATTCTTCTGAGAAATCCCATCTCTGTGGCCTCTAATCGTCTTTTCATTTGTCTGTCTACTGTCCATGATTCACTTCCATGAGTCAGAATTGGCTCTATATAGTACCGATGAATAGTACACACTTTCTCATTTCTATTGACATAGATTTGTTGCATAAGATATTTTTCATTTTCTGAAATGCTATTTTGGCCTGAGTTATTCCGCTTTTTATTTCTGTTGTGCATCTCCCATCTGATGTTATCACTGTGCCAAAATATTTAAAACGTTGCACTTGTTTCAGATTTGTCCTATTTATTTTTATGCTGCATGATGGTGATGATTGTTTCTTCGATATAACCATTACCTCTGTTTTCTTACTATTCAGACTGAGACCTTTCTTGTTGCTTTCTTATACTACTATGTCTATAATTTCTTGTAGTTCATTCTCTGTCTCTGCTATTAAGACTGTGTCATCCGCATATCGCAAATAATTTATGTTGTCACCGTTGACTTCAATTCCTTTTTTGTCTACTATTGATCTCATAATATATTCGCTGTAAAGTGAAAACAAATCCGGCGACAGAACACAGCCTTGTCTGACTCCTTGTTTTATATATTGGAATTGTCCTGTTTGGTTGCTAATTCGTATAGCTGCTATTTGTTTATTTAATATTACAGTTGAATCAAATGTTGACAAATTTCCTTTATTGAAACAATGTATTTGTGCCTGTGTCCCAGACTTTAGGGATACCCAGTATTACATTTCACTTTGGTGTCTGTTTGTTTTTCTTGTTATTTTCTAAAGAAGGCCGTATGTAGGACCGAAACATCACGGGTTTGTATTGTTCTCATTTGCAATGCTGTCACAATACGTAATGCTCCACTCGTTCCCATAGAAACATGAAACACGCGCTCACACAAACAAATCACTACAAGACCTCTCACCACCTCTATAGTTCCACTTCCCCACCACTACAACACATCTCACCACCTCTATAGTTCCACTTCCCCACCACTACAACACATCTCACCACCTCTATAGTTCCACTTCTCCACCACTACAACACATCTCACCACCTCTATAGTTCCACTTCCCCACAACTACAACACATCTCACCACCTCTATAGTTCCACTTCAAACCACCACTACAACACATCTCACCATCTCTATAGTTCCACTTCCCCAACACTATAACACATCTCACCACCTCTACAGTTCCACTTCCCAACCACTACAACACATCTCACCACCTCTACAGTTCCACTTCCCACCACTACAAAACATCTCACAACCTCTATAGTTCCACTTCCCCACCACTACAACACATCTCACCACCTCTACAGTTCCACTTCCCAACCACAACAACACATCTCACCACCTCTACAATTCCACTTCCCACCACTACAACACATCTCACCACCTCTATAGTTCCACTTCTCCACCACTACAACATATCTCACCATCTCTATAGTTCCACTTCCCCAACACTATAACACATCTCACCACCTCTACAGTTCCACTTCCCAACCACTACAACACATCTCACCACCTCTACAGTTCCACTTCCCACCACTACAAAACATCTCACAACCTCTATAGTTCCACTTCCCCACCACTACAACATATCTCACCACCTCTATAGTTCCACTCCCCCACCACTACAACACATCTCACCACCTCTATAGTTCCACTTCCCCACCACTACAACACATCTCACCACCTCTATAGTTCCACTTCCCCACCACTACAACACATCTCACCACCTCTATAGTTCCACTCCCCCACAACTACAACACATCTCACCACCTCTATAGTTCCACTTCCCACCACTACAACACATCTCACCATCTCTATAGTTCCACTTCCCCAACACTATAACACATCTCACCACCTCTACAGTTCCACTTCCCAACCACTACAACACATCTCACCACCTCTACAGTTCCACTTCCCACCACTACAACACATCTCACCACCTCTATAGTTCCACTTCCCCACCACTACAACACATCTCACCACCTCTATAGTTCCACTCCCCCACCACTACATTACATCTCACCACCTCTATAGTTCCACTTCTCCACCACTACAACACATCTCACCACCTCTATAGTTCCACTTCTCCACCACTACAACATATCTCACCATCTCTATAGTTCCACTTCTCCACAACTACAACATATCTCACCATCTCTATAGTTCCACTTCTCCACCACTACAACATATCTCACCATTTCTATAGTTCCACTTCTCCACCACTACAACATATTTCACCACCTCTATAGTTCCACTTCTCCACCACTACACCATATCTCACCATCTCTATAGTTCCACGTCTCCACCACTACAACATATCTCACCATCTCTATAGTTCCACTTCTCCACCACTAGAACATATCTCACCACCTCTATAGTTCCATTCCCCCACCACCACAACACATCTCACCACCTCTATAGTTCCACTTCCCCACCACTACAACATATCTCACCATCTCTATAGTTCCACTTCTCCACAACTACAACATATCTCACCATCTCTATAGTTCCACTTCTCCACCACTACAACATATCTCACCATTTCTATAGTTCCACTTCTCCACCACTACAACATATCTCACCACCTCTATAGTTCCACTTCTCCACCACTACACCATATCTCACCATCTCTATAATTCCACGTCTCCACCACTACAACATATCTCACCATCTCTATAGTTCCACTTCTCCACCACTACAACATATCTCACCACCTCTATAGTTCCATTCCCCCACCACCACAACACATCTCACCACCTCTATAGTTCCACTTCCCCACCACTACAACATATCTCACCACCTCTATAGTTCCACTCCCCCACCACTACAACACATCTCACCACCTCTATAGTTCCACTTCGCCACCACTACAACACATCTCACCACCTCTATAGTTCCACTTCCCCACCAATACAACACATCTCACCACCTCTATAGTTCCACTCCCCCACCACTACAACACATCTCACCACCTCTATAGTTCCACTCCCCCACCACTACAACACATCTCACCACCTCTATAGTTCCACTCCCCCACCACTACAACATATCTCACCACCTCTATAGTTCCACTCCCCCACCACTACAACACATCTCACCACCTCTATAGTTCCACTCCCCCACCACTGCAACACATCTCACCACCTCTATAGTTCCACTTCCCCACCACAACAACATATCTCACCACCTCTATAGTTCCACTCCCCAACCACTACAACATATCTCACCACCTCTACAGTTCCACTCCCCCACCACTACAACATATCTCACCACCTCTATAGTTCCACTTCCCCACCACTACCACAACTATCACCACCTCTATAGTTCCACTCCCCCACCACTGCAGTACATGACCTCACCATTACAAATTCACATATCTACCTCTTCAACACCACTACAAGTCTATTGCATCATCAACACAATCTCACCACCGCCATTCCATCATATCACTACAACAACTCCATCATCTCACAACAACAACTCCATCATCTTACCACTACAACTCCATCATCTCACCACTACAACTCCATCATCTCACAGCAACAACTCCATCATCTCACAATATTAACTCCACCATCTCACCACTACATCGCCATCATCTCACCACCACAACTCGATCATCTCACAACTACAACTCCATCATCTCACCACAAAAGCTCCATCATCTCACAACAACAACTCCATCATCTCAACACCAAAACTCCATCATCTCACCACTACAACTCCATCATCTCACCACTACAACTCCATCATCTCACCACTACAACTCCCTTATCTCACCACCAACACGACTCTACCCAATCACAACACGTTAACTAACAACAGCAAAGATATCTCTGCCCTTTTTGGTTCCCCCTCAGATCCTCCAACGACGAGGATGAGCTGGCCTGGGCGGCCGCATGGCTCTACCGCGCCACCAACAAGCGGCATTACCTGGAGAGGGCGCAACATTGGTTCCGGCTGGCGCCCACTTGCTGGGCGCAAAGTTGGGCGGACAAGACGTGTGGGGTATCGGTATGTTCACACTATCAAAAGTTTTAGAATGACTATAATTCTAAACAGACTACTGTTTTAGACAGTCTACTGTTATAAACTGACTTGTTTTAGACTGACCACTGTTTTAGACTGATTACTGATTTAGACAGACTACTGTTTTAAACTGACTTGTTTTAGACTGGTTATAGTTTTTGACTGACTACTGTTTTAGACTGACTACTGTTTTAGACTAACTACTGTTTTAGACTACCTAGTTTAAAACTGACAACTGTTTTAGACTGATTACTGTTTTAGACTGACTACAGTTTTAGACTGATTACTGTTTTAGACTGACTACAGTTTTAGACTGATTACTGTTTTAGGCTGATTACAGTTTTAGACTGACTAGTTTTAGACTGACTACTGTTTCAAGCTGACTACTGTTTCAAGCTGACTACTGTTTTAGACTGGCTGCTGTTTTAGACTGATTACTGTTTTAGACTGATTACTGTTTTAGACTGACTACTGTTTTAGACTGATTACTGTTTTAGACTGACTAGTGTTTTAGACTGATTACTGTTTTAGACTGATTACTGTTTTAGACTGACTACTGTTGAAGACTGACTACTGTTTTAGACTGATTACTGTTTTAGACTGACTACTGTTTTAGACTGACTACTGTTTTAGACTGATTACTGTTTTAGACTGACTACAGTTTTAGACTGATTACTGTTTTAGACTGATTACTGTTTTAGACTGACTACTGTTTTAGACTGACTACAGTTTTAGACTGACTACTGTTTTAGACTGACTACTGTTTTAGACTGACTACTGTTTTAGACTGATTACTGTTTTAGACTGACTACTGTTTTAGACTAATTACTGTTTTAGACTGATTACTGTTTTAGACTGACTATAGTTTTAGACTGATTACTGTTTTAGACTGACTACTGTTTTAGACTGACTACTGTTTTAGACTGACTACAGATTTAGACTGACTACCGTTATAGACTGACTACTGTTTTAGACTGACTACTGTTTTAGACTGATGAGTTTTAGACTGACTAGTTTTAGACTGACTAGTTTTAGACTGACTAGTTTTAGACTGACTACAATTTTAGACTGACTGCAGCTTTAGACTGATTACTTTTTCAGGCTGACTACAGTTTTAGACTGACTACTGTTTCAAGCATACTACAGTTTTAGACTGACTATTGTTTTAGACAGACTACTGCTTTAAACTGGCGAGTTTTAAAGTGACTAGTTTTAGACTGACTACTGTTTTAGACTGACTACTGTTTTAGACTGACTACTCTTTTAGATACTACTTTCACTACTGTGGAAAACCAAGCAAAGAAGAAATAATGAAAGCCATCAAACAATATAAAAAAAATGGTAAAGCCACAGGACCAGATGAAATTCCTTCGGAAGCCATCAAAGCAGATATTAACAACTCTACCAAGATGCTACATAATCTATTAGATAAAATTTGGTAGAGGAAAGAAATACCTAAAGACTGGAAAGAAGGTTATATGATCAAACTACCAAAGAAAGGAAGTTTACAGTAGTGCACAAATTATAGGGGAATTAGGATACTACCAGTGCCAGGAAAAATATTAAGCAGAATCATTCTGGAGAGGTTAAAAGAGGCCATAGAGAAATATTTGAGAGATGAACAAACAGGTTTTCTCTCTCTGCGATTAGGACTCAATCAAAGTAGGACTCCAGACTCTCACACGAAGACAGCTGTCTGTTTAAGCCTGTTAGATCCACTCTGCTTGAATACCTGTTAAAACGTTGCACTGTATCCTGCGCCAGAGGCCCAGTGCATCCGATTTCAGTCATCATTTTATTCAGGTTTGCTTTCCTTAGCCTTTGATTGTCCCCAATCTTCCAGCAAGGCAGCAGATGATCTTTTCTGAAGGGAGTTTCTGCCCTTAGATGGTCGGCCCTCCCAGGTTTACGAGCACCATCTGCCCGAGTCACTAGAGGTGACTAACACAGACATGCGACTTGTAATATGAGGAAACTGCAACTAGGAACACTTTTCATGCATAGCCTTCAATTGTTCCCGCCGCCTATCCCCATATACCGGTAAGTCACGTCCTCTTGAAAATGATGATCGTCGTAGCACTTGATGATGTTAGACCATCGTTGTTGACTCCAATTCCGAACATATAGACACGACACAGTCAGACGTCAAATTATCCCCGTCGCACATCAAACAGCAGACCGTAAAGATTAGCGGTCTATGGAACCATTACGATGACGCAGCACACAACAATGTCGAAGACACAATCTCGCTCTCTTTAGATAGCAGGTTTCAGGAAGAACAGATCATGTGCTGATCAAATAACTACTCTACGTATAATAGTTGAACAAAGTTTAGAACTAAAATCCCTACTTTATATTGGATTCATAAATTACGAAAAAGCATCTGACAGTTTAGACAGAAGAATGCTTTGGAAGTTGCTGAGTCATTACGGAATTCCCCTAAAGTTTATTAACCTGATAAAAATAATGTATGAAGGAACTAAATGTAGTGTGGTGCATGAAGGACAGCTTACAGACGCATTTGAAATAAGAACAGGATTATGACAGGGATGCCTTCTGTCTCCATTTCTCTTTCTACTGGCCATAGATTTGATTATGAAAATAACTCAAAACAACAGAAATGGAATCCAGTGGTCACTGACCAAACAACTTGATGATTTAGACTTTGCTGATGAGATAGCTCTCCTATCACACAGCCATCAACAGATGCAGGATAAAATAAGTATATTAGATGAGAGATCACAACAGCTAGGACTAAAGATTAATAGAGATAAGACCAACATTATGAGAATTAATGAAGTTGGCAATAACCAAATTAAACTAGGAGAAATACCTCTACTAGACGTACAATCTTACATATATCTGGGCAGTAATATAGATAAAGAGGGAGGAACAGAAAATGATACCAAAATAAGGATATCAAAAGTAAGAGGAGCTTTCATTGCACTGGGAAACATATGGAAATCCAAAGAAATTAGGTTAAATACAAAAATAAAAATTTTCAACTGAAATGTTAAGTCGGTCCTATTATATGGCTGTGAAACATGGAGAGCAACAACATTGACAATCACGAAGATACAGACTTTCATTAATGGATGCTTACGCAGAATAAAAGGATGGAAATGGCAGGACAAAATCACTAACATAGAATTATAGAAATGTACCAGTCAAATACCAGTGGATAAAGAGATACAGCATAGAAGGTGGCGCTGGATAGGACACACACTACGGAAACCAACTGAGAGTATTACACAACAGGCCCTTTTTTGGAATCCCCAGAGGAAAAGACAAAGAAGAAGACCAAGAAATTCTTGGAGAAGACAAATAGAAGCAGAGATGAGGATGATGGAGAAGACATGGAATGATCTTAAAAGAATGGCAAGAAACAGAACGACTTGGAAAGTGTTAGTTGAAGACCTATGCTCCACTGGGAGTTAAAAAGGTAGAAGAAGAAGAAGAGACTGTTTTAGATTGACTTTTAGACTGTAGACGAGGCGATAGATCAGCGAATAATTTAAGAGAGGGTGTATGTTTATATCACACGGAAAAAATTACAAATAATTAACAACAACAACAACAAAAACAAAGAAAAATATATGGTCCGAAGAAAGATCGAACCCGTACTCCTTGGCACAGCGCCTAGCCACGAGAAACCAAACAATAGAGCAAACGGCCAACTTAGTTAACTTAAAAAATAGCTATTATTAGCGATGTTTTTCACGCAGAGGTACTCATGACTATAGCATAGGGTTACGATCCCAACTCGGGAATAAACTGTGTACCTTTACTGACCAACAAGTCTAGACTTACCTACAACTCTAGACTGACCAACAAGTCTAGACTGACCAACAAGTCTAGACTGACCAACAAGTTTAGACTTACCTACAACTCTAGACTGACCTACAAGTCTAGACTGACCTACAACTCTAGATTGACCTACAAGTCTAGACTGACCAACAACTCTAGACTGACCTACAAGTCTAGACTGACCAACAAGTCTAGATTGACCTACAAGTCTAGACTGACCAACAACTCTAGACTGACCTACAAGTCTAGACTGACCAACAACTCTAGACTGACCTACAAGTCTAGACTGACCAACAACTCTAGATTGACCTACAAGTCTAGACTGACCTACAACTCTAGACTGACCTACAAGTCTAGACTGACCTACAACTCTAGACTGACCTACAACTCTAGACTGACCTACAAGTCTAGACTGACCAACAACTCTAGATTGACCTACAAGTCTAGACTGACCAACAACTCTAGACTGACCAACAAGTCTAGACTGACCAACAAGTCTAGACTGACCTACAAGTCTAGACTGACCAACAAGTTTAGACTTACCTACAACTCTAGACTGACCTACAAGTCTAGACTGACCTACAACTCTAGATTGACCTACAAGTCTAGACTGACCAACAACTCTAGACTGACCTACAAGTCCAGACTGACCTACAACTCTAGATTGACCTACAAGTCTAGACTGACCAACAACTCTAGACTGACCTACAAGTCAAGACTGACCAACAAGTCTAGACTGACCAACAACTCTAGACTGATCAACAATTCTAGACTGACCTACAAGTCTAGACTGACCGATAACTCTAGACTGACCTACAACTCTAGACTGACCTAAAAGTCTAGACTGACCTACAAGTCTAGACTGATCTGCAACTCTAGACTGACCGACAACTCTAGACTGACCTACAACTCAGTACTGACCAACAAGTCTAGACTGACCAACAACTCTAGACTGACCAACAACTCTAGAATGACCTACAACTCTAGACTAACCTACAAGTCTAGACTGATCTATGACTCTAGACTGACCTACAACTCAGTACTGACCTACAAGTCTATACTGACCAACAACTCTAGACTGACCTACAACTCTAAACGACCTACAATTCTAGACTGACCTACAACTCCAGACTGACCAACAACTCTAGACTGACCTAAAACTCTAGACTAACCTACAAGTCTAGACTGATCTAAAACTCTAAACTTACCTACAACTCAGTACTGACCTACAAGTCTAGACTGAACAAAAAATCTAGAATGACCAACAATTCTAGAATGACCAACAACTCTAGACTGACCAACAAGTCTAGACTGACCAACAACTCTAGACTGACCAACAAGTCTAGACTGACCAACAAGTCTAGACTGACCAACAAGTCTAGACTGACCAACAACTCTAGACTGACCTACAACTCTAGACTGACCAACAAGTCTAGACTGACCTACAACTCAGTACTGACCAACAACTCAGTACTGACCTACAAGTCTAGACTGACCAACAACTCTAGATTGACCTACAACTCTAGACTGAACAACAACTCTAGACTGACCAACAAGTCTAGACTGACCTACAACTCTAGACTAACCTACAAGTCTAGACTGAGCTACAACTCTAGACTGACCTACAAGTCTAGACTGACCTACAACTCAACTCTAGACTGACCAACAACTCAACTCTAGACTGACCAACAAATCTAGACTGACCTACAACTCTAGATTGACCTACAACTCTAGACTGACCAACAACTCTAGACTGACCAACAACTCTAGACTGACCTACAACTCTAGACTAACCTACAAGTCTAGACTGATCTACAACTCTAGACTGACCTACAAGTCTAGACTGACCTACAACTCAACTCTAGACTGACCAACAACTCTAGACTGACCAACAACTCTAGACTGACCAACACGTCTAGACTGACCAACAAGTCTAGACTGACCAACAAGTCTAGACTGACCAACAACTCTAGACTGACCAACAAGTCTAGACTGGCCAACAACTCTAGACTGACCAACAAGTCTAGACTGACCAACAAGTCTAGACTGACCAACAGTTTTAGACTATAATAAGTAGTGTTATACTAAATGCATTAGACTGACCAACTGCATTAGACTGACCAACAACTCTAGACTGACCTACAACTCTAGACTGACCAACAACTCTATACTGACCAACAACTCTAGACTGACCAACAGGTCTAGACTGACCAACATGTCTAGACTGACCAACAAGTCTAGACTGACCAACAAGTCTAGACTGACCAACAACTCTAGACTGACCTACAACTCTAGACTGACCAACAATTCTAGA
This sequence comes from Megaustenia siamemsis, assembly GCA_032433765.1. Taxonomy (NCBI): domain Eukaryota; kingdom Metazoa; phylum Mollusca; class Gastropoda; order Stylommatophora; family Ariophantidae; genus Megaustenia; species Megaustenia siamemsis. The sequence continues at coordinate 11,864,465 of JAVIAB010000104.1, forward strand.
CTGACCTACAACTCAGTACTGACCAACAACTCAGTACTGACCTACATGTCTAGACTGACCAACAACTCTAGATTGACCTACAACTCTAGACTGAACAACAACTCTAGACTGACCAACAAGTCTAGACTGACCTACAACTCTAGACTAACCTACAAGTCTAGACTGAGCTACAACTCTAGACTGACCTACAAGTCTAGACTGACCTACAACTCAACTCTAACTGACCAACAACTCAACTCTAGACTGACCAACAAATCTAGACTGACCTACAACTCTAGATTGACCTACAAGTCTAGACTGACCAACAACTCTAGACTGACCAACAACTCTAGACTGACCTACAACTCTAGACTAACCTACAAGTCTAGACTGATCTAAAACTCTAGACTGACCTACAAGTCTAGACTGACCTACAACTCAACTCTAGACTGACCAACAACTCTAGACTGACCTACAACTCAACTCTAGACTGACCAACAACTCTAGACTGACCAACAACTCTAGACTGACCAACAAGTCTAGACTGACCAACAAGTCTAGACTGACCAACATGTCTAGACTGACCAACAAGTCTAGACTGACCAACAAGTCTAGACTGACCAACAACTCTAGACTGACCAACAAGTCTAGACTGGCCAACAACTCTAGACTGACCAACAAGTCTAGACTGACCAACAAGTCTAGACTGACCAACAGTTTTAGACTATAATAAGTAGTGTTATACTAAGTGCATTAGACTGACCAACAACTCTAGACTGACCAACAAGTCTAGACTGACCAACAGTTTTAGACTATAATAAGTAGTGTTATACTAAGTGCATTAGACTGACCAACAACTCTAGACTGACCAACAGCAGCAGCAGCAGCAGACGACGACCACGACGACGACAACGACCACGACGACGACCACGACCACGACGACGACCACGACCACGACGACGACGACCACGACGACCACGACGACGACGACCCCGACGACGACGACCACGACGACTACGACCACGACGACCACGATAACGACGACCACGACGACCACGACGACGACGACCACGACAACGACGACCACGACGACCACGACAACGACGACGACCACGACGACGACCACGACAACGACGACGACCACGACAACAACGACGACCACGACGACTACGACCACGACAACGACGACCACGACGACCACGACGACCACGACGACTACGACCACGACGACAACGACGACTACGACGACCACGACGACTACGACCACGACGACAACGACGACTACGACGACCACGACGACGACGGCGACGATGATGATGATGATGATAAAAGTAAAAATTTCAAACGAAATTGCAACACCTGTTTTAAACAAGCATATATACGTTTACAACATTATCAAGAGCCGTATCGTTTGAAAGGATAGTCTACAACGCAATCTTCATTCCAACTTTGGAGGCTGTGTATCCGTAGAAGATCAGAGTTTGGGCGTTGTCAGTGACTCATCGCTGATCATACTTATCGTATGGCAGAGAACAGTTGGCTGTGCTCACTTTCTGTGCGGTTTCGCCTTATGTCTTTTGACGTGTGCTGAGACTGCTATGATTGGGACTACAACTACCTTTGTTTGGGAGATGAGTTGTTAATTCGGATGATTCCACTGGCACGGACGAGCACTTAACTCAGTAGCTCCTGCAACAAGCCGGACTTGGAATATGAGGAAACAGCAACAAGGAATACTTTTCAGACATAGCCTTTAATGGTTCCTGCCACCTATCTAACATATTGACCGGAAGTTCACGTCCTCGCTGATGTTGTGATTAATGAACCAGAACTGTCCAGGAGATAAATTATTGTTTGAGTCATCAATTTAACGAACGATTCCAACGTTGCTCTACCAATGCCAGACCCTGACGCTAGACTCTAGGACAATCAGAAAAATAACCAATACGGAAAAGAAATCATTTCTCAATAGTAGTGTTATCATTCTGAGCTCATCCTTCTTCATTTCTATATCCTGTCTTTCTCATTCTTCCTCTCCCCCCCCCTCTCTCTCTCTCTCTGTATGCTTTCTCCATTTTTATTGTTTTCTTCACTTCTCTTTCTTTCTTCTTCTCATTTATCCCTTCCTCTATTTCTCTAAGTTCTTCATCTCTCCCTCCTTAAAGCCAAATACAAACATCCTCATATCATCTACTCGTCTCCCAAACACAGCTCATCTCTAAGTTCTCCCATCTCTTTCTCCCAGGTACTGCTATACAAACAGCACCCACTCGTCTCCCAAACACAGCTCATCTCTAAGTTCTCCCATCTCTTTCTCCCAGGTACTGCTCTACAAACAGCACCCACTCGTCTCCCAAACACAGCACATCTCTAAGTTCTCCCATCTCTTTCTCCCAGGTACTGCTATACAAACAGCACCCACTCGTCTCCCAAACACAGCACATCTCCAAGTTCTCCCACCTCTTTCTCCCAGGTACTGCTCTACAAACAGCACCCACTCGTCTCCCAAACACAGCACATCTCCAAGTTCTCCCACCTCTTTCTCCCAGGTACTGCTCTACAAACAGCACCCACTCGTCTCCCAAACACAGCTCATCTCTAAGTTCTCCCATCTCTTTCTCCCAGGTACTGCTATACAAACAGCACCCACTCGTCTCCCAAACACAGCACATCTCTAAGTTCTCCCATCTCTTTCTCCCAGGTACTGCTATACAAACTGACCAAGGATCGTCAGTACAAGGCAGTCATTCAACGGATCTACTCTCAGTGGCTACCAGGGGGCGAGGTTCACTACACACCCAAGGGTCTGGCATTTAGAAGTGAATGGGGCACACTTCGATACACAGGTAAGGGCAGAGCTATACACAATGCCCGCTCTTGGGGGCGCGGAGGGACATTACACACAGTTATATTATAGAAATGTGCCAGTCAAATACCAGTGGATATAGAGATACAAAGGAGACGGGATAGCTCAGCGGTTAGTGAACTGGACTACAAAGGACAAGAGGTAGGGTTCGATCCCAACCGACGGCTTCCAAGTTCACCCAGTCTTAAATGGGTACCGGATGTTTTTTCTGAGAAAGTAAAGCGGCACGGGCGTAATACCGACCACATTACCCAAAAAATCATGTGCTGAAGGTCTGTAAAATGTATGATCACTAACACCATATTCCCTATACGCCACTTGGCGTGACGGGGGTATTTTACTACTTTTTTTTAAAGACATACAGCGAAGACGATGGCGCTGGATAGGACACACACTGAAGAAGCCAACTGAGAGTATTACACGACAGGCCCTTTTTTGAATCCCCAGGGGAAAGAGAAAGAGGAAGACCAAGATATTCTTGGAGAAGACAGACAGAAACAGAGATGAAGATGGTGGGGACGATATGGAATAATCTTAAAAGAATGGCAAGAAAAAAGAACGACTTGGAAAGTGTTTGTTGAAGACCTATACTCCACAAGGAGCTGAAAGTGTTTGTTGAAGACATATGCTCCACTGGGAGCTGAAAGTGTTTGTTGAAGACATATGCTCCACTGGGAGCTTAAAGTGTTTGTTGAAGACCTATGCTCCACAGGGACCTTAAAGTGCTTGCTGAAGACCTATGCTCCACTGGGAACTGAAAGTGTTTGTTGAAGACCTATGCTCCGCTGGGAGCTGAAAGTGTTTGTTGAAGACCTATGCTCCACAGGGAGCTGAAAGTGTTTGTTGAAGACCTATGCTCCACTGGGAACTGAAAGTGTTTGTTGAAGACCTATGATCCACTGGGAGCTGAAAGTGTTTGTTGAAGACATATGCTCCACTGGGAGCTTAAAGTGTTTGTTGAAGACCTATGCTCCACAGGGAGCTGAAAGTGTTTGTTGAAGATCTATGCTCCACTGGGAACTGAAAGTGTTTGTTGAAGACCTATGCTCCACTGGGAGCTGAAAGTGTATGTTGAAGACCTATGCTCCACAGGGACCTGAAAGTGTTTGTTGAAGACCTATGCTCCACAGGGAGCTGAAAGTGTTTGTTGAAGACCTATGCTCCACATGGAGCTGAAAGTGTTTATTGAAGACCTATGCTCCACAGAGAGCTGAAAGTGTTTGTTGAAGACCTATACTCCACAGGGAGCTGAAAGTGTTTGTTAAAGACCTATAGCTCCACAGGGAGCTGAAAGTGTTTGTTGAAGACCTATGCTCCACAGGAAGCTGAAAGTGTTTGTTGAAGACCTATGCTCCTCAGGAAGTTGAACGTGTCTGTTGAAGACCTATGCTGCACAGGAAGCGGAAAGTGTTTGTTGAAGACATATGCTCCACAGGGAGCTGAAAGTGTCTGTTGAAGACCTATGCTCCACATGGAGCTGAAAGTGTCTGTTGAAGACCTATGCTCCACAGGAAGCTGAAAGTGTTTGTTGAAGACCTATAGCTCCACAGGGAACTGAAAGTGTTTGTTAAAGACCTATGCTCCACAGGGAGCTGAAAGTGTTTGTTGAAGACCTATGCTCCACAGGAAGTTGAACGTGTCTGTTGAAGACCACTGCTCCACAGGAAGCTGAAAGTGTCTGTTGAAGACCTATGCTCCACAGGAAGCTTAAAGTGTCTGTTGAAGACCTATGCTCCACAGGGAGCTGAAAGTGTTTGTTGAAGACCTATGCTCCACAGGAAGCTGAAAGTGTTTGTTGAAGACCTATGCTCCACAGGAAGTTGAACGTGTCTGTTGAAGACTTATGCTCCACAGGGAGCTGAAAGTGTCTGTTGAAGACCTATGCTCCACAGGAAGCTGAAAGTGTCTGTTGAAGACCTATGCTCCACAGGAAGCTGAAAGTGTCTGTTGAAGACCTATGCTCCACATGGAGCTGAAAGTGTTTGTTGAAGACCTATAGCTCCACAGGAACTGAAAGTGATTGTTAAAGACCTATGCTCCACAGGGAGCTGAAAGTGTTTGTTGAAGACATATGCTCCACAGGAAGTTGAACGTGTCTGTTGAAGACCACTGCTCCACAGGAAGCTGAAAGTGTCTGTTGAAGACCTATGCTCCACAGGAAGCTTAAAGTGTCTGTTGAAGACCTATGCTCCACAGGGAGCTGACAGTGTTTGTTGAAGACCTATGCTCCACAGGGAGCTGAAAGTGTTTGTTGAAGACCTATGCTCCACAGGAAGTTGAAAGTGTCTGTTGAAGACTTATGCTCCACAGGGAGCTGAAAGTGTCTGTTGAAGACCTATGCTCCACAGGAAGCTGAAAGTGTCTGTTGAAGACCTATGCTCCACAGGAAGCTGAAAGTGTCTGTTGAAGACCTATGCTCCACAGGGAGCTGAAAGTGTTTGTTGAAGACCTATGCTCCACAGGGAGCTGAAAGTGTTTGTTGAAGACCTATGCTCCACAGGAAGCTGAAAGTGTTTGTTGAAGACCTATGCTCCACAGGGAGCTGAAAGGTAGAATAGAGGGACACATTTATCTTTTATTTTTTTAAGTGGTATTTTAGTTCTATCTATTGACCTTCAGAGCCCTAGCCGGCCCATAGGCCGTAGACGAAGATACTCCTTCTCTTATCTGAATTTTGTTTCTAGCAGTTTTCAATTCTTTTAAAGATATTTTATTAAATCTCGCCATCTGTCTCTGTTCTGTGCAAGCAGATCTATCTCATTGAGGGAGCCGAATCCTGCTGCTCTTGCCTCTCTCATCAAAGTTCTTCTCAGTGTCTCTCTGGGTCTTCCTATTTTCTCTTACCTGTTGTTTCCCGTATTTTAGTTACAGTCCTAAAATAAATGGCACATGGTGAAGATGTTTACGTTAGACGATTCAGACATCCAATACAACATCAAGAAGATTGAAGTTACAAACATCACAACAACAACAGCAAAACATTAACGTAACTATAGACGGCAGACAATTAAAGGCGGTGGAGAAATTAACTCTTTCAGTGCGGAAAGTCTTTATCAATTTAGCGATAGAGATTTCAGAGTCACAATTTTTCATGTTTTAAAATAATAATCTACATGTTTATATTTATCTAACACAGAACATATTATATATGCATTTTTAGATAATTAAACAAGGAATTAGATTTCACCAATACCAAGATGATGATGATTATCACCACCTAAAAGTGTCCCAGTTGTTGCAATGTATTCCGGCTGTTCTCTTCTCATTTTGCTCTACAATAATAATTATTGTAGATAATAATAATATTCATAAATAATAATAAATAATAATAATAATTTAAATACAGGATAATCTTCATCCCAACGTTGTGCTACCAATGCCAGACCTGGACCCTAGATGCAAGAACAATAAGAAAAATAACCTCTACAGAGATGAAGTGTGTTAGACGAATGATAGGAAACAATCTGAGAGATAAGATCAGAAATGAAGAACTGAGAAAAAAGCTAGGAATAGCCCCCGCCATAGAATATATAAGGAAACAACAGATAAAATGGTTTGGCCACGTGACACGGCAGAAAGATCAAAACACAACACAACGAGCCTTCAACAAACGTTGTGAGAACACCAGACCCAAGGGTCGACCACGAAAATGATGGATCGGTGGAATATTAGAAGCACTAGGAAACATAGCAGCAGAGGCGAACAGAAGAGCAAAAGACCGCAAATTATATCTCCCCTCGACGCTGAAAGGCAGACGAGGAAGGAAAGAAGAAGAATACAGGATATTTGTCTGAAATAGGCAAATGAACAAAACAAGTTTAGTTAATATTTTGTATCCAGACAGTACTGATCAATTCATCTCTTAAATGCAAAACGTATTTGTAGAACGATATCAGAGAACAATTAGAATTTATTGTAACAACCGGGGAAATTGAGGGACGAAGAGATAGACGAAAGCAAAGAGAAAAAATACCAGACAGCTTAAGAGAATGGCTTAGCAGAAGGTCAACAACAGAAATGATAAATAACTGTCGAGATAAAAAATTGTGTAGAGAAATGATCACCTACACCAGCAGGCCCGGTACTTGATGATGATGATGATGATGATAATGATGATAATGATGAGAACGATATCAACGCTTCCTATCAGTGGGCAAATAGAAGAAAAAAAACTGAAGTCTTTAATGCGATTCAAACAAAGCAAATGAATTTGTGTGGACACGTGAAGAGACACAATACCACTCTGAAGGTCATCTTGGACGGGAAAGTATAAGGTAGACAATGCAGAGGCAGACCAAGACTAAAATGGACTGATAATGTTGGACAGATGAATTTATAACAACGTGCACCATCAAGACAAGAGACAGAGTCAAACAGCGCTCCATGGTAACCAATCTTCTATATGGAGACGGCACCAAAAGAATCTCTCTCTCTCTCTCTCTCTCTCTCTCTCTCTGCGATCAGGACTCAATCAGAGTAAGATTCCAGACTCTCACATGAAGTCAGCTGTCAGGTTAAGTGTGTTGATCGCCCCCACAGACAGAACATCACAGTTAGAGTCTGCCAGATCCACTCTGACTGAACACCCGTTAAAACGTTGCACTGTGTTCTGCGCCAGTGGCCCAGTGCATCTGATTTCGGCCAGCATTTTATTCAGGTTTGCTTTTCTTAGTCTTTGATTGTCCCCAATCTTCCTGCAAGGCAGCAGATGATCTTTTCTGTAGGGGGATTCTGCCCTTAGATGGTCTGCCAGAGTCACTAGAGGTGACTAACACAGACATGCACACAGCGATACGAGGCATGACTAACACTGACACACATCAAGATATGAGATATGACAAACACAGACATACGCGTAAAGATATGACACACGGTTATCATAGACATGCACACAAAGATATGAGATATATGACTAACATAGACATGCACAGAAACATATGAGATATGACTGACATAGATATGCACGCACAAAGATATGACACGTGACTAACATAGACATGCACACAAACATATGAGATATGACTGACATAGACATGCACACACAAAGATATGAGATGTGACTAACATAGCCATGCACACATAAGGATATGAGATGTGACAAACACAGACATGCACACATAAAGATATGAGATACGACTAACATAAACATGCACACAAAGATATGAGATATCACTCACCCAGACATGCACACGCAACGATATGACACATGACTAACACAGATACACACTAAGATATGAGATATGACTAAACACAGACACACATAAAGATATGAACCAAAAGAATGAATTCTTAATGGAACACCCAAGGAATGGATTCTTATTGGGGACACACAAAGAATCAATTATTAATAGGGCATCAAAATAATTAATCTTTAATGAAACACCTAAAAGAATGAATTCTCAATGGGGACACACAAAGAATGAATTATTAATAGGGCACCAAAATAAATATAGCATTTTCATAAAACTTTGTGCTATGAAAGTCAAACATGGGCCCTTTCTAAATCATATTTAAGAAAGATCAATACATGTGAGATGCGATGCTTGAGAAAAGTAACAAACAACACAAAAAGAGATAGAATACCAAATGAAATCATAAGAAAAATGGTAGGAACAAAACCCTGCCAAGAATATATAGAACAACAACTTAAATGGTTTGGCCACCTGGTCAGAATGAATCCTCACCAATCACCATCAAGGGCGTTCTTCTCGAGAATGCATGGAAAAGACCAAGAGGAAGACCCAGAAGAAGATGGATAGATGCAGTGACAGAGACATGTAACAACAAAGGGAAAACACTAATTCAGACAGTTCGAGCAGCTCAAGAACGACAAATGATATAAACCACGACACCTTTTAGGTATCAGTGAAAAGAGAAACGAAGAATGTGGCATCTAATGAATGAATTATCAATGGAGGCACACAAAGATTGAATTATTAATCATCATCATGTGCCATGCCGGTTGGCGTAGGTGATCATGTCCTTCCACAATCTTCTAAAGGTAAAGGTCAAGGTAAAGTACGAGACATGAACCGGCGTCTTAGCACGCGAGTTTCCACCCATATGTGCTCGGCCGCCTATCCAGAAATGTTCGGAGATTTCTGTATAGTGTCGCCTCAGGCATCGAAACTCAGATGCAATATTCCTCACCTTCCCAGGGTAATACCCTGGTACCCATTTCTGCCAACGGCTGGGTCGACCGTGGGGGTATTTTTTTTTCCAACCACGAGTACAATTCACACTGCTCCCAGCGGGAATCGAACACGGGTTGTCCGAACGTCGGTAGTCCAGTCGGGTGGTTTTCCCAACTCAGTTACCGAGAACCCACAATCACACAATCGTCTATCTACAGTTAGTTAGTTAATTAGTCGAAAGATCATCCTCCTTGCACAAGGGGCATACCCATAAGTGCTCCGATTTCCTTTCGAGTAAATTCACAAGTGTGTGACGGCTGATCGTGCCGGTTCGCAGTTGGTTAACCATACACCTCTGGCGTCCTGAAAAATGTTCGCTCTTAGCTGTGCCAAGCCTTACGCGACTATGCGTTAGTCTCGCCATTGCGTTTGAATCCTTGTCTCGAAAGTCTGCTACTCTTCCCGCCTCGCGGATTGCGTGTAAAATGTCTGCGCTGTCCATGGCGTTGCCATCTGAAATTTTAGCCTTTTCAGCAAGCTTGTCAGCTCGTTCGTTCCCTTGCACTCCAGAGTGGCCAGGTACGTAGATGAAGACGATTTCTTTAAAGTTGACAGCTGCAGGGATTTCAACCACTCTCTTCGCCTCCACCCAGCCTCAACCTTCTTGAGCATACTCATGGAGTCACTGAGAAAACATACTCCTGCGAAAGACTGTGTTTCGAGCCATGTCATTGCCTTAGTGACTGCTAAAACCTCCACTGTCATGCTGCTCGTTGTCTATCTACAGTGCATAGTATCAGTTATGTTGTTGACTGTTTTCCATGCCATGACACCAAGCTATCGAATATTTTCTATTTTTGTCGCCGCGATCTCTCTTTCCTTTTATTTTGCCAGTTGTAACCAAGTATCCCAACTTTCCTCTTCTCATGAAGTACCAAAAAAATGTTGATTGTTACTTTCTGTTGTTTTTTATGAGCTCCCTTTTTGTGTTGGCCTTTTTGAGAATTTTCTCATTGGTCTTTTTAGCTGTTCATGAAACTTTCAACATTCCTCTGAGAACTTCCCATCTCTGTGGCCTTTAACCGTCTTTTCATTTATTTGTCTACTGTCCATGATTCGCTTCCATAGGTAAAAATTGGTTCTATATAGCACCGGTGAACTCTCTTTCTCACTTCTATTGACATAGATTGAATTATTAATAGGGTACCCTGATAATGAATGCTTAATGGGGCACCCAAAAGAAGAACGGTAGGAGTCAACACTCTATCTATCTATCTATTGACCTTTCGAGCCGTAGCCGGCCCATAGGGCATAGACCCAGATACTCCTTCTCTTATCTAAATTTTTATTCTAGCAGTTTTCAATCCTTCTAAAGATCTTTTATCAAATCTCGCCATTTGTCTCTGTTCTGTGCAAGCAATTCTATCTCATTGGGGGAGCCGATTCCTGCTGCTCTTGCCTCTCTCATCAATGTTCTTCTCAGTGTCTCTCTGGGCCTTCCTCTTTTCCTCTTACCTGTTGTTTCCCACATGAGGGCTTGCTTTGTTATTCGGTTATTAGTCAACACTCTACAGCATTGCAAGAAAAAAAAAACTACAACATAACGCTATTAAAAACTACGAAATACAATAACATGCAATTTTATTTGTTTTCATTTTATCCTTCTCCCAACTGTACCGCGACATGCACGATATCATGACATCATCATCATCATAAATTACCAAGCCTGCTGGCGTAGGTGATCATGTCTCTCCACAAATCTCGATCTCGACAGTTATTTACCATTTCTGTTGTTGACCCTCTGTCAAGGCTTTCTCTTAAACTGTCTGGTATCTTTTCTCTTTGCTTCCCTCTATCTCTTCGTACTTCGATTTTTCCAGTTGTTACATTATATTCCAACTGTTTCCTTCTTATTAAATGGCCAAAATATGATGCTTGTTTCATCCTAATCTTGGTATATACTCTCTTTTTGCTTTGGCCTCTTTCATAATGTTTTCATTACATTTTTTAGCTGTCCATGGTATTCTCAACATTCTTCTGCAAAACCACATTTCTACAGTAAGTAAAAAAGTAAAGAGCCCCGTCACGCCAACTGGCGTATAGGGAATATGAAGCAGTGATTATAAGGTGGATGACAAATGGGAGTGTGTGGGAGAAGTCGGGGGGGGGAGTGAAAAATTAAAATAAAATAGAAACATCGGGTCTCACGGGGAAGATAAGGCGTAATTAGGAGTGAGGTAGATATGTAAGACGGGTAAGATTGATTGGAGGGACAAACGTTAAAGATAAGGATAGGTGAGAAAGTTAGTCGAGATAGAACGAGGGCTCAGTGCGGACAGTTGTTGTTTGACAACTGATACCGTGAGCATGGTTCATGGTACACAACAGGATAATAGAGCCAGTTTTAGTCGTGTATGGCCGTTGCGTGAGGCGAGCATTGCTTCTAGAACAGTGCTATGTATAGTTATGTGTTGGTGTAAATTCAATCCGGAGACTGATTCTGTAATGTAGTTGTGCAAGTTAGACGCAACGAACAATCTAAGTGACAGTGAGAGAGACAGTCTCACGGCGTTCATTCTCAGTAAGAAATAAGTTATTGTAATGTAGTTGTGCAAGTTAGACGCAACGAACAATCTAAGTGACAGTGAGCGAGACAGTCTCACAGCGTTCATGCTCCATAAGGAGTATGATTCGGTAATGTCCTCACTATCATACCATAACGTCAGAGTCATCACTATCATTATCATTACTATCATCGTCATCATTATCATAATTATCACTATCGTCATCACCAACTTATCATTCTCAAACCAACGCTTCATCTCCAGCCAACATGGCCTTCATTGCTCTGGTGGCCGCCGATCTTGGAGTTGAGTTCGGCTCCTACAGGCGCTGGGCGTTACGTCAGATCCACTACATGTTAGGCGACGGTGGGCGTAGTTATGTCGTTGGATACGGCTATAACCCGCCCACTCGACCACATCACGCCTCCAGGTGAGTGAGCCGTGGTGCGTAGCTCACGAACTGACGGTGTTCAATCACTTAATGTGAACTCTGGCGTCCGAGTCAGCAAAATAAATATGTAGTTTATGTCTATTCTCATTCAACTCATGCTTCTTCTTCTTCCTTTCAGCTCCCTGTGGAGCATAGGTCTTCAATAAAAACGTTCAGCTCCCTGTGGAGCATAAGTCTTCAATAAACACTTTCAGCTCCCCGTGGAGCATAAGTCTTCAATAAACACTTTCAGCTCCCTGTGGAGCATAGGTCATCAATAAACACTTTCAGCTCCCTGTGGAGCATAAGTCTTCAACAAACACTTTCAGCTCCCTATAGAGCATAGGTCCTCAAGAAACACTTTCCAATCCGTTCTGTTTCTTGTAATTCTTTTAAGATCATCCCACATCTTACCTATCATCTTAATCTCTGCTTCTATCTGTCTTCTCCAAGAATTCTTTGGTCTTCCTCTTTGTGCTTTTCCCCTGGGGATTCCAAAAAAGGGCCTGTTGTGTAATACTCTCAGTTGGGTTCTGCAGTATGTGTCCTATCCAGTGCCATCATCTTCGCTGCATCTCTTTATCCACTAGTATTTGACTGGCACATTTCCATAATTCTATGTTAGTGATTTTGTCCTGCCATTTCCATCCTTTTATTCTACGTAAGCATCCATTAATGAAAGTCTGTATCTTCATAATTGTCAATTTTGTTGGCCAATCACTTAATATGAATTCTGACGTCAGAGTCAGCAACATAAATATGTAGTATATGGCTATTCTCATTCACCACATACTACCCCAACATATAGTTTGCTCCTCGTCAAAACTTGTCAGCAGCGTGTGTATTCTCCTTTTACTCTTTATTTACTATTTGATGCATTCATGTCATTCCTTGTGTTTGTGTCACAATTGTGTCTGTCTCCTGATGAAGACTTTGTACTTTCGTCCAAACGTTTGTTATTAAGTCCTGTCCTACAAACATGTAAAGCTACAACATGACTATTTTTCACTCGATAATTCTAGAAACAAACAACACGACCTGGTCTTGCATGTTGGTAGATAGAGGGCATTGTCAAACTCCGGTCCGTTAAATACCGTCACATTATCACATGATCCGTGTCTAAATTAGAAAAACAAGTAAGTAGAGTCATTTTGGAGGTGTTCCAGTGTCACCACCCTCAAGATCAGACTTCAACTTGACGAATGAATAACAAGATCTTCCACAAGATAGCAAAAAAATTAGCTTATTCATTTCATTCTCTGTTGTTCACAATCCAATCTACAATATATGTAATTTACTCAGCTAGACTAATCCTCTTCTAAGTACACTGTAATATACACGGAAACGAATGCGCAGACAAATTAGCTAAAGAGCGAGGGAGATTACCCCAAGAAAACCATCTGGTCAGCTACGATGAAGCCAAATCCATCATCAAAGGCCGGTATCATGAAAAATGGAAACAAAAACACCCAAAACATAACGAGAGGGATGGATACCTGCAACTATCAAGGAGGGATCAAGTTATCATACTTCGTCTACGCACTGGCCACAATAGAATGAGAAACCACATGTTCATTAAACTCAAAATAGGAACTACCAACCAATGCCACTGTACCCTGGATAACATGACAACAAAACATGTTCTACAGGATTTCCCTCAGTACACAGACCTGAGAAGGACAATGTGGTCCACGCTCACCTCCCTGGAAGAAAAACTATCCGGGGCAACCGAATCACTTAAACAGACAGCTGACTTCATGAGAGAGTCTTGAATCCTAGTCTGAATGAGCCATGATCGCAGAAGAAGAAGAAGAAGTACTAATTAGGCGAGACTGACTGCTAACTGATGACTACTTTTAAATATTTCATTGTTAACTGCTCTGCTCTGACTGCTGCGTTGACTGCTCTGCTCTGACTGCTGCGTTGACTGTTCTGCTCTGACTGCTGCGTTGACTGCTCTGCTCTGACTGCTGCGTTGACTGTTCTGCTCTGACTGCTGCGTTGACTGCTCTGCTCTGACTGCTGCGTTGACTGCTCTGCTCTGACTGCTGCGTTGACTGTTCTGCTCTGACTGCTGCGTTGACTGTTCTGCTCTGACTGCTGCGTTGACTGTTCTGCTCTGACTGCTGCGTTGACTGCTCTGCTCTGACTGCTGCGTTGACTGTTCTGCTCTGACTGCTGCGTTGACTGTTCTGCTCTGACTGCTGCGTTGACTGTTCTGCTCTGACTGCTGCGTTGACTGTTCTGCTCTGACTGCTGCGTTGACTGTTCTGCTCTAACTGCTGCGTTGACTGTTCTGCTCTGACTGCTGCATTGACTGTTCTGCTCTGACTGCTGCGTTGACCGTTGAGTTCCTTCTAAGCTTTATATTTCCCCCTAGTTGCAATCCCAACCTCCCTCACTCTGCCAATCAAATTCTGCCACTCTAATTTCCGTTGTCTCCTAGTTGCTACACAAATACGTCACAAACTGTTAAAACAATAAGTCACCTCTTTTCCCCCTTCTAGAAATGTCCAGACTGCACCATCTTGAACACTTCATGTACCTATGTCGTATTTCCATACTTTGGACACTTTCTACAATCTCCTGGTTGACTATTACAGAAGAGAAGGTACAAGGCAGAGGAGGCAGAGGCAGACCAAGATTAAAGGGGACAGATAACTTCAAAAATTGGACAGATTAACCTATGACATCATACACTATCAAAACAGGAGACAAAGTAAAATAGTGTCTCATGATAGCCAATCTTCAATGTGAAGAATGCACAAAATACTTATCGATGATCTTACTAAATACTAAACACAATTCAAACAAAATAAATGATATTTTTGGGGCATGTTAACAGACAAAACAGCCTACTAAAAGTAATCTAGGAAGGCAAAATGCAAGAGACAGACTAAGATTAACATGGACGAGTAACATCAAAAGATGGACAAGTCAGCCGATGACAACCTGCACCATCAGAGCATGAGACAGAGCGGAATGGCGCTAAATGGTAGCCAATATTCGATGTGAAGAAAGCTCAAAATACTTCTCGAGATGTTACAACTTTCAACGCCATTTTGATATTCACTTAATGTTTCAGCTCCTGCCCGTCTCCGCCTCAGCCCTGTTCGTGGGCAGATTACACTAAGTCGGAGCCAAACGCACACATTCTGTTTGGGGCCCTCGTCGGAGGCCCGGACAGTGAAGACAATTATATTGATGCTCGTGATGACTACATCCATAACGAGGTGGGATGTGAATACAACGGGGGGTTTCAGTCTGCTGTTACAGGTAGGCGGGTTGATGTGTGGGAAGGAGGGGGTTTCGTGTATCCGATTTGGTGTGATGGTATATGTACTGTTGAGTCATTGATGACAGAGGGTACCTGTAGTGCTGAGACGTTGAGGGTATATGTAATGTTGAGTTGTTCATGTTATCCAGGTATTGAGTAGTTGAAGGTACTCTAAAGTGTTGAGTAGTTGAAGGTATCTGAGTGTTGAGTAGTTGAAAGTATCTGTGGTGTTATTTAGTTTAAGGTATCTGTAGTGTTGAGTACTTGAAGGTAATTGTTGTGTTGTGTAGTTGAAGGTATCTGTAGTGTTAATTAGTTGAAGCTATCTGTAATGTTATGTAGCTGAAGTTATCTGTAGTGTTGAGTAATTGAAGGTATATGTAGTGTTGTGTAGCTGAAAGTATCGATAGTGTTGTGTAGTTGAAGGTATATATAGTTTTTAATAGTTAAAATTACTTGTAGGTGTTGAGTAGTTGAATGCATCTTTAGCGTTGAGTAGTTTAAGGTATCTGCTGTGTTGTGTAGTTAAAATTATACGTAGTGTTGTTTAGTTTAATATGTCTGTAGTGTTCAGTTGTTGGAGGTATGTGTAGTGTTAATAGTTGAAGATATCTAAACTGTTGATTAATTGAAGGTATGTGTAGTGTTGAGTAGTTGTAGATATATGTAGTATTGAGTAATTGAAGGTATCTGTAGTGTTGAATAATTGAAGTTATCTGTAGTGTTGATTAGTTGAAGGTATCTGTTGTGTTGAGTAGTTGAAGGTATCTGTAGTGTTGTTTAGTTGAAGGTATCTGTAGTGTTGTTTAGTTGAAGGTATCTGTAATGTTGTGTAGATCAAAGTACATGTGCTGTTGTGTAATTAAAGGTGTGTGTAGTGTTGAGTAGTTGAAGGTATCTGTAGTGTTGTTTAGTTGAAGGTATCTGTAGTGTTGTTTAGTTGAAGGTATCTGTAGTGTTGTGTAGATCACAGTATATGTGCTGTAGTGTAATTAAAGGTATGTGTAGTGTTGAGTAGTTGAAGATGTTTGTAGTGTTGAATTATTGAAGGTGTATGTAGTACTGAGTAGTTAAAGGTATCTGTAGTGTTGAATAATTGAAGGTGTATGTAGTATTGAGTAGTTAAAGGTATCTGTAGTGTTGTTTAGTTGAAGGTATCTGTAGTGTTGTGTAGATCAAAGTATATGTGCTGTTGTGTAATTAAAGGTATGTGTAGTGTTGAGTTATTGAAGGTGTATGTAGTATTGAGTAGTTAAAGGTATCTGTAGTGTTGAGTAGTTGAATGTACCTTTAGTATTGAGTCGTTTAAAAGTATGTTTTGTCAACAAGCGAAGGTTCAGGCAAGTGAACGAGGGAGCAATTGAATAAGTGAGTGGGTGGGTGAGTGAGTGAGTGGGTTGGTGAGTGAGTGAGTTTGGGTAGGTGACTGAGTTGGTTGGAGAGTGGGTGGGTGAATGAGTGGGTATGTTGGTGTGTTGGTGGGTGAGTGAATGGGTAGGTAGGTGAGTGAATGGGTGGGTGGGTGGGTGGGTGAGTGAATGGGTGAGTGTGTGAGTGAGGGAATGGGTGAATGGGTGAGTGAGTGGGTGAGTGGATGGGTGTAAGTGAGTGAGTGAATGGGTGGGTATGTGAGTGAGTGGGTGGGTGGGTAAGTGAGTGAGTGGGTAGGCGGGTGAGTGGGTAGGCGGGTGGGTGGGTGAGTGGGTGGGTGAGTGGGTGAGTGAGTGAGTGAGTGAATGAGTGAGTGAGTGTGTGGGTGGGTGGATGAGTGGGTGGATATGTGAGTGAGTGAGTAGGTGGGTGCGTGAGTGAGTGAGTGAGTCGGTGGGTGGGTGAGTTAGAGAGTGGGTGGTGGGTGGGTTGGTGGGTATGTGGTTGCTTGTTTGGGTGGGTGGGTATGTGGTTGCTTGATTGGGTGGGTGGGTTGGTTGGTGAGTGAGTGAGTGAGTGAGTGAGTGAGTGAGTGAATATGGATGTGAAAGACATAAAGTTAGTGAGTGATTCACTGCGGAATGAAATAAAGAACAGAACGAGAGAGTCAGTGAGTAGACAACTCATTCCTACCCTACAATCTTCAATCTGATCTTGTATTTCAGCGCTGAAATGGTTGGAACTACAGATGACCTAACAAATGTGGATCAACATAGCCAGGCTGTCTCTTAACTGGAACATTTAGAGCTGTCTCTTCTGATCCCTAGAGTTGCAGTCAGCGAGAATAGAAGCCAGCGTATGGGAGAGTTTGTGATTTCTAATACATGAGATGATACAAAAGTGTGATAACCAATTTCTAATACATGAGATGATACAAAAGTGTGATAACCAATTTCTGATACATGAGCAGATACAAAAGTGTGATAACCAATTTCTGATACATGAGCAGATACAAAAGTGTGATAACCAATTTCTGATACATGAGATGATACAAGTTTTTGATAATCACTTTCTGATACACGAAGAACCATTTAGGCTCTATTTGAAAAGTGTTCCTTGTTGCCGGAGCTACTGAGTTTTGTGCACACCGCGAGCTGTGTATTTCATCCGGATCGTATTTCGAAATTCCGATTGTTTACGATGAATGATATCGTATGACGAAGGACAGTTTGGTTGCGTTCACTTTCTGTGTGACTACGCCTTATGTCTTTTGGCGTGTGCTGTAACTGCTATGACGGGGACTGCAGCTGCCTTTCTTTGATTGGATCCTTTAATACGATAAGATGTTAGTTCGGATGATTCCACCGGCACGGGCGGTTGAGCAATTATGGATCTTAATTCGTTTGCAGTGATTCCGGGGCCTTCCATTAACAACAACTATGTAAAGTCAAGTACCCCTGTCACGCCAAGTGGCGTATAGGGAAATATGGTGTTAGTGACCCTATATTTTACAGACCTTCAGCACATGATTTTTGGGGTTATGTGGTCGGTATTACGCCCGTGCTGCTTTACTTTCCCAGAAAAAAATCCGGTACCCATTTAAGGCGGGGTGAACCCGGAAGCCGTCGATAAATGTTTAGTGTTAGATATGCAGAATCTACTGAGAACGTATGGATCACGTCCCTCCTTCGGAAATTATTGAAACGAAGTCGAGGGGGGGGGGGGGATAGTACGACTGGGTAAAGCACTATCTCCATATTACGTGCCCAGACAAAGTCATCATCATCATCGTGTGCCTTCTCCGCAACGAAGGTTGGCTACCATGGATCGCCATTCTACTCTGTTTCTTGCTTTGATGGTGCAGGCTGTCATAGATTGACTTGTCCATCTTTTGATGTTACTCGTCCATGTTAATCTTGGTCTGCCTCTGACTCTTTTACCTTGTATTTTCCCTTCCAATATTACTTTTAGTAGGCTGTTGTGACTTTTAACATGCCCCAAAAATTTCATTTGTCTTATTTTGATTGTATTTAGTAGTTCTCTTTTTATTTTCAGTTGTTTTAAAACTTCATCGTTTGTTATCTTTTGTTTCCATCCAATTCTACCTATTCTTCTATAAATCCACATTTCAAAGGCTTCAATTTTCTGTTCCAGACAAAGTAGGGAAAGTAAAATGAGAAAGTACCAATGTGCAAACTTGGCACATGGAATGTAAGGACCACTGGACTTGTTAAAGTTAACAAACTGAAAGAAGGGCATTTTTAGAACAACAGTCATCATAGACAAAGAACATAATAGGCTGCAGATTGATATTGCAGTACTCCAGACACACCGTAGATCAGTGAGCCTGGCTTGTTCATTCTGTGACCGTATGTGTTTGTCAAACATTTGTAGAATCAGCCACGAGAGAAGCTGTTCGACAAAAAAACAAAACCTTCAAAAATAAAATGCACAATTTTCTTTTTCTTCTACCTTTTTAGCTCCCAGTGGAGCATAGGTCTTCAACAAACACTTTCCAAGTCGTTCTGTTTTTTGCAATTCTTTTAAGATCATTCCATGTCTTCCCCATCATCTTCATCTCTGCTTCTATCTGTCTTCTCCAAGAATTCCTTGGTCTTCCTCTTTGTCTTTTCCCCTGGGGATTCCAAAAAAGGGCCTGTTGTGTAATACTCTCAGTTGGCTTCCGAAGTGTGTGTGTCCTATCCAGCGCCATCGTCTTTCGCTGTATCTCTTTATCCACTGGTGTTTGACTGGTACATTTTCATAATTATATGTTAATGATACACAATATAGTTACACTGTGACCTTCCAAGCATGTCGTAAGAGGCGACTAAGGAGGTTGATCGATGGCTTGACAAGCTGTCATTGTAAAAACTATTGTTATGAAAACAGAGCCATAGATTTTAGAGGCAGTGATCTCTGCAACATGTGCTATTTTGGCACGCAAGGTTTCTGTTTTTGAGATTCTGGTTCTGCTCTATGTGCCGTCTTTGGCTCGAAAGGGCAATAGTTAGATAGATACACAATAGCTTTCAATAAATCTTCTGACAAGAAGGAAAGGGACATATAATATGTAGATAGGAACTATGTGGCTTTACGGAGATTACAAAGAGACATTTGTGATAGACAACGTGTGTTTTATAGTGAGAGGTTTTATCCGTAGTTTGCGATTGATGCTCTGTGATTTAAGGGTATGTGGGAAGTTCAGTCTGTGACTGGAGATCTGTAACATAGATGGGGAGAAGCTCAGTCTGTGACATGAGATCTGTAACATAGATGGGGAGAAGTTCAGTTTGTGATAAGAGATCTGTAACACAGATGGGGAGAAGTTCAGTTTGTGATAAGAGATCTGTAACATGGATGGGGAGAAGTTCAGTTTGTGATAAGAGATCTGTAACATAGATGGGGAGAAGTTCAGTTTGTGATAAGAGATCTGTAACATAGATGGGGAGAAGTTCAGTCTGTGACAAGAGATATGTAACATAGATGGGGAGAAGTTCAGTCTGTGACAAGAGATATGTAACACAGATGGGGAGAAGTTCAGTCTGTGACAAGAGATATGTAACATAGATGTGGAGAAGTTCAGTCTGTGATAAGAGATCTGTAACATAGATGGGGAGAAGTTCAGTCTGTGACAAGAGATCTGTAACACAGATGGGGAGAAGTTCAGTTTGTGATAAGAGATCTGTAACACAGATGGGGAGAAGTTCAGTCTGTGACAAGAGATCTTTAACACAGATGGAGAGAAGTTCAGTTTGTGATAAGAGATCTGTAACATAGATGGGGAGAAGTTCAGTTTGTGACTGGAGATCTGTAACATAGATGAGGAGAAGTTCAGTTTGTGACAAGAGATCTGTAACATAGATGGGGAGAAGTTCAGTCATTGACAAGAGATATGTAACATAGATGAGGAGAAGTTCAGTTTGTGACTGGAGATCTGTAACATAGATGGGGAGAAGTCAGTCTGTGACAAGAGATCTGTAACATAGATGGGGAGAAGTTCAGTCTGTGACAAGAGATCTGTAACATAGATGGGGAGAAGTTCAGTCTGTGACAAGAGATCTGTAACATAGATGGGGAGAAGTTCAGTCTGTGACAAGAGATCAGTAACATAGATGGGGAGAAGTTCAGTTTGTGATAAGAGATCTGTAACATAGATGGGGAGAAGTTCAGTCTGTGACAGGAGATATGTAACATAGATGGGGAGAAGTTCAGTCTGTGACAAGAGATCTGTAACATAGATGGGGTGAAGCTCAGTCTGTGACAAGAGATCTGTAACATAGATGGGGAGAAGTTCAGTCTGTGACAAGAGATATGTAACATAGATGGGGAGAAGTTCAGTTTGTGACAAGAGATCTGTAACATAGATGGGGAGAAGGTCAGTTTGTGACAAGAGATCTGTAACATAGATGGGGAGAAGTTCAGTCTGTGACAAGAGATATGTAACATAGATGGGGAGAAGTTCAGTCTGTGACAAGAGATATGTAACATAGATGGGGAGAAGTTCAGTCTGTGACTAGAGATATGTAACACAGATGGGGAGAAGTTCAGTTTGTGATAAGAGATCTGTAACATAGATGGGGAGAAGTTCAGTTTGTGATAAGAGATCTGTAACATAGATGGGGAGAAGTTCAGTCTGTGACAAGAGATATGTAACATAGATGGGGAGAAGTTCAGTCTGTGACAACAGATATGTAACACAGATGGGGAGAAGTTCAGTCTGTGACAAGAGATATGTAACATAGATGTGGAGAAGTTCAGTCTGTGATAAGAGATCTGTAACATAGATGGGGAGAAGTTCAGTCTGTGACAAGAGATCTGTAACACAGATGGGGAGAAGTTCAGTTTGTGATAAGAGATCTGTAACACAGATGGGGAGAAGTTCAGTCTGTGACAAGAGATCTTTAACACAGATGGAGAGAAGTTCAGTTTGTGATAAGAGATCTGTAACATAGATGGGGAGAAGTTCAGTTTGTGACTGGAGATCTGTAACATAGATGAGGAGAAGTTCAGTTTGTGACAAGAGATCTGTAACATAGATGGGGAGAAGTTCAGTCATTGACAAGAGATATGTAACATAGATGAGGAGAAGTTCAGTTTGTGACTGGAGATCTGTAACATAGATGGGGAGAAGTCAGTCTGTGACAAGAGATCTGTAACATAGATGGGGAGAAGTTCAGTCTGTGACAAGAGATCTGTAACATAGATGGGGAGAAGTTCAGTCTGTGACAAGAGATCTGTAACATAGATGGGGAGAAGTTCAGTCTGTGACAAGAGATCAGTAACATAGATGGGGAGAAGTTCAGTTTGTGATAAGAGATCTGTAACATAGATGGGGAGAAGTTCAGTCTGTGACAGGAGATATGTAACATAGATGGGGAGAAGTTCAGTCTGTGACAAGAGATCTGTAACATAGATGGGGTGAAGCTCAGTCTGTGACAAGAGATCTGTAACATAGATGGGGAGAAGTTCAGTCTGTGACAAGAGATATGTAACATAGATGGGGAGAAGTTCAGTTTGTGACAAGAGATCTGTAACATAGATGGGGAGAAGGTCAGTTTGTGACAAGAGATCTGTAACATAGATGGGGAGAAGTTCAGTCTGTGACAAGAGATATGTAACATAGATGGGGAGAAGTTCAGTCTGTGACAAGAGATATGTAACATAGATGGGGAGAAGTTCAGTCTGTGACTAGAGATATGTAACACAGATGGGGAGAAGTTCAGTTTGTGATAAGAGATCTGTAACATAGATGGGGAGAAGTTCAGTCTGTGACAAGAGATCTGTAACACAGATGGGGAGAAGTTCAGTTTGTGATAAGAGATCTGTAACACAGATGGGGAGAAGTTCAGTCTGTGACAAGAGATCTTTAACACAGATGGGGAGAAGTTCAGTTTGTGATAAGAGATCTGTAACATAGATGGGGAGAAGTTCAGTTTGTGACTGGAGATCTGTAACATAGATGAGGAGAAGTTCAGTTTGTGACAAGAGATCTGTAACATAGATGGGGAGAAGTTCAGTCATTGACAAGAGATCTGTAACATAGATGGGGAGAAGTTCAGTTTGTGACTGGAGATCTGTAACATAGATGGGGAGAAGTCAGTCTGTGACAAGAGATCTGTAACATAGATGGGGAGAAGTTCAGTCCGTGACAAGAGATCTGTAACATAGATGGGGAGAAGTTCAGTCTGTGACAAGAGATCTGTAACATAGATGGGGAGAAGTTCAGTCTGTGACAAGAGATCAGTAACATAGATGGGGAGAAGTTCAGTTTGTGATAAGAGATCTGTAACATAGATGGGGAGAAGTTCAGTCTGTGACAGGAGATATGTAACATAGATGGGGAGAAGTTCAGTCTGTGACGAGAGATCTGTAACATAGATGGGGAGAAGCTCAGTCTGTGACAAGAGATCTGTAACATAGATGGGGAGAAGTTCAGTCTGTGACAAGAGATCTGTAACATAGATGGGGAGAAGTTCAGTCTGTGACTGGAGATCTGTAACATAGATGGGGAGAAGTTCAGTCTGTAACAAGAGATCTGTAACATAGATGGGGAGAAGTTCAGTCTGTGACTGGAGATCTGTAACATAGATGGGGAGAAGTTCAGTCTGTGACATGAGATCTGTAACATAGATGAGGAGAAGTTCAGTTTGTGATAAGAGATCTGTAACATAGATGGGGAGAAGTTCAGTTTGTGATAAGAGATCTGTAACATAGATGGGGAGAAGTTCAGTTTGTGATAAGAGATCTGTAACATAGATGGGGAGAAGTTCAGTTTGTGATAAGAGATCTGTAACATAGATGGGGAGAAGTTCAGTTTGTGATAAGAGATCTGTAACATAGATGGGGAGAAGTTCAGTTTGTGATAAGAGATCTGTAACATAGATGGGGAGAAGTTCAGTTTGTGACTGGAGATCTGTAACATAGATGGGGAGAAGTTCAGTTTGTGACAGGAGATCTGTAACATAGATGGGGAGAAGTTCAGTTTGTGACTGGAGATCTGTAACATAGATGGGGAGAAGTTCAGTCTGTGACAAGAGATCTGTAACATAGATGGGGAGAAGTTCAGTCTGTGACAAGAGATCTGTAACATAGATGGGGAGAAGTTCAGTTTGTGATAAGAGATCTGTAACATAGATGGGGAGAAGTTCAGTCTGTGACAAGAGATCTGTAACATAGATGGGGAGAAGTTCAGTCTTTGACAAGAGATCTGTAACATAGATGGGGAGAAGTTCAGTCTGTGACAAGAGATCTGTAACATAGATGGGGAGAAGTTCAGTCTGTGACAAGAGATCTGTAACATAGATGGGGAGAAGTTCAGTTTGTGATAAGAGATATGTAACATAGATGGGGAGAAGTTCAGTCTGTGACAGGAGATATGTAACATAGATGGGGAGAAGTTCAGTCTGTGACAAGAGATCTGTAACATAGATGGGGAGAAGTTCAGTCTGTGACAAGAGATCTGTAACATAGATGGGGAGAAGTTCAGTTTGTGACTAGAGATCTGTAACATAGATGGGGAGAAGTTCAGTCTGTGACAAGAGATCTGTAACATAGATGGGGAGAAGTTCAGTCTGTGACTGGAGATCTGTAACATAGATGGGGAGAAGTTCAGTCTGTGACAAGAGATCTGTAACATAGATGGGGAGAAGTTCAGTTTGTGATAAGAGATCTGTAACATAGATGGGGAGAAGTTCAGTTTGTGATAAGAGATCTGTAACATAGATGGGGAGAAGTTCAGTTTGTGATAAGAGATCTGTAACATAGATGGGGAGAAGTTCAGTTTGTGATAAGAGATCTGTAACATAGATGGGGAGAAGTTCAGTTTGTGACTGGAGATCTGTAACATAGATGAGGAGAAGTTCAGTTTGTGACAGGAGATCTGTAACATAGATGGGGAGAAGTTCAGTTTGTGACTGGAGATCTGTAACATAGATGGGGAGAAGTTCAGTCTGTGACAAGAGATCTGTAACATAGATGGGGAGAAGTTCAGTCTGTGACAAGAGATATGTAACATAGATGGGGAGAAGTTCAGTTTGTGATAAGAGATCTGTAACATAGATGGGGAGAAGTTCAGTCTGTGACAGGAGATATGTAACATAGATGGGGAGAAGTTCAGTCTGTGACAAGAGATCTGTAACATAGATGGGGAGAAGTTCAGTCTGTGACAAAAGATCTGTAACATAGATGAGGAGAAGTTCAGTCTGTGACAAGAGATCTGTAACATAGATGGGGAGAAGTTAAGTTTGTGACTGGAGATCTGTAACATAGATGGGGAGAAGTTCAGTTTGTGACAAAAGATCTGTAACATAGATGAGGAGAAGTTCAGTCTGTGACAAGAGATCTGTAACATAGATGGGGAGAAGTTAAGTTTGTGACTGGAGATCTGTAACATAGATGGGGAGATGTTCAGTTTGTGATAAGAGATCTGTAACATAGATGGGGAGAATTTCAGTCATTGACAAGAGATCTGTAACATAGATGGGGAGAAGTTCAGTCTGTGACAAGAGATCTGTAACATAGATGGGGAGAAGTTCAGTCTGTGACAAGAGATATGTAACATAGATGGGGAGAAGTTCAGTTTGTGATAAGAGATCTGTAACATAGATGGGGAGAAGTTCAGTCTGTGACAGGAGATATGTAACATAGATGGGGAGAAGTTCAGTCTGTGACAAGAGATCTGTAACATAGATGGGGAGAAGTTCAGTCTGTGACAAAAGATCTGTAACATAGATGAGGAGAAGTTCAGTCTGTGACAAGAGATCTGTAACATAGATGGGGAGAAGTTCAGTTTGTGACAAAAGATCTGTAACATAGATGAGGAGAAGTTCAGTCTGTGACAAGAGATCTGTAACATAGATGGGGAGAAGTTAAGTTTGTGACTGGAGATCTGTAACATAGATGGGGAGATGTTCAGTTTGTGATAAGAGATCTGTAACATAGATGGGGAGAATTTCAGTCATTGACAAGAGATCTGTAACATAGATGGGGAGAAGTTCAGTTTGTGACTGGAGATCTGTAACATAGATGGGGAGAAGTTCAGTCTGTGACAAAAGATCTGTAACATAGATGGGGAGAAGTTCAGTCTGTAACTGGAGATCTGTAACACAGATGGGGAGAAGTTCAGTCTGTGACAGGAGATCTGTAACATAGATGGGGAGAAGTTAAGTTTGTGATAAGAGATCTGTAACATAGATGCGGAGAAGTTAAGTTTGTGATAAGATATTTGTGATATAGATGGGGGAAGAAGTTAAGTTTGTGATAAGATATTTTTGACATAGATATAGATGGGGAAAAGTTAAGTTTTTTATAAGATATTTGTGACATAGATGGGGGAGAAGTTAAGTTTGTGATAAGATATTTTTGACATAGATATAGATGGGGAAAAGTTAAGTTTATGATAAGATATTTGTGACATAGATGGGGGACAAGTTAAGTTTGTGATAAGAGATCTGTGACATAGATGGGGTCAAGTTAAGTTTGTGATAAGATATTTGTGACATAGATGGGGTCAAGTTAAGTTTGTGATAAGATATTTGTGACATAGATGGGGTCAAGTTAAATTTGTGACAAGATATCTGTGACAATAATGGGGATAAGTTACGTTTGTGACATAAACTATAAGATGTAGACGCCGAATGGGAGAAGATATTATTGTGGCAATTATGTGATACTGACGCAGGTCAGGAGACATTAAGTTTGTGACTTGTGACTTGTGACGGAATGACGCTGCCTGAATGATCTCTCTCACGGTCTCAAACGATGACGACGCAGAACTCAAGTGATTGTGGGATCATAACGAGGCGTAGGCGAGTGACGAAAGTTCACGAGTTGTCGCTAACACACCTCGGACCACAAGCCGATGTGTCGGTTTTGTCTGAATGGACGCCAGCGAAATAATATTTTTTAAAAAGTAATTAATAATGATTGGATTGATTAAATTAATCTTTTATTGATTGTTTGAAAGTGTGTTTGTGTAAATGTTCATGTTTATGTAGATCAGTGAATCATTTCAGAAGAAGAGGTATGTTTACAGCACTCAGAAAAAGGACACATAATTAACAATTGAAAAAAAAAACAAAGAACAATATATGGTCCGAAGCAGGATCGAACCTTACTCCTTGGCACAGCGCCTTGCCATGAGAAGCCATACGCTAGAGCATAGAAATCCTAGGGAGCCCTTACTACTGCTGGACCACTTGTCTTAATGGCACATACATGGAGTGTGTCTGTGTGAGAACGTTGTAACAATCTCTTCATATACTTTTCCCTCGTTCGTTTATAGCGAACTGAGTTACCCCTTTCGGCCCCAGTGCATCCGAATTCAGCAAATATTTTTTTCTGGAGAAAGCTTTCTTAGTATCTGATTAGCTTTCCATCATCATCATCAAGTACCGGCCCTTCTGGCGTAGGTGATGTCTCTCCACAACTTTCTATCTCGACAGTTATTTATCATTTCTGTTGTTGACCTTCTGCCAAGCCATTCTCTCAAGCTGTCTGATATTTTTTTCCTCTTTGCTTCCCTCTATTTTATCTCTGCGTCCCTCAATTTTCCCAGTTGTTACAATATATTCCAGTTGTTATCTTCTCTTTACAGGGCCAAAAAATTGATGATTGTTTCTTTATAATATTGGAAATCAGCTCTCTTTTTGCTTTGACCTCTTTCAGAACATCTTCATTACTCTTCTTAGCTGTCCATGGTATTCTCAACATTCTTCTGTAAAACCACATTTCTACAGACTCCAGTGATTTTTTTGTCTGTTGTCCTATTGTCCATGATTCACATCCACATGTTAAGACTGGCTCTACATAACATTTAAGAACTCTTTTTCTTGTTTCTATTGTCAAAAATGGATTGCATAGTATCTTCCTCATTTTTTGGAAAGCTACTTTTGCCTGAGCCATTCTGCATCTCACCTCTGTTGTACATCTTCCATCTGAGGTTAACAAAGTTCCCAAATATTTAAATTCATTTACCTATTTTAATATTGTTCCACTTGTCTTTATTTTGCAATGAGGTGATGTCTTTTTCTTTGTTGTTACCATTACTTCTGTCTTTCTGCTAATAAGGCTGAGTCCTTTATTTTTGCTTTCTTTCACTTTAATGTCCAACATTTCTTGTAATTCATTTTCACTCTTAATGATTAAGACTGTATCTTCAGCATACCTTCATGGCATTCCATCAGCCAGATACAAGTAAAACTTATGAGGATTCAAAGAGGTTTGTCAGCAACAAATACCTGGACAAATGAAATACAGAACACCAGGGCTGCCAGAAAGATGATGTCTGCTACCAGCTCAACAGAAAAGAACAAGTAGCATTTTTTAGACTCAGAGCAGGCCACGAAAGATTGATGTACCCCTAATTTTTCAACAGCTTAAGGATACGAACATGTGATCAATGTAACCGTGGCATAAGCAGAATGACTGATGAAGGTCTGCTACACTCATACCCAACATAGGATGAATAGCGAAGGATCTTGTCCATACCAGGACTGGTCGTATGGAGATGTCACCAACCTTGAGCTGACGAATGATTTATTTAAACTTATTAATATTGACGTCTAGTGGTATAGCTGTATGGAGATGTCACCAACCTTGAGCTGACGAATGCTTTCTTCAAACTTATTAATATTGACGTCTAGTGGTATAGCTGTATGGAGATGTCACCAACCTTGAGCTGACGAATGATTTATTTAAACTTATTAATATTGACGTCTAGTGGTATAGCTGTATGGAGATGTCACCAACCTTGAGCTGACGAATGATTTATTTAAACTTATTAATATTGACGTCTAGTGGTATAGCTGTATGGAGATGTCACCAACCTTGAGCTGACGAATGCTTTCTTCAAACTTATTAATATTGACGTCTAGTGGTGTAAACAGCAGATTAGGTTTATCGGTGTTTGATTTACCATAACATTCTTGCAAGGCAGCAATTGTTTGTAGTCAGAGCTGTGTCTTCTAGGAAAGCAAACCTTACAGACCAACAAGTATTTTTATCGATAATTGAAATTTAGTATTTCTTCCTCTGACGTGGTTTGTCTCCCTGCACAATGATCGCGATTTTACTAAATATATTTTACAGTTGTCTCCCTGCACTATGATCGCGATTTTACTAAATATATTTTACAGTTGTCTCCCTGCACTATGATCGCGATTTTACTAAATATATTTTACAGTTGTCTCCCTGCACTATGATCGCGATTTTACTAAATATATTTTACAGTTGTCTCCCTGCACTATGATCGCGATTTTACTAAATATATTTTACAGTTGTCTCCCTGCACTATGATCGCGATTTTACTAAATATATTTTACAGTTGTCTCCCTGCACTATGATCGCGATTTTACTAAATATATTTTACAGTTGTCTCCCTGCACTATGATCGCGATTTTACTAAATATATTTTACAGTTGTCTCCCTGCACTATGATCGCGATTTTACTAAATATATTTTACAGTTGTCTCCCTGCAATTTGATCGCGATTTTACTAAATATATTTTACAGTTGTCTCCCTGCACTATGATCGCGATTTTACTAAATATATTTTACAGTTGTCTCCCTGCACTATGATCGCGATTTTACTAAATATATTTTGCAGTTGTCTCCCTGCACTATGATCGCGATTTTACTAAATATATTTTACAGTTGTCTCCCTGCACTATGATCGTGATTTTACTAAATATATTTTACAGTTGTCTCCCTGCACTATGATCGTGATTTTACTAAATATATTTTACAGTTGTCTCCCTGCACTATGATCGCGATTTTACTAAATATATTTTACAGTTGTCTCCCTGCACTATGATCGCGATTTTACTAAATATATTTTACAGTTGTCTCCCTGCACTATGATCGCGATTTTATTAAATATATTTTACAGTTGTCTCCCTGCACTATGATCGCGATTTTACTAAATATATTTTACAGTTGTCTCCTTGCACTATGATCGTGATTTTACTAAATATATTTTACAGTTGTCTCCCTGCACTATGATCGCGATTTTACTAAATATATTTTACAGTTGTCTCCCTGCACTATGATCGCGATTTTACTAAATATATTTTACAGTTGTCTCCCTGCACTATGATCGCGATTTTACTAAATATATTTTACAGTTGTCTCCCTGCACTATGATCGTGATTTTACTAAATATATTTTACAGTTGTCTCCCTGCACTATGATCGCGATTTTACTAAATATATTTTACAGTTGTCTCCCTGCACTATGATCGCGATTTTACTAAATATATTTTACAGTTGTCTCCCTGCACTATGATCGCGATTTTACTAAATATATTTTACAGTTGTCTCCCTGCACTATGATCGTGATTTTACTAAATATATTTTACAGTTGTGTCCCTGCACTATGATCGTGATTTTACTAAATATATTTTACCGTTGTCTCCCTGCACTATGATCGCGATTTTACTAAATATATTTTACAGTTGTCTCCCTGCACTATGATCGCGATTTTACTAAATATATTTTACAGTTGTCTCCCTGCACTATGATCGCGATTTTACTAAATATATTTTACAGTTGTCTCCCTGCACTATGATCGCGATTTTACTAAATATATTTTACAGTTGTCTCCCTGCACTATGATCGCGATTTTACTAAATATATTTTACAGTTGTCTCCCTGCACTATGATTTTACGTGTATATGATGGTACTGGTTTAAGACTTCGCTCCCTCCCTCTCCAACCCACCCACTGCCTCACTCTCTCATCCATCCACTCAATCATCCGCTCACGTTCTCACTCACTTGTCCACTCGCTCATCCATTCACTAACTCACTCGTCCACTCACATATCCACTCAATCACTCCTTCACCTCTCATTCATTTACTCACTCACTAAGTTGTCCACTCGCTCATCCATTCACCCACTCATTCGTCCACTCACTCACTCCTTCACCACTCACTCACTTCTCATTTATTTACTCACTCAATCACTCACTCATCCACTCACTCGTCCACTCACTCATCCACTCACTTATCTACTCACTCATCCACTCACTCACTCAACCACTCACTCCTCCACTCACTCAACCACTCACTCATCCACTCACTTACTGATCCACTCACTCTCTACTCTTTCACCTCCCCATCCACTCACTCACTACTCATCCACTCACTAACTCACTCAACCACTCACTCATTCGTTCACTCACTAACTCATCCACTCACTTACTCATCCGCTCACTTACTCATCCACTCACTCACTCATCCACTCACTCGTCCACTCACTTGCTCATCCACTCACTTGCTCATCCACTCACTTGCTCATCCACTCACTTGCTCATCCACTCACTTGCACATCCACTCACTTGCTCATCCACTCACTTACTCATCCACTCACTCATCCACTCACTCTCATCCACTCACTCACTCATCCACTCACTCACTCATCCACTCACTCACTCATCCACTCACTCACTCATCCACTCACTCACTCATCCACTCACTCTCTATTCTTTCACCTCCCCATCTACTAACTCACTACTCATCCACTCACTCAACCACTCATTCGTCAACTCACTCACTTACACATCCACTCACTCGTCCACTCACTCGTCCACTCACTTGCTCATCCACTGACTTACTCATCCACTCACTTACTCATCCACTCACTTACTCATCCACTCACTCGTCCACTCACTGACTAGTCCACTCACTCACTCGTCCACTCACTCGTCCACTCACTCACTAGTCCAGTCACTCATCCACTCACTCGTCCACTCACTCGTCCACTCACTCGTCCACTCACTCGTCCACTCACTCACTCATCTACTCACTCGTCCACTCACTCGTCCACTCACTCGTCCACTCACTCACTCATCCACTCACTCGTCCACTCACTCGTCCACTCACTCACTCGTCCACTAACTCGTCCACTCACTCGTCCACTCAATTCGTCCAGTCACTCATCCACTCACTCGTCCACTCACTCGTCCACTTACTCGTCCACTCACTCACTCATCCACTCACTCGTCCACTCACTCGTCAACTCACTCGTCCACTCACTCACTCATCCACTCACTCGTCCACTCACTCGTCCACTCACTCGTCCACTCACTCACTCGTCCACTCACTCGTCCACTCACTCGTCCACTCAATTCGTCCACTCACTCGTCCACTCACTCGTCCACTCACTCATTCATCCACTCACTCGTCCACTCACTCGTCCACTCACTCGTCCACTAACTCGTCCACTCACTTGTCCACTCACTCACTCGTCCACTCACTCACTCGTCCACTCACTCACTCGTCCACTCACTCACTCGTCCACTCACTCACTCATCCACTCACTCGTCCACTCACTCACTCATTCACTCACTCGTCAACTTACTCGTCCACTCACTCACTCATCAACTCACTCGTCCACTCACTCGTCAACTCACTCGTCCACTCACTCATCCACTCACTCATCCACTCACTCGTCCACTCACTCGTCCACTCACTCACTCATCCACTCACTCTCCACTCACTCATCACTCACTCACTCATCCACTCACTCACTCATCACTCACTCACTCATCCACTCACTCTCTATTCTTTCACCTCCCCATCCACTCACTCACTACTCATCCACTCACTCAAACACTCATTCGTCAACTCACTCACTCTTTCACTCACTTACTCATCCACTCACTCACTCACTCATCCACTCACTCTTTATTCTTTCACCTCCCCATCCACTCACTCACTACTCATCCACTCACTCAACCACTCATTCGTCAACTCACTCACTCTTTCACTCACTTACTCATCCACTTACTCATCCACTCACTCGTCCACTAACTTCCTCATCCACTCCCTCATCCACTCACTCACTCATCCTCTCACTCGTTCACCTCCTCATCCACTCACTCACTCAACCACTCACTCGTCCACTCACTCACTCGTTCACTCACTTACTCATCCACGCATTTACTCATCCACTCACTCACTCATTCGCTAACTCGTCCACTCACTCACTTATCCACTCACTCTCTACTCTTTCACCTCCTCATGCACTCACTCCCTCATCCACTCCCTCATCCACTCACTCACTCATCCTCTCACTCGTTCACCTCCCCATCCACTCACTCACTACTCATCCACTCACTCAAGTACTCATTCGTCAACTCACTCACTTACTCATCCACTCAATCACTCATGCACTCACTCGTCCACTCACTCGTACACTCACTCGTCCACACACTTACTCATCCACTCACTCGTCCACTCACTCGTCCACTCACTCGTCCACTCACTCACTCGTCCAAGTCACTCACTCGTCCACTCACTCGTCCATTCTCTCGTCCACTCTCTCGTCCACTCACTCACTAGTCCACTCACTCATCCACTCACTCGTCCACTCACCCGTCCACTCACTCGTCCACTCACTCGTCCACTCACTCATCCACTCACTCGGCCACTCACTCGTCCACTCACTCATCCACTCACTCGTCCACTTACTCGTCCACTCACTCACTCGTCCACTCACTCACTCGTCCATTCACTCACTCGTCCACTCACTCGTCCATTCACTCACTCGTCCACTCACTCGTCCACTCACTCGTCCACTCACTCGTCCACTCACTCACTCATCCACTCACTCGTCCACTCACTCACTCATCCACTCACTCGTCCACTCACTCGTCCACTCACTCACTCATCCACTCACTCGTCCACTCACTCGTCCACTCACTCATTCATCCACTCACTCGTCCACTCACTCACTCATCCACTCACTCGTCCACTCACTCACTCATCACTCACTCACTCATCCACTCACTCACTCATCACTCACTCACTCATCCACTCACTCTCTATTCTTTCACCTCCCCATCCACTCACTCACTACTCATCCACTCACTCAACCACTCATTCGTCAACTCACTCACTCTTTCACTCACTTACTCATCCACTCACTCACTCATCACACACTCACTCATCCACTCACTCTTTATTCTTTCACCTCTCCATCCACTCACTCACTACTCATTCACTCACTCAACCACTCATTCGTCAACTCACTCACTCTTTCACTCACTTACTCATCCACTCACTCGTCCACTCACTTCCTCATCCACTCCCTCATCCACTCCCTCATCCACTCACTCCCTCATCCACTCACTCACTCATCCTCTCACTCGTTCACCTCCTCATCCACTCACTCACTCAACTACTCACTCGTCCACTCACTCACTCGTTCACTCACTTACTCATCCACGCACTTACTCATCCACTCACTCACTCATTCGCTAACTCGTCCACTCACTCACTTATCCACTCACTCTCTACTCTTTCACCTCCCCATGCACTCACTCCCTCATCCACTCACTCACTCATCCTCTCACTCGTTCACCTCCCCATCCACTCACTCACTACATATCCACTCACTCAACCACTCATTCGTCAACTCACTCACTTACTCATCCACTCACTCACTCATCCACTCACTCGCCCACTCACTTGTCCACTCACTTGCTCATCCACTCACTCATCACTCACTCATCCACTCACTCATCACTCACTCACTCATCACTCACTCACTCATCACTCATCACTCACTCACTCATCCACTCACTCACTCATCCACTCACTCACTCATCACTCACTCACTCACTCATCCACTCACTCTCTATTCTTTCACCTCCCCATCCACTCACTCACTACTCATCCACTCACTCAACCACTCACTCGTCAACTCACTCACTCGTCAACTCACTCACCCTTTCACTCACTTACTCATCCATTCACTCAATCATCCACTCCCTCATCCACTCACTCCCTCATCCACTCACTCACTCAACCACTCCCTCGTCCACTCACTCACTCAACCACTCACTCGTCCACTCACTCACTCGTTCACTCACTTACTCATCCACGCACTTACTCATTTCTCTAACTCGTCCACTCACTCACTCATCCACTCACTCTCTACTCTTTCACCTCCTCGTGCACTCACTCACTCATCCACTCACTCATCCACTCCTCCCGAAGTCCCAAACACAAACCTACACCATACACTCCTCCCACTCTTACCTCCACACAGCCTATCAACACCCCCCCCTTTTCCACCTAAAACCATTCTCCGCCACCTCTCCATCAACCATTCTAAACCATCCCCCTTTTAGTTTTCCTCCTATTCCTCTGTCCTCGTGACGTCCATCTAGGATCAACTCTCGTTATAGCTGCTCCTCTGAGGCATTTCTTCATCTCTTCATTACGACCTCTAGCGATGGTACTAGGACACGTTACCTTGTGGGGGGTCTTTGGTGGAGATAACCCAATGATCTAGTCTGGTATAATTGAACACTTATCGCCCCTTGCTTGTATTGTGTATCTGATCTTTGGTGTCATCATCGAGTGCCTTCTCCGCAACGAAGGTTGGCTACCATGGATCGCCATTCTACTCTGTTTCTTGCTTTGATGGTGCAGGCTGTCATAGATTGACTTGTCCATCTTTTGATGTTACTCGTCCATGTTAGTCTTGGTCTGCCTCTGACTCTTTTACCTTGTATTTTTCCTTCCAATATTACTTTTAGTAGGCTGTTGTGTCTTTTTACATGCCCCCAAAATTTCATTTGTCTTGTCTTGATTGTATTTAGTAGTTCTCTTTTTATTTTCAGTTGTTTTAAAACTTCATCGTTTGTTATCTTTTGTTTCCATCCAATTCTACCTATTCTTCTATAAATCCACATTTCAAAGGCTTCAATTTTCTGTTCTGTTTTCTTGTCTAATCTGATCTTTGATGTGTTGGCAGACAATTTATGGAGAAATGGAAAAATAAGGGGAAAAATAGAATGAAAAAAAAAACGGTACGGTTAAAGATTTAGGGATAGCTCAGTTGTTAGTGAACTTGCCTACAAAGAACATGAGATAGGGTTCGATCCCAGCCGACGGCTTCCGGTTCACCCATCCTTCAATGGGTACCGAATTTTTTTCTGGGAAACTAAAGCGGCACGGGCGTTATGCCGACCACATTACTCCAAAAACCATGTGCCGAAAATGTGTAAAAATGTATGGTCACTAACACCATATTCCCTATACGTCACGTGACGTGACCGGGGCTCTTGACTTTACTTTGGTTGAATATTTACGTAACAAGTTAACAACACAAACCAAAACGATGTTTCGGCGTAATAGGTCTTCAACAGGAACAAACATACAACACACGTACAAATATGTACTTTAAATACAAAGTAATTAAGAAGTAAAATAATTTCGAACATGAAGGAGAAATGAAAAGAAAAACAATAAAAATAAGAAAAAAATTCTCCCTGTATGCTCAGATTTGCACGAACGGAAGTACGTACGGGGTACGTGTGTGTGCACAAAAGTGAAAACGTGCGCACATAGCACGCAGTAACAGATGTCTCCAAAAACAGATCTGTGTGCATACAAAAGGCGCAAGAAACAGAGTAGAAGAATAAAGGGTACAACGAGGGGATGAAAGTTAGAGATGTCGTAGAGAGGGGTAAGAGATAAAGGGGACAGACGAAGTGATGCGTGGTGGACTAGTAGAGGAGAGACGAAGTGATGCGTGGTGGACTAGTAGAGGAGAGACGAAGTGATGCGTGGTGGACTAGTAGAGGAGAGATGAAGTGATGCATGGTGGACTAGTAGAGGAGAGACGAAGTGATGCGTGGTGGACTAGTAGAGGAGAGATGAAGTGATGCATGGTGGACTAGTAGAGGAGAGACGAAGTGATGCGTGGTGGACTAGTAGAGGAGAGATGAAGTGATGCATGGTGGACTATTAGAGGAGAGACGAAGTGATGCGTGGTGGACTAGTAGAGGAGAGACGAAGTGATGCGTGGTGGACTAGTAGAGGAGAGACGAAGTGATGCGTGGTGGACTAGTAGAGGAGAGACGAAGTGATGCATGGTGGACTAGTAGAGGAGAGACGAAGTGATGCGTGGTGGACTAGTAGAGGAGAGATGAAGTGATGCATGGTGGACTAGTAGAGGAGAGACGAAGTGATGCGTGGTGGACTAGTAGAGGAGAGATGAAGTGATGCGTGGTGGACTAGTAGAGGAGAGACGAAGTGATGCGTGGTGGACTAGTAGAGGAGAGACGAAGTGATGCGTGGTGGACTAGTAGAGGAGAGACGAAGTGATGCGTGGTGGACTAGTAGAGGAGAGACGAAGTGATGCGTGGTGGACTAGTAGAGGAGAGACGAAGTGATGCGTGGTGAACTAGTAGAGGAGAGACGAAGTGATGCGTGGTGAACTAGTAGAGGAGAGACGAAGTGATGCATGGTGGACTAGTAGAGGAGAGACGAAGTGATGCATGGTGGACTAGTAGAGGAGAGACGAAGTGATGCGTGGTGAACTAGTAGAGGAGAGACGAAGTGATGCGTGGTGGACTAGTAGAGGAGAGACGAAGTGATGCATGGTGGACTAGTAGAAGAGAGACGAAGTGATGCATGGTGGACTAGTAGAAGAGAGACGAAGTGATGCATGGTGGACTAGTAGAGGAGAGACGAAGTGATGCATGGTGGACTAGTAGAGGAGAGACGAAGTGATGCATGGTGGACTAGTAGAGGAGAGATGTGAATAGCATAGCATGTAGATATAATAATGTGCTCAAATATAAGCAACAGTAAAAGTAAAAAAGTAAAGAGCCCCGTCACGCCAAGTGGCGTATAGGGAATATAGTGTTAGTGACCATACATTTTACAGACCTTCAGCACATGATTTTTGGGGTAATGTGGTCGGTATTACGCCTGTGCCGCTTTACTTTCACAGAAAAAAAAGTCCGGTACCCATTTAAGGCTAGGTGAACCCGGAAGCCGTCGGTTGGGATCGAACCCTACCTCTTGTCCTTTGTAGTCCAGTTCACTAACCACTGACGCGGCTCCTTATAAGCAACAGAGAATATGCCACCTATTCTCTACAGACACTCTATGGTTAGCTATCAGTTAAAATAACTGTCAACAGACTTAAATGTATGTTGTTTTTTAAAATGTGAAACACCTACTCTCATGGCTATTCTATTCAGTTTCATTGTAGTTTGGCCATCCCCATACCCGTTCCACCGCCTGTCCCAGCATTTCTTGGAGCGTTTGAAGACTGATTGTTCCTGTAAGTTGTTGATTACATATACATGTGTTTTACCCAGCAACCAATAGTAGACTGATCAAATCCATTCTTCACCTTCCGACTTCTCAGCCTCTCAATGTATGCATCATTATTTCACCCGTTCACCTCCTCTTCTCTTAAGGAATGAAGAACAGAACTTAGCGATCTTCGTCCAGAGTAAGGCCATACTCTCATTGCCATGTACACGAACATGCCCTGGACAGTACACCCAGGTTAATGCGCTCAACGTAGAGCCATTCAAGAGCTGCATCCACTCATGCTGCTGACACTGTTTGCCAATGGTCTGTAGCATGTTTTGCGAGTCCGTCACCAAGACTGCGTGATCCACGTTCTGTGTAACCAACCATGCTACTGCGGTTTTGGGTAGAGTGACGTCAGTCGTCTATAACTCCTTTCGCTGAAAACGCCACCTTAGTTGGAGGGTTTTCCGATTTTATTTCCTGCCCGCCGGCCTTAATACATTTATAGGTGGATGTGGCTAACTTCAGTCTATCCACAGCCATACTGTTGGCTGTGGTCAGATTAGCCCTAGGAATGTTGTAGAGGCTCCCATATCGTCACGTGTTCCAGGGAGGGTTACCATTAGATCAGCCCTAGGAATGTTGTAGAGACTCCGATTTAATCATGTGTTCCAGGGAGGGTTACCATTAGATCAGCCCTAGGAATGTTGTAGAGGCTCCGATTTAGTCACGTGTTCCAGGGAGGGTTACCATTAGATCAGCCCTAGGAATGTTGTAGAGGCTCCGATATCATCACGTGTTCCAGAGAAGGTTACCATTAGATCAGCCCTATGAATGTTGTAGAGGCTCCGATATCGTCACGTGTTCCATAGTTACCAATAGAATTACCCCTGTCCCATGCTACCAATAGAACTACTGTGTCAAGGTTAACACAACTCATATAATATCCTTTCGCCCGGTGCAAGTTAATAAAACCTCTTCTCTTATCTGAATGAGTCATTCTCCATTATACCCCTTTTACTATATTCACTTCACACATAGAAATAACAGATAGAGGCCATAGACTGGAATTGTCCGTAAATTCATGCTATTATCAAAGTTTTATTAATTATCTTGCCTTAAAAAAAAAAAGTACAGTACCTCCGTCACGCCAAGTGGCGTATATGGAATATAGTGTGAGTGACCATAAATTTTACAGACCTTCAGCACATGATTTTTTGGGTAAAGTGGTCGGTATTACGCCCGTGCTGCTTTACTTTTCCAGAAAAAAAAATCCGGTACCCATTTAAAGCTGGGTGAAACCGGAAGCTGTCGGTTGGGATCGTAGCCTACCCTTTATCCTTTATCTTTCCTTCACCTGATGACTAATAAAGGAATGGATAGTAATCGTCGTCATCTGTCCTTATAAAGTTATTACGTGGCCGTAGATTCGTTGTGTTGTGGTTTGCATTACAACTGTGATATTTGCGACCCAACACATCCGACTTCAGAGCGGCGTTTTTGAGTACGGGTTTACCTTTCCTCTTCGAATCATTAATCTCTTGGCTAGGCTACGCTAGTTAGTTTGCTTCTACAGCCACCGCGAACTGGGGAAGTATGGTCTCGATAGTTCTGGTTCACAGATCCTGGCGAAAGCTGTCATCTCTGAGTTGCTGGCAGCTTCTACCTATGTTGGTGGCAGGTGCATTGTCTCCATCAGCTATGAGTCGTTGATAGCTTCCAGCACTGTTCTTATCAGGTGCTTTGTCTCCATCAGCTATGAGTCGCTGACAGCTTCCAGCTATGTTACTGTGAGGTGCCTTGTCTCCATCAGCTATGAGTCGTTGACAGCTTCCAGCTATGTTACTGTGAGGTGTCTTGTCTCCATCAGCTATGAGTCGCTGACAGCTTCCAGCTATGTTACTGTGAGGTGCCTTGTCTCCATCAGCTATGAGTCGCTGACACATTCCAGCTATGATACTGTGAGGTGCCTTGCCTCCATCAGCTATGAGTCAATGACAGCTTCCAGCTAAGTTACTGTCAGGTGCATTGTCTCCATCAGCTATGAGTCGCTGACAGCTTCCAGCTATGTTACTGTGAGGTGCCTTATCTAAATCAGCTATGAGTCGCTGACAGCTTCCAGCTAAGTTACTGTGAGGTGCCTTATCTAAATCAGCTATGAGTCGCTGACAGCTTCCAGCTAAGTTAATGTGAGGTGCCTTATCTAAATCAGCTATGAGTCGCTGACAGCTTCCAGCTATGTTACTGTGAGGTGCCTTATCTAAATCAGCTATGAGTCGCTGACAGCTTCCAGTTAAGTTACTGTCAGATGCATTTAAAAGGAGAAAAGAAAAAAAAATCGAACAAATGGTACGGTTAAAGTTTTACGTAACTGATGAGCGACAAAAGTTTGAACGACGTTTCGGCTCAATAGACCTTCAGAAGGAACAAACAAATAACACACACACACAAAGATATGTAAGTAAATGAAATTAGTCCTACATTCTTCTTCTTCTTCTACCTTTTTAACTCCCAGTGGAGCATAGGTCTTCAACAAACACTTTCCAAGTCGTTCTGTTTTTTGCCATTCTTTTAAGATCATTCCATGTCTTCCCCATCATCTTCATCTCTGCTTCTATTTGTCTTCTTCAAGAATTTTTTGGTGTTCCTCTTTATCTTTTCCCTTGGGGATTCCAAAAAAGGGCCTGTTGTGTAATACTCTCAGTTGGCTTCCGTATAATAATGAAGTATCAAAAACAAAATAATTTCCAACTAGAACGAGAAACAAAAATAAAAATGTCTTCCCTGTAAACTGCACCGTGGCCAAAAGAAAAATGGAAGAGATTGTTATGTTTGTTTCTCGAACTAGTTAGAAATTATTTTGTTTTGGATACTTCATTATTAGTTAGCTATGTAGGATTTGTTTTATTTACTTACATATTTGTGTGTGTGGGTGTGTGTGTTGTTTGTTTGTTCCTGTGGAAGGCCTATTGAGCCGAAACGTCGTTCAAAATTGTGTCGTCAATCAATTACGTATAGTTTTAACCATACCATTGTTTCTAATTTCTTTCTTCACATTCAGCCTAACTGTAGCTTCGCTTTTGTATACATTTATTTGCCTTTACCTTCATGTATAAAAAAAAGACAAAACAGGCAAATGAATTTAAATATTTGGGAAATTTGTTAACCTCAGACGGAAGATGTACAAAAGAGGTGAGATGCAGAATGGCTCAGGCAAAAGCAGCTTTCCAAAAAATGAGGAAGATACTATGTAATCCATTTTTAACAATAGAAACAAGAAAACGAGTTCTTAAATGGTATGTAGAGCCAGTTTTAACATATCTATGTGAATCATGGACAATAGGACAACGGACAAGAAAATCACTGGAATCTGTAGAAATGTGGTTTTACAGAAGGATGTTGAGAATACCATGGAGTGCTAAGAAGAGTAATGAAAACGTTCTGAAAGAGGCCAAAGCAAAAAGAGAGCTGATTTGCAATATTAGGAAGAAACAAACAATCATATTTTTTTTTTTTTTTTTGCCCTGTAATGAGAAGAGAACAGCTGGAATATAGTGTAACAACTGGGAAAATTGAGGAACGAAGAGATAGAGGGAAGCAAAGAGAAAAAATACCAGCCAACTTAAGAGAATGGCTTGGCAGAAGGTCAACAACAGAAATAATAACTGTCGAGATCAAAATTTGTGGAGACACATGATCACCTACGCCAGCAGACCCGGTAGGTACTTGATGATGATGTTAAAAAAAACCTTCATATTTGTTTTCTCGCCGCATTGACAGTACCATATAAGCTTTAGGATACTGTCCATGTTATGTAACCATACGCCAGCCTTGACAAAGTAGATTGGATCATATATCATGAAGTAGGCTGTAAACACTTGTTATTCTTCAGA
Organism: Megaustenia siamemsis; assembly: GCA_032433765.1. Lineage (NCBI taxonomy): Eukaryota > Metazoa > Mollusca > Gastropoda > Stylommatophora > Ariophantidae > Megaustenia > Megaustenia siamemsis. The sequence goes on from JAVIAB010000104.1 coordinate 11,906,043, forward strand.
GTTCAAGTCTTGTGATCATGCGAACTTGTCACTTTGTCCTGTTTCATGATGGAAGGGTATGGACAATATCACGGCACATGATGAGCTGCTCGCATGGTCAGTACTCGTATATGAGTGTGTCCGTCCCGATTTTCTCCCAAAACCTGCGCTGCGGCTGACACATTGTATCTTCGACAGGCTGGATATGCTGTAAATACTATCTGGTGAACCAATATGACAGTTATCACATCACATATTGTCCTCTATATGACAGTTATCACATCACATATAGAGGCGAAGGCGCACCTCACAGCACCACAGCTGGAAGTTATCACCGACCCACAGCTGATGGCTTGCGCCAGGATCGGTGAACCAGAACCATTAAGACCCTACTCCACCTCTCCGTGGTGCCTCCAGTAACAGACTAACTTGTCTAGTCTGGCCAAGCAAGCAGGGATCGACGAAGGAAGACAACCTGGTACTCAAAAATAACATGCTGAAGTCGGATGTGATGGGCCGAAAGGCGCAAATATCACAGTTATACTGCAAACCACAACACAACGCAGACACGTCCACTTAACGTCCTTTAAAGGTCGGGTGATGAAGAGGTGTAATCCTTTAGTCATCGGGCGAACGCAAGCAAGCAAGCACATCACACACTGTCCTCTATATAACAATCATCACATCACACATTGTCCTCTATATGACAATCATCACATCACACATTGTTCTCTATATAACAATCATCACATCACACACTCCCCTCTATATGACAATCATCACACCACACATTTTCCTCTATATGACAATCATCACATCACACATTGTCCTCTATATGACAATCATCACATCACACATTGTCCTCTATATGACAATCATCACATCACACATTGTTCTCTATATAAAAATCATCACATCACACACTCCCCTCTATATGACAATCATCACACCACACACTGTCCTCTATATGACAATCATCACATCACACATTGTCCTCTATATGACAATCATCACATCACACATTGTCCTCTATATGACAATCATCACATCACACATTGTCCTCTATATGACAATCATCACATCACACATCCCCCTCTATATGACAATCATCACATCACACACTCCCCTCTATATGACAATCATCACTTCACACACTCCCCTCTATATGACAATCATCACATCACACACTCCCCTCTATATGACAATCATCACATCACACACTCCCCTCTATATGACAATCATCAATTCACACACTCCCCTCTATATGACAATCATCACATCACACATTGTTCTCTATATAAAAATCATCACATCACACACTCCCCTCTATATGACAATCATCACACCACACACTCCCCTCTATATGACAATCATCACTTCACACACTCCCCTCTATATGACAATCATCACATCACACATTGTCCTCTATATGACAATCATCACATCACACATTGTCCTCTATATGACAATCATCACATCACACATTGTCCTCTATATGACAATCATCACTTCACACACTCCCCTCTATATGACAATCATCACATCACACACTCCCCTCTATATGACAATCATCACTTCACACACTCCCCTCTATATGACAATCATCACATCACACACTCCCCTCTATATGACAATCATCACATCACACACTCCCCTCTATATGACAATCATCACTTCACACACTCCCCTCTATATGACAATCATCACATCACACACTCCCCTCTATATGACAATCATCACTTCACACACTCCCCTCTATATGACAATCATCACATCACACACTCCCCTCTATATGACAATTATCACTTCACACACTCCCCTCTATATGACAATCATCACATCACACACTCCCCTCTATATGACAATCATCACATCACACATTCCCCTCTATATGACAATCATCACATCACACATTCCCCTCTATATGACAATCATCACATCACACATTCCCCTCTATATGACAATCATCACATCACACACTCCCCTCTATATGACAATCATCACATCACACACTCCCCTCTTCCCTAAAGATGTCATTACAACACACCATGTTAAAATACAAGACCAATCTTTAATCCCCACTTTTCACGTCCTGTCACTCGCGAGATCATCAACAATGCAGCCATCTTAAGAATGCACTTCTAGCTCTCTTGAATTATTTAGTCAAAAACAGTAAAGAGACCAGTCTCGCCAAATGGCGTATAGGGAATGTGGCGTTAGTGACAATAATTTTCATAGACCTTCGGCACATGATTTTTGGGGTAATGTGGTCGGTATTACGCCCGTGCCGTTCTACTTTCCCAGAAAAATCCGGTACTCATTTAAGGCTGGGTGAACCTGGAAGCCGTCGATCAGATCGAAACCGACCTCTTGTCCTTAATCCACACTAACCAGTTTAATCCCAATTCTCACTTTCATTCTCTGATCTCTTGCGAGTTCACCAACCCTGCAGCCATCTTACGAATGCACATTCTTCTTCTTCTTTTCTCTCTCTCACTGATACCTAAAAGGTGTCGTGGTTTATATCATTTGCCGTTCTTGAGCTGCTCGAACTGTGTGAATTAGTGATTTTCCTTTGTTGTTACATGTCTCTGTCACTGCATCTATCCATCTTCTTCTTTTCTCTTTTCACTGATGCCTAAAAGATGTCGTGGTTATAGCGTTTGTCGTTCTTGAGCTGCTCGAAGTGTCAGAATTAGTGATTTCCCTTAGTTCCTACCATTTTTCTTATGGTTTCATTTGGTATTCTATCTCTATTTGTGTTCTTTGTTACTTTTCTCAAGCAACGCATCTAAAATGTATTGATCTACCTTAATTGTGATTTAGAAAGGGTCCATGTTTGACTTTCATAGTACAAAGTTGGTCTGAAAATGTTATTTATCATGTGATGTTGAGCTGCCATAGAAATGTTATTTCTTTATCTTTGATCTTGATGTTTAATGGGTGTCTTAATTTACTTATTCTTATAGCCTCTGTTTTTGCTGTGTTAATTTTCATACTGTAGTTTGTGCAGCTTTTATCTAGAGATGTTAAATGCTGTTGTAGCAGGTTTTCATCCTCATATATTAGGCATTGGTCATCTGCGAAGAGTAGCTCGTTGATGTTGAAATTTTCTACCTCTAAGTTATTATTTAATTTCTCCTTATTGTTGGTTGTTTCATGATTCGAATGCGCAGTAATCCCCAAATAAAGTACACATTTCAGTCCAACATGCAACATGTATCACACTATCGTCGCCATATCATCAAAGACACAAACTATCCACAATCATAAAATAACTTGACAAGTTAGTAACAGCTCCCGAGTATATCATTTATGAACAATCTTGTAACATCCGTCATCCCCTTGACTTGTACTTATCTGCCAATACTACTCCTAAATTATAACCTCTCATAATATCCCTATCACTTACTTCCTACTTCAGTTTCAACTCTCAAGTGGCTCCGATATCTTGCCTAACCTTCGTGTCTTATTTCTGAGTTGAACACAAAAGCCCATTTCCCACGTACATTCTTGAACTCTTACCTCAATCATCCATCTGTACCGAATTTCGGACATTAGCGCCCTAAATTAATAATTGTTTTCTCTACAGTCGCATATCTTTATCACTACAGCTCACTGTTTTCTTGTGCTACGCTACTTAGCCAATCCTTAATTAGCCAATCCTTAATTAGCCAATCCTTAATTAGCAAATCCCTTTTTAATCAATCCCTACTCAGTCACTCTCTACTTAACCAATCCCTACTCAGTCACTCTCTACTTAACCAATCCCTACTCAGTCACTCTCTACTAACCAATCCCTACTCAGTCACTCTTTACTTAACCAATCCCTACTCAGTCACTCTCTACTTAACCAATCCCTACTCAGTCACTCTCTACTAACCAATCCCTACTCAGTCACTCTCTACTAGATCAGAGAGTGAGTGAGTGAGTGAGTGAGTATGGATTGGTTAATTAGTGAGTGACTGAGTAGGGATTAAGTAAAAGAAGAAGAAGACGAAGAAGAAAGAAGAAGAAAGAAGAATATCGTACAACATGAAGCTGTAAAGACCTATTACATCGGTGGGACAGGAAGAAAGTGACTAGTGTTGTGGTGCAGGTTGTCATAGGCTGACTTGTCCATCTTCTGATGTTACTCGTCCATGTTAGTCTTGGCCTGCCTCGGCCTCTTTTACCTTGTATTTTCCCTCCAAGATTACTTTTAGTAGGCTGTTGTGTCATTTAACATGGCCAAAAAATCTCATTTGTCTTGCTTGAATTGTGTTTAGTAGTTCTCTTTTCATTCATAGTTGTTTTAAGACTTCATCGTTTGTTTTCTTTTCCTTCCATCCAATTCTACCTATTCTTCTATATATCCACATTTCAAAGGCTTCAATTCTCTGTTCTGTTGTCTTGTCTAATGTGTAAATATATGTAGATAAAATATGTGAAGCTTACATATGAAGGGTACACCAAGAAATCAAAGCAATGCTACGGTTCAATTGGTCTTCTGATGGAAAAAATGAACGACATTTATATACGGATATACTACTTGGAGGGAGCCCCGATAGCTCAGTGGTTAGTGATCTGGACTACAAAGGACAAGAGGTAGGGTTCGATCCCAACCGACGGCTTCCCGTTCACCCAGCCTTTAATGGGTACCAGATTTTTTTTCTGGGAAAGTAAAGCGGCATGGGCGTAATACTGACCACATTACCCCAAAAATCACGTGCCGAAGGTCTGTAAAATTTATGGTCACTAACACCATATTCCGTATACGCCACTTGGGGTGACGGCGGTACTTTACTTTTTTTTAAATATTACTTGAAGTTAAAGTTAGTCGAAGGCCCTGGTATCACTACCAATGAATTAAAATCCATGATTGCTCAACCGCCCATGCGTGCAAGTGTAAAGTAAAAGTAAAAAAAGTAAAGAACCCCCGTCACGCCAAGTGGCATATAGGGAATATGGTGTTAGTGACCATAAATTTTACAGACTTTCAGCACATGATTTTTGGGGTAATTATGATTTTTGGGGTAATGTGGTCGGTACTACGCCCGTGCCGCTTTACTTTCCCCCAAAAAAATCCGGTACCCATTTAAGGCTGGGTGAACCCGGAAGCCGTCGATTGGGAACGAACCCGACCCCTTATCCTTTGATGTCCAGTTCACTAACCACACTCTTCCCCCCCCCCTCACCCCACACCTTTACCTACGTACATTTTTTACTATACTATTGTTATCTACATATAGTTTCTCATCCTGGTTTGAGCTAAAGTTTTCAAGGCTTCATACATATAATAATATGTTTAAAAGTTTCAAGGTTTCATACTTATAATCAAATGTTAAAAAGTTGTCACGGTTTCATACATATAATAATATGTTTAAAAGTTTTCAAGGACTCATACATAATCCAATGTTAAAAAGTTGTCAATGCTTCATACATATAATCTTGCGTTAAAGATAAAGGAATTGTCCTGTATTGGGGGCAGGGGACCCGACAACAACAGAGCTGAAAGTTGTCAGCTACTCATAGCTGATGTCATCGCGCCAGTATCGGTAAACCAGAACAATCCAGACCCTACTCCACCTTTTCGCAGTGCCCCTAGTAAAGGATTAACTAGTCTAGTCTGTCCAAGTGAATATGGATCGAGAGGGAAAGCAATCCAGTACTAAAAAATGTCACGCTGAATGTCGGATGGGATCGGCAGAAAAGCGCAAATATCGCAGTTTTACTGAAAACCGGATCACAAGATAAACACACCCCCATAACGTCCTTTTAAGGGCGGATGACGAAGAGGGCTAGTCTGACCTTTAGTCATCGTGTGAGAGCAAACGAACGTCCCGTGTTAAGATACTGTCTCAGTCACAAGCTAGAAGAGCTATTTGCTTACGTGACCTCAGTTCTGACTCATTCCCGACAACCCAGATTATATAACTTTTATTAACTACCGGATTGGGGGTAATGGCACCTAACGTGAATGCCCAACCCGGATGTGAAAAGTCTGTGACGGTGGATGGGGCGGAAGAATCAGAAATGATCAACGGCCCAGAAAGCGAAAACAGCAAAGTGTGTGGTACACATGAGGCATATTCAGGCCACTAAAGACGAAAATGGATAACCATCATAAAAGAGATTGGAGCCTCATCACATACTATTCCAATGAAAACCACGGAGAGAAATAGTAACTTATGTCATAAGAAAGATCTAAAAATAGGTACATGAAATGTTAGGGCTCTGTACTAAGAAGGAATGTTAGGGCTCTGTACTAAGAAGGAATGTTAGGGCTCTGTACTAAGAAGGAATGTTAGGGCTCTGTACTAAGGAATGTTAGGGCTCTGTACTAAGAAGGAATTTTAGGGCTCTGTACTAAGAAGGAATGTTAGGGCTCTGTACTAAGAAGGAAAATTAGAACATATTTTAATAGCAGAAATTAGATGGAAAGAAAAGAAAGCAAACGATGAAGTCTCAAAACAACTGAAAATGATAAGAGAACTACTAAACACAATTATCGCAAGACAAATGAGATTTTGGGGCATGTTAAACGCTACAGCAGCCTAATAAAAGTAATCTTGGAAGGAAAAATACCAGGCAAAAGAGGCAGAGGCAGACCAAGATTAACATGAACGAGTAACATTAAAAGATGGACAAGTCAGCCTATGGCAATCTGCACCATCAAAGCAAGAGTCAGAGTGGAAGGGCGCTCCATGGTAACCAACCTTTGATGCGGAGACGGCACTCGATGATGATGATGATGATGATGATGATGATGATGATGATGATGATGATATAAAAATGCGAAGCTGATGATAATAACAGTTTTTAGAAAAAAGTATAAAATTGGCATGGTAACAACTTTACGTATGTGAGAAACAACAAAAAAAGTAGAACGACGTTTCGGCCAAGAAGGCCTTCAGCTGCTATATTGATCTGCGATCAGGACTCAATCAGAGTAGGATTCCAGACTCTCACATGAAGACAGCTGTCAGGTTAAGTGAATTCATCGATCCCACAGACAGAACATCATAATTAGAGTCTGTTAGATCCACTCTGATTGAATACCTGTTTAAACATTGCACTGTGTTCTGCGCCAGTGGCCCAGTGCATCCGATTTCAGCCAGCATTTTATTTTATTCAGGCTTGCTTTCCTTAGCCTTTGATTGTCCCCAGTCTTCCTGCAAGGCAGCAGATTGTCTTTTCTGTAGGGGGATTCTGCCCTTAGATGGTCGGCCCTCCCAGGTTTACGAGCACCATCTGCCCAAGTTACTAGAAGTGACTAACACAGACATGCTCACACAAAGATATGAGATGTGACTAACATTGACATGCACACACAAAGATATGAGATGTGACTAACACATAATGATATACACAGAAATATAATCTAGTCTAGCACATTATCGCCATGTAGTTAGATTTCTGTGTATATCATTATATATGGTAAGTGTTGTTGTTCGTTGTTCTAGCTGAAGGCATTCTTGGCCGAAACGTCGCTCTACTTTAGTTTCGTCTCTCACCTACGTAAAGCTGTTACCATACTACTTTTTACCTTTAACAAAAATTGTTATTAACTACCATGTTGCTTTCTGGCGTAGGCGATCAAGTCTCTACGCAATTTTCTATCTCACGTTTCAAGTCTCTACGCAATTTTCTATCTCACGTTTCAAGTCTCTACGCAATTTTCTATCTCACGTTTCAAGTCTCTCCATAATGTTCTATCTCACGTTTCAAGTCTCTCCATAATGTTCTATCTCACGTTTCAAGTCTCTCCATAATGTTCTATCTATGTTTTGTGAGTCATTGCCCCTGGGGCAGCATTGACACACTCTGTCAACCTTCTCGACTTCTTTATGTCTTCAGTCAATCATCAAGACTGCAAAGCCGAGGCCTATCATCTATTTGATGTTATCTCCCCATCTATTTATGTGCCTACTTCTCATTTTAGCTTATTCCACAGTTTCTTGCAGAATGGTTTGATCTAACTGGCGCTATTATAGTCGACATTACAGTCTGTGCCTTCAACATTGACAACTGTTTCTATGTATTTAGGTTTGTCAACTGTTTCTATGTATTTAAGTTTGTCACCTGTTTCTATGTATTTAAGTTTGTCAACTGTTTCTATGTATTTACGTTTGTCAACTGTTTCTATGTATTTAAGTTTGTCAACTGTTTCTAGGTATTAAGTTTGTCAACTGTTTCTAGGTATTTAAGTTTGTCAACTGTTTCTCGGTATTTAAGTTTGTCAACTGTTTCTAGGTATTTAAGTTTGTCAACTGTTTCTCGGTATTTAAGTTTGTCAACTGTTTCTAGGTATTTAAGTTTGTCAACTGTTTCTATGTATTTAAGTTTGTCAACTGTTTCTTGGTATTTAAGTTTGTCAACTGTTTCTCGGTATTTAAGTTTGTCAACTGTTTCTCGGTATTTAAGTTTGTCAACTGTTTCTAAGTATTTAAGTTTGTCAACTGTTTCTAGGTATTTAAGTTTGTCAACTGTTTCTATGTATTTAAGTTTGTCAACTGTTTCTCGGTATTTAAGTTTGTAAACTGTTTCTAGGTATTTAAGTTTGTCAACTGTTTCTATGTATTTAAGTTTGTCAATTGTTTCTATGTATTTAAGTTTGTCAACTGTTTCTATGTATTTAAGTTTGTCAACTGTTTCTAGGTATTTAAGCTTGTCAACTGTTTCTATGTATTTAAGTTTGTCAAACTGTTTCTATGTATTTAGGTTTGCCAACTGTTTCTCGGTATTTAAGTTTATCAACTATTTCTAGGTATTTAAGTTTGTCAACTGTTTCTAGGTATTTAAGTTTGTCAACTGTTTCTAGGTATTTAAGTTTGTCAACTGTTTCTAGGTATTTAAGTTTGTCAACTGTTTCTAGGTATTTAAGTTTGTCAACTGTTTCTATGTATTTAAGTTTGTCAACTGTTTCTAGGTATTTAAGTTTCAACTGTTTCTATGTCCTCTTCATTTACTTTGATTTGTTTAAATATTTTTTTGCAAGAGTTTTTTTTTTTTTATATCAGCTGAGCTGGAAGTTGTCAGCGACCCACAGCTGGAAGCTGTCAGCGACCCACAGCTGGAAGCTGTCAGCGACCCACAGCTTGCGCCAAGAACGGTGAACCAGAACCATCCAGACTCTACTACACCTCTTCGCGGTGCCTCCAAATAAAGACTAACCAGTTTAGTACTGAACAAGCGAGTAGTTGATCGATGAGGGAAGACAACCCCGTGTTCAAAAATAACATGCTGAAGTCGGATGTGTCAGGCACAAATATCACAGTTCTACTACAAACGACAACATAACGCCTCTACACCCACTTAGCGTCATCCTAAGGGCGGATGATGATGGAGGGGATATCATTTCCTTTAGGAGTCAATGGATGAATGACAGGAAGAAGGAGGAATGATATTTGTAGTTGTGTATGCCATATCATTGGGAGGAGCGACAGCTCAGTGGTTAGTGAACTGGACTAAAAATGACAAGAGGTAGGGTTCGATCCCAATCGACGGCTTCCGGTTCACCCAGCCTTTAATGGGTACCTGATTTTTTTTCTGGGAAAATAAAGCGGCACGGGCGTAATACCGACCACATAACCCGAAAAACCATGTGCCGAAGGTCTGTAAAATTTATGGTCACTAACACCATATTCCCTATACGCCACTTGGCGTGACGGGGGTACTTTACTTTTTTTTCAAAATGCCATATCATTGATTATGATGTACCATACCATTTAGGGTAAGCAATCATGTCCTTCCACAATCTTCTATCCACAGTGCATCTTATCAATTATGTCGTTGACTGTTTTCCATGTCATGACACCAAGCTATCCAGTATTTTCTCTCTCTGTCGTCCGTGGTCTCTCTTTCCTTTTATTTTGCCAGTCGTAACCAAGTATTCCAACTTTCCTCTTCTCATGATGTGCCCGAAAAATGTTGATTGTTTCTTTCTGATATCTCTTTAGGAGATCCCTTTTAGTGTTGACCTCTTTGAGGATGTCCTCGTTGGTCTATTTAGCTGTCCAGGGAACCTTCAACATTCTTCTGAGAAAGCCCCATCTCGGTGGCTTCTAATCGCCTTTTCATTTGTTTGTCTACTGTCCATGATTCGCTTCCATTGGTCAGAGTTGGCTCTATATAGCACCGTCATATCATTACAGTGGGTGCCGCGATAGCTCAGTGGTTAGTGAACTGGACTACAAAGGACAAGGGGTAGGGTTCGATCCCAACCGACGGCTTCCGGGTTCACCCAGCCTTAAATGGGCACCGGATTTTTTTCTGGGAAAGTAAAGCAGCACGGGCGTAATACCGACCACATTACCCCAAAAATAATGTGCTGAAGGTCTGTAAAATATAGGGTCACTAACACCATATTCCCTATACGCCACTTGGCGTGACGGGGGTAACTTTACTTGCTTTTATATCATTGCAGTATTTAAAGCAACAATTTGAATATTTCAAGGAGTCTTATTAAGCAACATAGACCATACTCACCCACCTACACGTGTGCACACGCACGCACATACATAGATCAATCAATATTTCTATAAAATATTTTTTTCCAGAACTCTCTCCGTGTTAAAAAAAAATGTATAGTGTGAGAATGTTCTAATCAAAATCTTATATCTCTTCTTATCCTGCACATCTAGCATGACAGCCTTTCACAGCTTCAGTTGGCCACAGATCCCACGTTTAATTTTTAGTGAAACGCGCCAGGTTTTTTAGATGTTCCTGTGTTTTGAATTTTTAAACGGTTTTCTTCATTAGTTGTGAAGGCGTTCGCCCTCAACACACAACCCAACAGAATTTTTAATTAAAATCTTCTAGCGTGCCTGCAGCTTAAATAGAACTAACACATTGAGGAGAATCGGGTGTCCTAGTGACAAGCTGGCATACCTCTGTAGGGATTAATTACATGGCCTAGCGTGCCAATACCTGTCACGTGCTGGTCCATGTTGCCAGGGACAACAAACACAACCGTAGAAGGGTTATCCGAACCTGTTTGTTATTTATACTTTAGTTGTCATATTTTGTTAGACATTTGATAGTTATAATCTGTGTGTTAGTCTTTAATGGTTAATATAAAGATTAAAGTTCAGGCATCATAATCATGTGCCATGCCGGTTGGAGATAGGCAATAAAGACAAGTGAAACAGTATTCTTCTTCTTCTTTCCTTCCTCATCTGTCTTTCAGCGTCGAGGGGAGATATAATTTGCAGTCTTTTGCTCTTCTGTTCGCCTCTGCTGCTGTTATGTTTCCTAGTGCTTCTAATATTCCATCGACCCATCTTTTTCGTGGTCGACCCTTGGGTCTGGTGTTCTCACAATGTTTGTTGAAGACTCGTTGTGTTGTGTTTTGTTCTTTCTGCCTTGTTACGTGGCCAAACTATTTTATATGTTGTTTCCTTATATATTCTATGGCGGGGGCTATTCCTAGCTTTTTCCTCAGTTCTTCATTTCTGATCTTGTCTCTCAGACTGTTTCCTGTCATTCGTCTAACACATTTCATCTCTGTAGAGGTTATTTTTCTTATTGTTCTTGTATCTAGGGTCCAGGTCTGGCATTGGTAGCACAACGTTGGGATGAAGATTGTATTGTATAGTGCTCGTTTTGCCTCCAGAGTCATTTCCTTGTTGGACAATAGTGGTGATAATAAGTCTTTAATGGTTAATATAAAGATTAAAGTTCAGGCATCATCATCGTGTGCCATGCCGGTTGGAGATAAGCAATAAAGATAAGTAAACAATATTAAAACAGGGAAATGATTTTAAGTACCCAGGAACAATGTTAACCTCAGATACTAGATGTCCAACAGAGGTGAGATGGTAGATGTACGACAGAGGTGAGATGGTAGATGTACGACAGAGGTGAGATGGTAGATGTACGACAGAGGTGAGCTAGTAGATGTACAACAGAGGTGAGATGGTAGATGTTGAACAGAGGTGAGATGGTAGATGTACGACAGAGGTGAGATGGTAGATGTACGACAGAGGTGAGCTAGTAGATGTACAACAGAGGTGAGATGGTAGATGTTGAACAGAGGTGAGATGGTAGATGTACGACAGAGGTGAGATGGTAGATGTACGACAGAGGTGAGATGGTAGATGTACGACAGAGGTGAGATGGTAGATGTACGACAGAGGTGACATAGTAGATGTACAACAGAGGTGAGCTAGTAGTTGTACAACAGATTTGAGATGGTAGTTGTACAACAGAGGTGAGATCAAGAACGGCTCAAGCAAAAGCAGCTTTTTCAAAAAATGAGGAAGATACTGTGTAATCTTTTTTTTTTGATAATAGAAAAAACGAAAATAAAAAAAAGAGTTCTCAAATGTTGTGTAGAGCCAGTCTTAATATATGGATATGAATCATGGACAATAGGGCAATAGACAAGAACATCATTGGAGGCTGTACAATTATGGTTTCACTGAAGAGTGTTGATGATACGATGGACAGCTAAGAAGAGTAATGAAAAGTTTTGAAAGTGAAAAAGGCAAAAAAATATTCAACATTAGGAAGAAACAACCATCATTTTTTTTTATTTTTTTTTTTTGGGGGGGGGGGGGGGGGAAGATACCAGACACCTTAAGAGATGCTATCCTCCTACTTCTTCTTCTACTCCACCTCCTCCTACTTTCTTCTTCTACTCCACCTACTTCTACTTACTTCTTCTACTCCACCTCCTTCTACTTACTTCTTCTACTCCACCTCCTTCTACTTACTTCTTCTACTCCACTTCCTCCTACTCACTTCTTCTACTCCACCTCCTCCTACTTACTTCTTCTACTCCACCTCCTCCTACTCACTTCTTCTACTCCACCTCTCCTACTTACTTCTTCTACCCCACCTCCTTCCACTTTCTTCTTCTACTCCACTTCCTCCTACTACTACTTCTACTCCACCTCCTACTTACTTCTACTCCACCTCCTCCTACTTACTTCTTCTGCTCCACCTCCTTCTACTTACTTTTCTACTCCACCTCCTTCTACTTACTTCTTCTACTCCACCTCCTTCTACTTACTTCTTCTACTCCACCTCCTTCTACTTACTTCTTCTACTCCACCTCCTTCTACTTACTTCTTCTACTCCACCTCCTCCTACTCACTTCTTCTGCTCCACCTCCTCCTACTCACTTCTTCTACTCCACCTCCTCCTACTTTCTTCTTCTACTCCACCTCCTCCTACTTACTTCTTCTACTCCACCTCCTCCTACTCACTTCTTCTGCTCCACCTCCTTCTACTTACTTCTTCTGCTCCACCTCCTTCTACTTACTTCGTCTACTCCACCTCCTTCTACTTACTTCTTCTGCTCCACCTCCTTCTACTTGCTTCTTCTGCTCCACCTCCTTCTACTTACTTCTTCTACTCCACCTCCTCCTACTTACTTCTTCTACTCCACCTCCTCCTACTTACTTCTTCTACTCCACCTCCTTCTACTCACTTCTTCTGCTCCACCTCCTCCTACTTACTTCTTCTGCTCCACCTCCTCCTACTTACTTCTTCTACTCCACCTCCTCCTACTTACTTCTTCTACTCCACCTCCTTCTACTTACTTCTTCTACTCCACCTCCTTCTACTTACTTCTTCTACTCCACTCCTCCTACTTACTTCTTCTACTCCACCTCCTTCTACTTACTTCTTTTACTCCACCTCCTTCTACTTACTTCTTCTACTCCACCTCCTCCTACTTACTTCTTCTACTCCACCTCCTTCTACTTACTTCTTCTACTCCACCTCCTCCTACTTACTTCTTCTACTCCACCTCCTCCTACTTACTTCTTCTACTCCACCTCCTACTTACTTCTTCTACTCCACCTCCTCATACTTACTTCTTCTACTCCACCTCCTTCTACTTACTTCTTCTACTCCACCTCCTTCTACTTACTTCTTTACTCCACCTCCTTCTACTTACTCTTCTACTCCACCTCCTCCTACTTACTTCTTCTACTCCACCTCCTTCTACTTACTTCTTCTACTCCACCTCCTTCTACTTACTTTTTCTACTCCACCTCCTTCTACTTACTTCTTCTACTCCACCTCCTTCTACTTACTTCTTCTACTCCACCTACTTCTACTTACTTCTTCTACTCCACCTCCTTCTACTTACTTCTTCTACTCCACCTCCTCCTACTTACTTCTACACCTCCACCTCCTCCATCTACCTACTCCTTCTCCTCCACCTCCTCCATCTACCTACTCCTTCTCCTCACTTCTCCTCCACCTCCTCCATCTACCTATTTCTTCTAATCCTTCACTCCAACTTCCTCTTCTTCCCCATCCTCTTCAACATTGCATCACTTGTGTGTGAAGATATTCGGAGACTGATACATTCCCCTCATTTTCAAACCTGATATTTTATGGAAGTGGTTCCATTATGTAGCACCACACATAGACCCAAATGTAAAACTATTAACAAAAGTCTATATTTATTTGCGAATACTATTTTAGTAGTTAATGCTTGTAAAAAAAAAATCACAGATTGGCACAGGGGTCCCTCGCCGCACAGGTAGATAACTCCATCTTCGGAGGTACTCATGATTTTTTCTGTCGATGAGTAATTGACGTTTCAAGCTGGGCCTCGCTGCTGAGACCAGGGGTGGTTGCTGCAGAGAGAAATCATAAATAAAAATCCCAACTGGTGCAGCAGGGATTTGAACCCACAACCTCTCTGTCTCGAGGCCGGCGGCTTGCCTCGAGACCAACCAGTCCCACAAGGGGAGATATAGTTTGCGTTCTTTGCTCTTCAGTTCGCCTCTGCTGCTGTTATGTTTCCTCATCATTAATGGGTGCCGTCTTCACATCGAATATTGGCTACCATGGAGCGCCATTCCGCGCTCTCTCTCTCTTGCTTTGATGGTGCTGGTTGTCATAGGCTGACTTCTCCATCTTTTGATGTTACTCATCCATGTTAGTCTTGGTCTGCCTCTGCCTCTTTTACCTTGTATTTTCCCCTCCAACATTACTTTTAGTAGGCTGCTGTCTTTTAACATGCCTCAAAAATCTCTTTTGTCTTGTTTCAATTGTGTTTAGTATTCCTCTTTTCATTTTTAGTTGTTTTAAGACTTCATCGTTTGTTTTCTGTTTCTCTCACCCCCCCCCCCCCCCCCCCCCCCCCACCCCCCCCCCCCAAAAAAAAAAAAAAAAAAAAAAAAAAAATTCGTATTCTTCTATAAATCCACATATCAAAGACTCTAAAAACTCCCAGGAACCGTGAGCTAGATGACTTGAGAACAACCCTAGACCAACTATGTAATAACTTCCAGAGAGTGGTCATCCAGTGGATATCATCACACTGTGATATACACCGGAACGAACGCGCAGATAAATTAGCTAAAGAGGGAGGGAGATTACAACAAGAGAACCATCCGCTCAGTTATGATGAAGCCAAATCCATCCTCACGGGTCAGTTCCATGAAAAATGGAAACGAGAACACCCAAAGAACAACGAGAGGGACGGATACCACCAACTATCAAGGAGGGATCAAGTCATCATACTTCGCCTAGGCACTAGCCACAACAGAATGAGAAACCACATGTTCAACAAACTCAAAATAGGAACTACCAGCCAATGTCACTGCACACTGGATAACATAACAACAAAACATGTTCTACATGATTGCCCCCAGTACACAGACCTGAGAAGGACAATGTGGTCCACACCCACATCCCTGGAAGAGAAAACTATGTGGGGCAACAGAATCACTTAAACAGACAGCTGACTTTATAAGAAAGTCCGGAATCCTATTCTGAATGAGAAATGATCGCAGAAGAAGAAGATATCAAAAGCTTCAATTTTCTGTTCTGTTTTCTTGTCTAATGTACACGTTTCTGTACCATTTAGGAATTTTGAGAAGATATACCATTTTGCTACTCTTAGTTTTAGCCCTGGTGTTATTTGTTTTGATGTTGGTATATTTCAAGATATTAAGATGACTTTATGCTTTCTAGTGTTACTAATATACGAAGCAGCAAATGAACTAAGGTATCAGTAACAAACAACTGTGAGATGCGTATTTAACAAAGAAAAGAAAACCTGATCGTTGAAGAAGTCGCGTTCCATTTTTTAAATTGATCTAATTGATTTTGGTGGATCGATTTTTTTAAACATTGATCTAATTGATTTGGTGGATTGATTTTTATCAATGAACTTTTTGTGTGGATCAATTTTTTTTTAAACATCCGGTACTCAAAAGAGTGAGAGAGAAGACAGAAAGTGAGAGGAAAGATTGAGAGAGAAGACAGAAAATGAGAGAGGAGAGAGTGAGAGAGAAAACAGAAAGTGAGAGGAAAGAGTGAGAGAGAAGACAAAGTGAGAGAGGAGAGAGTGAGAAAGAAGACAGAAAGAGAGGAGAGAGTGAGAGAGAAGACAGAAAATGAGAGAGGAGAGAGAGTGAGAGAGAAGAAAGAAAGAAAGTGAGAGAGTGAGAAAGAAAACAGAAAGTGAGAGGAAAGAGTGAGAGAGAAGACAGAAAATGAGAGAGGAGAGAGTGAGAGAGAAGACAGAAAATGAGAGAGAAGAGAGAAGACAGAAAGTGAGAGAGGAGAGAGTGAGAGAGAAGACAGAAAATGAGAGAGTGAGAGAGAAGAAAGAAAGTGAGAGAGGAGAGAGTGAGAGAGAAGACAGAAAGTGAGAGGAAAGAGTGAGAGAGAAGACAGAAAATGAGAGAGGAGAGAGTGAGAGAGAGAACAGAAAGTGAAAGAGGAGAGAGAAGACAGAAAGTGAGAGAGGAGACGGTGAGAAAGAAGACATAAAGTGAGAGTGGAGGGAGAGATTAGAGAGTGGGAGAGAGAAGCCAGAAGATGAGAGAGGAGCGAGAGCGAGAAAAGAGAGAGAAGAGAGAGAGTGAGAGAGAAGACAGAAAGAGAGAGAGGAGGAAAAGAGAAAAGAGAGAGAGAAGAGAGGGAAAAAGAAGAGAAAGAGAAGAGAGAGAGTGAGAGTGAAAGAAAAGAGAGAAAGTGAGAGAGAAGAGAGAGAGAAGAGAGAAGAGAGAGAGAGAGAGAGAAAGAAGAGAAAGAGAAGAGAGAGAGCGAGAGAAAAGAGAGAGAAAGAAGAAAAACGGAAGAGAAAGAGCGAGAGAGAGAAGAGAGATAGAAAGAATAGAGAGACAGAAAGAAGAGAGAGAAGAGAAAGAGTGAGAGATAAGAGAAAGAAGAGAAAGAAGAGAAAGAGAAGAGAGAGAGAACGAATAGAGAGAAATAAGAGATAGAGAGAGAAGAGAGAGAAATAAGAGAGAGAGAAGAGAGAGAAAGAAGAGAGAGAAGAGAAGAGAAAGAGTGAGAGAGAAAGAGTGAGAGAGAAGAGAAAGAAGAGAAAGAGAAGAGAGAGAGAAAGAATAGTGAGAAATAAGAGAGAGAGAGAGAAGAGAGAGAAAGAAGAGAGAGAAGAGAAGAGAAAAAGAGAGAGAAGAGAGAGAGAGAGAGAAAGAAGAGAGAGAGAAAAAGAAGAGAGAGAGAAAAAGAAGAGAAAGAGAATAAAGCTAATAGAGAGGCCTGGACGGTTAGATGGTTTGTGCTTGCCACTGATCTCAACTACCGGGGCTCAACTCCCAGAAATGACCACTGCTTGTCGAACCTGACTTTTCGGAGATCTACTATCTATTGACCTTTCGAGCCGTAGCCGGCCCATAGGGAGTAGACCAAGATACTCCTTCTCTTATCTGAATTTTTATTCTAGCAGTCTTCAATTATTTTATAGATATTTTATCAAATCTCGTCATCTATCTCTGTTCTGTGCAAGCAACTGTATCTCATTGCTTCGGAGATCACTTAGCATTAAAAAAATAGGTGCCAGAGATTTGTCTGGGATGTAAGTGCGACCTGGCGTAATACCGACCACATCCCCGATATGTTCCGTGGTCACTGAAAAAATCGTCATCATCAAGTGCCATGCCTGCTGGCGTAGGTGATCATGTTTCTCCACAACTTTCGATTCGATAGTTATTTACCATTCCTGTTGTTGACCTTCTGCCAAGCCATTCTCTTAAGCTGTCTGGTATCCTTTCTCTTTGCTACCCTCTATCTCTTCGTCCCTCAATTTTCCCAGTTGTTCTCTTCTCATTACATGGCCAAAAAATAATGATTGTTTCTTCCTAATATGGAAATTAGCTCTCTTTTTGCTTTGGCCTCTTTCAGAACGTTTTCATTACTCTTCTTATCTGTCCATGGTATTCTCAATATTCCTCTGTAAAAAAAAAAAGTATTTCTACAGCCTCCCGTGATTTTCTTTTCCTTTGTCCTATTGTCCATGATTCGCATCCATATGTTAAGACTGACTCTACGTAACATTTAAGAACTCTTGTTCTTGTTTCTATCGTCACCAACAACTAATTCCCTATATGCCTAGCATGGCAAGGGAAAGAACATGTTTTTGAAGGGCGGCCTGACGTAATACCGACATATCACCAAGAAGAATGCCTTATGGTTACCAACACCATAGTCTACATACGTCTATTAAATCACGAAGGGCACAGGTAAAAAGGATAAATATTAACAAAAAAATAAGATAATTCTAGCAATATAATTGGAAGCTCATATCGTTTATCATTCAGTATAAGGTCACGATTTACATTTGTTGATAAGAACGTTTCCCCGGAGTTGAATCGCCAGCTAAACATTTCGTAACTAACGCCACACCTACGACACAGGCGACTATCCAATAGACCCTTCGTATTTTATCAATTTTATCATTATTTTATTTTATTTGGCGCCAACTATACAAAGAATGAAATTCCTCTGTATTATTTCCTACGTTATTGGTCGATTAATTGATTTTGGGAGTTATTGAAAGCCATTTGGCTGGTTCGGACAAACACACACCTATTGGTACCTCTCAGAGGGTAACTACGGGACCCAGAGGACAAGAGAGGCGTGTAGAGGGGGTCTCCAGTCATAAATCAAAACCTGAACTCAATACCTGGCCCCTCCACTTAAGGGCGGGCAAGTTCCAGCAAGAGTTTCCCGCGCTGTTTCTTTATCGCGGAAATAAATGATATGCAGTGGCGTGTTCAGAGATTTTGGGGTCAGGGGCGAACCAGCAAAATGTATACCCGAGACAGTTAGAAAATTTTGTTTTTCATTTATAATAACGTAGATGAAATGTACAATAAGAATATTTATTGATGAAAGATATATAAAACCAGAAATGAATACTTCTTCTGTTTTTATCTTATTTTTCTTCTTCTTCTGCTTCTCTTTTAGCTTCTACGCCTTCTTAATTTTCTTCTTCACCTTCTACCTTCTCTTTATCTTAATCTTTTTCTACTTTTATTGACTTCCCGATGCAGCGATCTCCTGACGACTTCTGTTCATCGTCCGCTCTTAGAAGAACGTTATGTGGGCGTTGATCCGCTGTGTTGCCCTTTACAACAAGCCGGTTTAGGTGAATCATTCGGCCCAACAAATCCGACTGTAGCACTGCGTTTTTGAATACTGGATTGCCTTTCCTCTTCGATCATCTACTAGGAGTAGACTCGTTTGTCTGTTTTCAAATATCTTGCGGGGAGGAGCTGGGCAGATGCTGTTGTCGACGTTGATCCTGGACGCAAGTTCTCAGTCAGTTTACGAGCCGGCGATCACAAATAGCCCACATGCTGCAGATGTGCCTCAAATCCGGAAATAAAGTAAAGAATTGCTGTAGCTTCAGTGAATGAGCAACACATAACATTATCACGTGTGTCATACGACACGTCATATCTTTGTGTGTGCATGTCTATGTCAGTCATATCTCATATCTTTATGTGCATATTTATGTTAGTCCTTTGTCATATATCTTGATGTGTGCCAGTGTTAGTCATGCCTCGTATCGCTGTGTGCATGTCAGTGTTAGTCATATCTCATATCTTTGTGTGTGCATGTCTGTGTTAGTCACCTCCAGTGACTCGGGCAGATGGTGCTCGTAAACCTGGGAGGGCCGACCGTCTAAGGGCAGAATCCACTACAGAAAATATCATCTGCTGCCTTGCAGGAAGATTGGCTACAATCAAAGGCTAAGGAATGCAAACCTGAATAAAATGCTGGCTGAAATCGGATGCACTGGGCCACTGTCGCAGAACACAGTGCAACGTTTTAACCGGTGTTCAATCAGAGTGCATCTGGCAGACTCTAATTGTGATGTTTTGTCTGTGGGGGGCGATCAACACACTTAACCTGACAGCTGACTTCATGTGAGAGTCTGGAATCCTACTCTGAGTCCTGATCGCAGAGAGAGAGAGAGAGAGAGAGAGAGAGAGAGGAGAGAGAGAGAGAGAGAGAGATACGACACGTCGATAACCACCAATCAATTGGGCGGGGGGGGGGGGAGGACCTAGAAATTGATGGATTAATAATATAGCAGATACTACGAATAGCACCGTAGAGCACCGTAAAAGAAAGTAAAGAGCCCCATCACGTCACGTGGCGTATAGGTAATATGGTGTTAATGACCATCATTTGTACAGACCTTCCGCACATGATTTTTAAGAGGTAATGTGATCTATATAAAGCCCTTGCCACTTTACTTTCCCAGAAAAAAAATCCGGCACTCATTTAACGGCTGGGTGAACCCGGAAGTCGTCAATCAGGATCGAACACGTCCTGTCCATTCTCTCTCGACGCTGGAAGGAACCAAGCGATGGAACGTAAAATTGTGACTGTCATGTCCTCCCATCGCATAAAAACTTGACGGAGTTGAAGAAAGAGGAGGCTGGGGGGAGTTTCACTTTAGGGAAGGACAGAAGAATTCATAGAAAAAAGAAGGAAAAGAATCCGTTGAAAATTAAAATTGAAAAGAAGAATTCGTAGAATAAGAATGATCAATAGAAAAGTTCGTAAATAAATAAAGACGAAAAATAAGAATCCGTAAATAAGTAAGAATAAAAGGAGGAATCCGTAAAAAATGAAAAAGAAATGAAGAATTCGTACAAAAAAGAGCAAAGTAGAGATAAGAAAATTTTCTCGGAAAAGAAGAAAGTGCTGGAGGCAAATGAAAAGAAAGAGGAGTTGAAGGATGAGGAATATGAGAAGATGAATGGGGAAAAGAATGAAACAAAGAATAGGAAGAAAATTGGGTTGAAAAATGGGAAGAACAATTGGGAGAAGAATGGGAAGAAGAATGGTGAGAAGAAAGGGGAGAAGGATAGGGAGATGAATAGGGAGAAAATGGGGAGAAGAAGGAAAGAAGAATGGGAAGAAGAAGGAAAGAAGAATGGGAAGAAGAAGGAAAGAAGAATGGAAATAAGAACGGGAAGAAGAAGGAAAGAAGAATGGAAAGAAGAATGGAGAGAAGAATGGGAAGAAGAATGGGAAGAAGAATGGGAAGAAGAATGAGAAGGAGTAGAAGACTTCAATTATCAAATACCTAACGGTTAGTTCATCATTACCCAACAATTGACCTCCAAACTAGCACCATATAATAATATCTGCAGAATTTTTTGCTGAATAATCTGAGGTTTAGAAGATTAGCCAGACTGGCGACACCTTAAAGAGGACATCAATCTTCCTCTTCCTTCCTCATTTGCCTTTCAGCGTTGAGGAGAGATATCATTTGTGGTCTTTTGCTCTTCTGTTGTCCCCTGCTGTTATGTTTCTAATATTCCATCAATTCATTTTTTGCTTTTCTGTTGGCCCCTGCTGTTATGTTTCTAATATTCCATCAATCCATTTTTTTGCTTTTTCTGTTGGCCCCTGCTGCTGTTATGTTTCCTAGTGTTTCTAGTATTCCATCAATCCATCTTTTAGTTCTTCTGTTGGCCTCTACTGCTGTTATGTTTCTAATATTCCATCAATCCGTCTTTTAATTCTTCTGTTGGCCTCTACTGCTGTTATGTTTCTAATATTCTATCAATCCATCTTTAGCTCTTCTATTGGTATCTACTGCTGTTATGTTTCTAATATTTCATCAATTCATCTATAGCTCTTCTACTACCGACGTTCGGACAACCTGTGTTCGATTCCCGCTGGGAGCAGTGTGAGTTGTACTCGGGGTTGAAAAAAAATACCCCCACGGTCAACCCAGCCGTTGGCAGAAATGGGTACCAGGGTATTACCCTGGGAGGTGAGGAATGTTGCTTCGCATCTGAGTTTCGATGCTTGAGGCGACACTATACAGAAATCTCCGAACATTTCTGGATAGGCGGCCGAGCACATATGGGTGGAAACTCGCGTGCTAAGACGCTGGTTCAAGTCTCGTACTTTACCTTACCTGTCTTCTGTTGGCCTCTACTGCTGTTATGTTTCTAATATTCCATCAATCCATCTTTTTCGTGGTCGGCCCTTGAGTTCCGTGTTCCCGCAATGTTTTATAAAAAGCTCGTTGTATTGTGTTTTTGCATTTCTGTCTTGTGGCCCGACCTCTGCTGTTGTTGATATACTCTGTATCAAGAATTATTCCGAGCTTGTTATCTCAGTTCTTCATTTCTGATCTTATCTCTCAGGTGAGAGAGGAAATGTCATGTCAGGTGGGCAGTCAATTCGATCAGAAGTGTTGCGAAAAATAATGTGATGGGTATCTGAGTTAATGTAATAAACATAACAGCAAAAAATATGGACTAGATATGAATATCAAAAGACTAAAACTATGATCATAAACAAAGAAAATTCTCAAGGCCTACAAGCAAATATCACAGTTCAAGGAATACATATGGAGACAGTTCAGAGCTACAACTACCTGGGACATACTATAACCAATGATGGGAAATGTACATCCGAAATAAACAAAAGAATAGGAATGGCAAAAAGTAATTTTAATGCCATGAAAAATATATTAACATCAAAACAAATAACACCAGGGCTAAAACTAAGAATAGCAAAATGTTACATCTTCTCAATATTCCTGTATGATGAAGAAACATGGACATTAGACTAGAAAACAGAACAGAAAATTGAAACCTTTGAAATGTGGATTTCTAGAAGAATAGGTAGAATTGGATGAAAGAAAGAAAACAAATGAAGTTTTAAAACAACTAAAAATGAAAAGAGAACTACTAAACACAATTAGACCAAGACAAATGACATTTTTGGGGCATGTTAAAAGACACAACAGCCTAATAAAAGTAATATTGGAAGGGAAAATACAAGGTAAAAGAAGCAGAGGCAAACCAAGACTAACATGGACGAGTAACATCAAAAGATTGACAAATCAACCTATGACAATCTGCGCCATCAAAGCAAGAGACAGAGTGAAATGGCGCTCCATGGTAGCCAACCTTCGATGCAGAGACGGCACTCAATGATTATGATGAGCTTAGTTGGCCGTGTGCTCTAACGTTTGTTTCTCGTGGCAATGTGCTGAACCGCGGAGTACGGGTCCGACCCTGCTTTGGACAATCTATTGTTTGTTTGCTTTGTATTTCTGTTATTGATTATTTGTGATTTTTTTTTTTCCGAGTGTTGTAAACATACATGTTCCCCATGAACCTATTCGCTTCCGCGAAGTTTAGTTATTTAAGTTTATTTATTATTATTGAAGTTTAGTTTATTTATTATTATTATTGAAGTTTAGTTTATTTATTATTATGATTATTATTGAAGTTTAGTTTATTTATTATTATGATTATTATTGAAGTTTAGTTTATTTATTATTATGATTATTATTGAAGTTTAGTTTATTTATTATTATGATGATTATTATTGAAGTTTAGTTTATTTATTATTATGATTATTATTGTTGAAGTTTAGTTTATTTATTATTATTATTGAAGTTTAGTTTATGTATTATTATTGAAGTTTAGTTTATGTATTATTATGATTATTATTGAAGTTTAGTTTATTTATAAGTATGATTATTATTGAAGTTTAGTTTATTTATTATTATGATTGAAGTTTAGTTTATTTATTAGTATGATTATTATTGAAGTTTTGTTTATTTATTATTATGATTATTATTGAAGTTTAGTTTATTTATTAGTATGATTATTATTGAAGTTTAGTTTATTTATTATTATTATTGAAGTTTAGTTTATTTATTATTATTATTGAAGTTTAGTTTATTTATTATTATGATTATTATTCAAGTTTAGTTTATTTATTATTATGATTATTATTGAAGTTTAGTTATTTATTATTATGATTATTATTGAAGTTTAGTTTATTTATTATTATGATGATTATTATTGAAGTTTAGTTTATTTATTATTATGATTATTATTGTTGAAGTTTAGTTTATTTATTATTATTATTGAAGTTTAGTTTATGTATATTATTGAAGTTTAGTTTATGTATTATTATGATTATTATTGAAGTTTAGTTTATTTATAAGTATGATTATTATTGAAGTTTAGTTTATTTATTATTATTATTGAAGTTTAGTTGTAGTATGATTATTATTGAAGTTTAGTTTATTTATTATTATTATTGAAGTTTAGTTTATTTATTAGTATGATTATTATTGAAGTTTAGTTTATTTATTATTATTATTGAAGTTTAGTTTATTTATTATTATGATTATTATTGAAGTTTAGTTTATTTATTATTATGATTATTATTTAAGTTTAGTTTATTTATTATTATGATTATTATTGAAGTTTAGTTTATTTATTATTATTCTTGAAGTTTAGTTTATTTATTATTATGATTGAAGTTTAGTTTATTTATTAGTATGATTATTATTGAAGTTTAGTTTATGTATTATTATGATTATTATTTAAGTTTAGTTTATTTATTAGTATGATTATTATTGAGGTTTAGTTTATTTATTATTATTATTGAAGTTTAGTTTATTTATTATTATTATTGAAGTTTAGTTTATTTATTAGTATGATTATTATTGAAGTTTAGTTTATTTATTATTATTATTTTGAAGTTGAGTTATTACATGTCGAAAATATTGTGACTCTTATAATTCAATACAACATAGAAGGTGAAGGCCTGGGAGTCATGACCTATAACCTTATATTCTTCCCCTCTTCCCCTGTATGTCCCGAGTGCCAAAAAAGAACTCAAACACTTGCTCGATGGGCTTCTTATTCTAAGAAATAGAGTGTCACCGGCTGCGAAGCTCAATATAAAGAATTCCTTTTCGTGCAAGTCAAATGTGTGGGCCACTAAAGAAACTTTTCGAAAAAAAATCGAAAGTTTTGAAATTACAAAAACTATTTTCAAAAACTCATTTAATCTCCGATCCTGCAAACCCTTTTTGGTGTCCGGTGTTTTGAAACTCTTGAGCACTCCCACAATCACACTTCTCTCGATCCGCCTCTGATTGTCAGTATGCCCCGATTCGCGCGGCAAAAGCCTGACGTGTTTACTCTAGCAATAAAAAAAAAATATTGATTATCGATTACCGATCACTGATCATCTTATACCTGAGGGTATGCTGCCCGCCTAGACAGGTAAAAATACCTGAATGACGTCATCGTTTTCGTTGACTTTTCTTGGCGCTGATGATATGGGCGTTTATAGCAACGGTAAACAGTGTACATTAAAGTACCGTAAACTACAGTGTAGGTTAAATACAAAAATACAAATTTTCAACTCCAATGTTAAGTCAGTCCTTTTATATGGCTGTGAAACATGGAGAACAACACAATTGACAATCATGAAGATACAGACTTTCATTAATTAGCTTACGCAGAATAAAAGGATGGAAATGGCAGGACAAAATCACTAACATAGAATTATAGAAATGTACCAGGCAAATACCAGTGGATAAAGAGATACAGCGAAGATGATGGCGTTGGATAGGACACACACTACGGAAGCCAACTGAGAGTATTACACAACAGGACCTTTTTTGGAATCCCCAGGTGAAAAGACAAAGAGGTAGACTAGGAAATTCTTGGAGAAGACAGACAGAAGCAGAGATGAAGATGATGGGGAAGACATGGAATGATCTTAAAGAATGGCAAAAAACAGAACGACTTGGAAAATATTTGTTGAAGACCTGTGCTCCAGAGGGAGCTGAAAGGTAGAAGAAGACGAAACAGTGTACATTACACAGCTGCTAGTTTCAGATGGAATAGTAGCACTTTAGTTCTATCTCAAAGTAACATAATCTAAGTTAACCTGTTGCAGACCTCTCATAGGTCAATCATAGTCAGAAACGAGAAACTCAGTGGCCGGGTAAGAAGACTTATCAACCAACACAGACTGGAGTCGTCAGTCGCTGGACGCTGCGGGACTTGCTGAGGAGGGGATCTGAGCACCTATGGGCATGTTCGGAGTGCCATGATGATGACGCGCTAATAACTCAATAACTCATATGTAAACAAACTATACCAAAAGATATTCATTGTCTTAACAATTGTGTTGCGTTAACAGTCGCACACAGAAAAAGACATGAAAGAAAGAAAGTAAGGGGAAAAAAAAAAGAAAGAAAGAAAGGGGAAAAAAAGAAAAAAAAAAAGAAAGAAAAAAAGAAAGAAAGAAAAAAAAGAAAGAAAGAAAAAAAAGAAATGGAAACAAAGAGAATAAGAAAAGAAAGAAAGCAGGGAAAATAAAGAAAATAAGTAAGAGAAGACAAAAATGAAAGAAAGAAAGAAAAGAAGAAAGTAAGGAAACAAAAGAAACAAGAGAGAGATGGAAGAAAATGGAAATAAAGAAAGAAAAAAAAAGAAATTAAAGAAAGAAAGAAAGTAAGTAAGGTAAAGAAAGAAAGAAAGATAGAAAGAAAAGGAAAGAAAAAAGAAAGAAAGAAAAAAAAGAAAGAAAGAAAGAAAAAAGAAAGAAAGAAAGAAAGAAAGAAAGAAAGAAAGAAAGAAAGAAAGAAAGAAAGAAAGAAAAGAAAAAATAAGAAAAGGAAAGAAAGAGAGTATGAAAAGAAAGAACGAAAAAAAATAAAAGAAATAAAAAAGGAAAAGAAAGAAAAAAAGGAAAAGAAGAAAGAAAAGAATGAAAGAAAGGAATGAAAGAAAGAAAAGAAAGAAAGAAAGAAAAGAAAGAAAAGAAGGAAAGAAAAGAAAGAAAGAAAGAGAGTATGAAAAGAAAGAAGAAAGAAAAAAGAAAGAAAAAGGAAAGAAAGAAAGAAAGAAAGAAAGAAAGAAAGAAAGAAAGAAAGAAAGAAAGAAAGAAAGAAAGAGCCCTGTCACACAACTATGTGACCTATAGAGTAAACAATGTAACAGCTCATATCTTTGACAAATTCTCGGCACTTAGGACGCTATGGACATAACTGCACCATTCTCAGGACAAAGAAATTCACATAATTCCGTCGGTTCCGATTTTACCATACCAATGTCCCGTTTTTGTCCCACCAATGTCCCATTTTTGTCATCGCAAAATGTCCTGTTTTTGTCTCAATGAAATATGGTCTGCCGAATCAAAACTGAAAAATAGTTTTTGGGAATCCCTGTGTTGGTAATGACGTGTCCAAGAACTTTGATCTTGCCTTCTTCCCTGAGCGATTTTCTCTATCTATCTATCTTTCGTTCGCCTGAAGTATTGTCTATATCTGCAATGTCGTTTCCTGTATAAATTTTACTGTCTTTTGTAATTCTTGCAGTGGCCCATATAGTTTTGTCTGTAGTGTTGTATCTATGGGCCAATGGATTTTCCTCAGTCTACTATATTCAGTGCAGTCTTGAAGTATGTGTTCAGCAGTCTGGGGTGCCTGTCCACATGTACAAGTAGTTGATGTGCCGATCTTGAATTTTGTATACATGTGACTATGGAGTCGATTGTGTCCTGTTCTTAGGCGTATAATGATAACTTGTTCATATCTATTCATATTATGAAAGGCATCCTGATTTGGGGCTTGTGGTCCTCTGATTGATTTGATTATCTGTTTCTTATGATGGTATGTAACTGGTGTATCTAGTTGTGTGCCTGTTGAACCTTCCTTTGCCAACTGATCTGCTTTCTCATTTCCTGGTATTCCACAGTGAGACGGGATCCACTGCAGGGCAACCCTGTGGTGCTTGCAGAGTTCAGTCAATAAGGTCTGCAGATGGGGTAATTTTCTGGATTGTAGTGCCTGGAGTACTGATCTTGCATCTGTCAAAAACACTACAGGCTGTGGGCTAAGATTACTGTTCAGCAGTTTTTCTATTGCCAACTTTATTGCTTGTATTTCTGCATCATAATTGTGACAATATTTCCCTGTTGCTATTTTATCCATATCCCTAGTGTTATTTGGGTACTCTATATATGCACCTGCTCCCCCATTCTTTACTGCATTCTGTGCTGATCCATCTGTGTACACACGAATCCATAGGTCTTGTGGGTATTCTTCATCCAGGAAACTGAGAGCTATTGTTTTTCGCTGTAGACTATTTTGTTCCTCTTTGTCAACTATTCCTTTCACTTCTGTCCGTATTTGAACTGATAATCCTGATTCATCTGTCCAGGGAGTCTGTTCTGGTATGGGCAGAAGGGTTTAACAACTCTTGGCATGTCTGGTGTTTGTCTACTAATACGCTTGGCTTGGTGGATAAAGCTGCTTCTCTTAAGTCGTCCCAATGCAAGATTTTGGAATCTGTCCTTCATTGGATGTCTCGGCATGCATACACATTTTTCTGCCTGTATCAGCACCTTTGTGTCCCTCCGTTCTCTCAGTGCTGGTATCCTCCACAATTTCTCCATCTCCAATATTGGTGTTGATTTCATTGCTCCTGTGATGACCCTAAGTGCCTGGTTTTGTACTTTATCCAGTTCTTGCAATGTGGTGTTTGATGCTGAGCACCATGCGGATGATCCATATTCTAAATGTGGGCGTATACTCTGTTGGTAAACTTTACTGAGTATTTTCCCACTCGCACCCCATGTGGTTCCACACAACTTTCTTAGAATAGCCAATTTTCTCCTTGCTTTTTGGGTTGCCTTATTTATCTGCTGTTTCCAAGATAGTTTGTTATCAAATGTAACTCCGAGATATGTAGCTTGTATGTCTTCTTTCACAGGCTCATTGTTTATGTAGATGGCTCCTGCTTTTTGTTTTGGGGAGAGTGTGAAAAGTGTAGTACTGCATTTGTCTGTATTGATGCTGATACACCATCTATTTGTCCATGAATTCAGTGCATTCATAGCTCTTTGTAGCAATTTGGAGGCCACTGTTGCATACTCCTCTGTGCACCACATTACCAAGTCATCTGCATACATTGCCACTTTGATGCCATGTGGTAGTTCAGTAACTAGGTCATTGATGTAGATCAGAAAAAGTGTTGGAGATAGTACCCCTCCTTGTGGAACGCCCTGGCGCAATAAGACCTTCTTACTCTTAAGACCATCCAGTTGCACTCTGGCTCTCCTGTTATGCAGGTATGCTTTGACCCATTTGTACATCCTGCCATTTACTCCATAATTTCTCAGTTTCTTCAGAAGCCCTTCCTTCCATACCTTATCAAATGCTTTCTTTAGGTCTATCCATGCTGCTAGTACCAGTTTCTTTTCTTGAAACGCATCTTCGATTTCCTGGGAAAGATAGGTTGCTTGATCTTCGGTAGAGTAACACTGTCTAAAGCCTGCTTGTTGTGGGACAAGGAGATTTTCACTTTCCAGGTACCACTGCAGTCTGAGATTGATTATACGTTCCATTGTTTTACACAAACAGCTTGTAAGGCTGATTGGTCTATAGCTGGATGTCATTGAACTATCTTTTCCTGGCTTTAGTAATGGTATCATAATTGCTTCTCTCCATGCCTGTGGCACTCTACCTGTGATCCAGCAAATGTTGTAGATCTGCAGTAGTTTTGCTTTAGCTGCAGTTCCCAAGTTCTTAATCATTTCATTGGACACTCCATCATTGCCTGGTGACTTTTTCATTTTAATTTGGATATTGCCAGCTCTAGCTCTCTTTGTGTAATGGGTGTTTCCATGACTTCATGTGTGGTCTCTTCTTGTCTTGCATTTTGTTGTTTTAGACGGGTCTCTTGTCGTTTTTCTAGGCTAATTTCAATATTATTGTCATTTGCAAAGGAGTCTGCAAAGTAATTTGCTGCATGTTTACCTGTTAGAATGTTTCCATCCTTCTTCAGTGTAATTTTGGTGTTCCTTTCTGTACCCTCATCATTCAGCTGTTTTACAAGCTTCCACACTTTTCTTGTGTCTCGTTCAAGATTCAAGGACTCTGTTTTCTCTTTCCAGCTTCTCCGTCTGGCTTGTAGTTTAGCCTGTTGAAATTTGGCTTTAGCATGCTGGTAGTTGTTGTGGTGTTCTTGGCAAGGGTTATTTTCTGCTTGCTTTCGAGATGTTTCCATGTCATTGTGCAGTTCCTCTAGTTCACTACTCCAGTATGGTTTGTAGTGTTTCCGTGCCCCTCTAGGTATTGTTTCACTGGCAGCTTGTATTATTAGTCTACTGAATTCATCAACTATTTTGTTGATGTCTCTATCTGTATTTATATCTTTAGTCAGTACACTGGTGTAGTGTTGATACATTTTCCAGTCTGCCTTTTGTAATTCCATCTGGAGAGAGTGCTGCTCTCCCTGATGGCCTCATTTTGCACCACTAAAAAGACTGGTCGGTGGTCGCTGCCTCCAAGTTGTTTCCCAACAATTCGTGTGATATTCCAATCCAGGTCTGGTGAATGGAAAGCAAGGTCTGGTGTAGATGTGGTATGCCATGATCTGGAGTAGAATGTTGGTGGATCTGTTGCCTGGTTTAATAGTATAAGCCCATTGTCATCCTGCCAATTTTCAAGCTCTTCACCTCTCTTGTCCATATGTTCATAGCCCCAGCTCTGTGAGTGGCTGTTAAAGTCTCCACATACAATTATTCTTTCTTTTAATGTAATTGTGTCTAGTGCTAGTGGGCGGTCACTCGGACAGTAGTAGTTAAGTAGATGGAAGTCTGTATTTCCTGTCCTGAGGCGCAGTATTTGATATTCCGCCCCATCCATATACACTTCAATCTGACATGCATTAATGTTGTTCCTTACAAGAGTCAGTATTCCACCCTTTTGTCTATTTATTCTGTCAGATCGGTAGCACTGGTATCCCCTAATCTTCAAGGCTATGTCGTTGTTTAGATGGGTTTCCTGCAAACAGCATATGCTTATTTGTTCTTCATGCAGGATATTTTCTAATTCTATCTTTTTACTGTACCCATCTCTTTTGCTGTTGATGCCTTCAGCATTCCAGTGCATTATTTTTAGTGGTCTTATTTTGGATTGGCCAGTAGCTCTATTCTCTCGCCCCCTGACTCCACAGGGCGGTTGAGAAGGACATCCAGTAATAGAGGTTGGGCCCTTTCGAGGCTGAGGGCCCGGCGCTGCACCTGCCTGAGTGCCCATCACAGGGCGAGTGCCATATCGATTTGCGGTTATAGACATACTTCCATATGCGTTGAGTGCGTGGCATCCTGATTGTTGTGCGCCTTTTGGCTGGTTGCCTCCGACTTCAGCACTTGAACTTGCTAGAGCAGACTGTGGTCTTGCTCGGTTGTAGGAAGGCCTGGCCAGTCTTAGTTTTCAGTCCCTGGTGACTGTTAAGCCCCATCCCCACGACAAGGAGCTGGCCTTGATGAGGAGCGATTTTCTCTCTTTCATAAGCTGAATCAACGCCTGTGAAGTTTGTCAAACGAGACATAACCATCGAAGACCGCACATTCTGACACGGTAGGAAATGCTAATGAAGTAATTCGTTTCTTTGTAATGACAGCCGTCACTTTTTAAATGGTTCTTTAAACGCAATTGTATGGACAGATCAAAACCGGGAGAATATAGAGAGAGATAGTCATCTGCAGCACACACGATAGTTCCCTGCTACGCATTTATATGCACAAATATTAAAACAGGTCAATGAATTTAAATATCTGTGAACATTGTTAACCTCAGATGGTAGATGTACAACGGAGGTGAGATACAGAATGGCTCAGGCAAAAGCAGCTTTCCAAAAAAAATGAGGAAGATACTATGCAATCCATTTTTGACAATTGAAACAAGAAAAAGAGTTCTTAAATGTTATGTAGAGCCAGTCTTAACATATGGATGTGAATCAGGAACAATAAAACAACAGATAAGATAAAAAAAAAAAAAAAAAAAAAAAAAAAAAAAAAAAAAAAAAACATATGGATGTGAATCAGGAACAATAAAACAACAGATAAAAAAAAAATCACTGGAGTCTGTAGAAATGTGGTTTTACAGAAGAATGTTGAGAATACAATGGACAGCTCAGAAGAGTAATGAAAATGTTATGAAAGAGGTCAAAGCAATAAGAGAGCTAATTTCAAGTATTAGGAAGAAACAATTATTTTTTAGCTATGCAATGAAAAGAAAACAGCTGGAATATATTGTGACAAAATATATATTAGGTGGGAAAATTGATGGAAGAAGAAATAGAGGGAAGCAAAGAGAAAATATACCTTTAACAGACAGATTAAGAGAATGGTTTGGCAGGTCAACAACAGAAATGATAACTGTCGAGATCGAAAGTTATGGAGAAATATGATAAACTACGCCAGCAGGCCTGGTAACTGATGATGATGATGACGACACATTTATTAATGCATCAGAAGGTGTCAGTTTACAACCTCAAGCTTCACTCAGAAAAAATATCCACACGCGAAGAAAATAAACTTTGAAGTTAGATCACGTGTAAGACAGGGGTACGTAATATCCCCCCTACTGTTTATTACATACATGGACTATATATGCAAGTTAGCCAACCCATCAGAAACAGAGGAGATCAGAGAGCTTTTATTTGCAGACGATCAGGTATTAATACATGGAAAAACAGAAGACATACAAGAACACTTAAATAGACTACACCACAGGCACAAAATACAAGATGAAAATCAACATCAACAAAACAGAAATCATGAATATCGCTAAACAGAAACAGAACATCAACATAACTATAAGACGGTAGACAACTAAAACAAGTGGAGGAATTTAAATACGTAGGAAGTCTAGAGACAAACGACAATTCTCAAACAGCAGAAATAGACTCAAGATACAATAAAGCTTTACAAATTATTTGACAGCTATCACCACTACTGTCCAACAAGGAAATAAATCTAGCGGCAAAACGGGCACTATACAATACAATTTTCATCCCAATGTTGTGCTACCAATGCCAGACCTGGACCCTAGATTCAAGAACAATAAGTAAAATAACCTCTAATGAGATCAAATGTATTAGACGAATGACAGGAAACAGTCTGAGAGATAAGGTCAAAAATGAAGAACTGAGAACAAAAGCTAGGAATAATCCCCGACATAGAATATATAAAAAAAAAAATAACAGATAAAATGGTATAGCCACGTGACAGGGTACAAAGATAAAAACACAACACAACGAGCCTTCAATAAACGTTGCGAGAACACCAGTGCCAAGGGTCGACCACAAAATGATGGATTGACGGAATATTAGAAACACAAGGAAACATAACAGCAGCAGAGGCAAAGAGAAGAACAAAAGATCGCAAATTATATCTCTCCTCGACGCTGAAAGGCAAATGAGGAAGGACCAAGGAAGAAAATAAAGTAAAATAAAAAAAATTGCCATATTACTAACCGTCAGAACAACAACTAAATTCCTTACGGATTTCAATGTTCTCTGCACTCTTTCATTCCTAATTATATTTCTGATACTATATCCTTACCTTTGTGCAACTATAACTTTACATTTCTACCATTATAACATTATATTTCTACTACTATAACCTTACATTTCTACTGCTACTATAACCTTACATTTCTACTACTATAATCTTACATTTTTACTGCTACTATAACCTTACATTTCTACTACTATAACCTTACATTTCTACTACTATAACCTTACATTTCTACTACTATAATCTTACATTTCTACTACTATAGTCGTACATTCTACTACTATAATCTTACATTTCTACTACTCTAACTCTTACATTTCTGCTACTATATTCTTAAATTTCTACTACTATAATCTTACATTTCTACTACTATAATCTTACATTTCTACTACTCTAACCCTTAAATCTGAAACAAGTGCAACGTTTCAAATACTTGGGCACAATAATAACATCAGATTGGAGATGCACCACAGAAATAAAAAGCAGAATAGCTGAGGCCAAAATAGCATTTCAGAAAATGAAAAATATCGTATGCAAATAATCTATGTCAATAAAAATGAGAAAGAGAGTTCATCGGTGCTATATAGAACCAATTCTGACCTATGGAAGCGAATCATGGACAGTAGACAAACAAATGAAAAGACGATTAGAGGCCACAGAGATGGGATTTCTCAGAAGAATGTTGAAAGTTCCCTGGACAGCTAAAAAGACAAATGAGGAAGTTCTCAAAGAGGCCAACACAAAAAGGGAGCTCTTAAAAAACACCAGAAAGAAGCAATCAACATTTTTCGGGCACATCATGAGAAGAGGAAAGTTGGAATACTTGGTTACAACTGGCAAAATAAAAGGAAAGAGAGATCGCGGGCGACAAAGAGAAAAAATACTGGATAGCTTGGTGTCATGGCATGGAAAACAGTCAACAACAGAACTGATACGATGCACTGTAGATAGAAGATTGTGGAGGGACATGATCACCTACGCCAACCGGTATGGCACATGATGATGATGACGAACCCTTACATTTCTACTAATTTAACCTTAACATTTTTGCTACTATAACCTTACATTTCTACTACTATAATTCTTACATTTCTGTTACTTTTCCCCAAACAAATGACGTACATCTTAATTACATTACTACTGTTATACCCTTACATTTCCTCTACTATATCCCTAAGAAATGACTGACAAGAAGATAATAAACATTACTACTGCTATACCCTTATATTACCTCTACTATATCAATAAGAAATGACTGACAAGAAGATCATAAACATTACTACTGCTATACCCTTACATTACCTCTACTATATCCCTAAGAAATAACTGACAAGAAGATAATAAACATTGCTAAATGGGATAACATTTATAATCGTCATTTAAAAGAAAAAAAAGCTGACTTCTCTTGATGTGTAATTGTAATGTCAAAATATCAAACAGTCCGGGGTTCATTTTCATCTTAAAGAGACTTGCTAGTTGACACGTGATCCCACGCAACAGATTGCTGGGTCATATCTCTAGCCCTCTCTGTTTAGTGAGATTCTATATCTCCTTCTTAAACTTGTATGTGATTTCATGCATTTCCCCACAAGAAATAAACAAAAGCCTTGTGTACTCACGCGTTCTTGCATGACAAACTTCATCATGATTGTGTCCCCTGTCTCTGTCTGAAGCGGAAACTGGAGCTCTTATCCACGCCCACTAATCTCTTGCGTCACTGAGGCCCTCGGAGTTGCAGTTTCGAGTTTACTGACCAGGAGGAAATAAAAAAAAAAAAAACAATGAATCATAAACATTTATCAATTAAAAGACTCTAAACATAAACATACCTTCATTAAAAGACTCCAACCATAAACAATCTTTGATTTACAAAACACGAATGATAAACATTTCTTGCTTTTAAAAACACCAAGCACAAAAATGTCTTGATATAAAAACACTGACCAGGGTGTCCGGTTAGCGCAATCGATAGGCGGTTGGCTTACCACGGCAACAGCCGGGGTTCGTACCCTGGCGATGACACCTGGGTTTTACTAATTCCCTAAAAATTAGTACCTCTGAAGTCGGAGTAAATCTGCCTGCATGGCGAGGGGCATCCTGTAATGGGATAAAACAGACTTTACACGCAAATTCAGTCCCACAAAATTGAGTGGGTGGGACTTCGTCAGAGGTCAAAGCTGACGAAAGCGAACGAACGAACGAACACTGACCATAAACATTCTTTGATTAAAAAATACAAACCATAAACATTCCTTCATTAAAAGACGCTAACCATAAACATTCTTTGATTTACAGAACACGAACCATAAATATTCGTAGAGTAAAAAAAATACTAACCATAAACATTCTTTGATTTAGACCATAAATATTCCTTGAGTAAAAAAAATACTAACCATAAACATTCCTGACAAAAAGGAAAACTCGAACCGTAAACATTTTTTTTGGCAGAACATAAAATGTGAACCGTAAACATTTCGGGCTAGGAAATAGAAGTATACAAACATTAATGTCAAGCAAATATATAGAACAACAACAACTTAAATGGTTTGGCCACCTGGTCAGAATGATTCCTCACCAATCACCATCAAGGGCGCTCTTCTCGAGAATACACGGAAAAAGACCAAGAGGAAGACCCAGAAGAAGATGGATAGATGCAGTGATAGAGACATGTAACAACAAAGGAAAATCACTAATTCAGACAGTTCGAGCAGCTCAAGAACGACAAATGATATAAACCACGACACCTTTTAGGTATCAGTGACAAGAGAAAAGAAGAAGATGGATAGATGCAGTGACAGAGACATGTAACAACAAAGGAAAATCACTAATTCAGACAGTTTGAGCAGCTCAAGAACGACAAATGATATAAACCACGACACCTTTTAGGTATCAGTGACAAGAGAAAAGAAGAAGATGGATAGATGCAGTGACAGAGACATGTAACAACAAAGGAAAATCACTAATTCAGACAGTTTGAGCAGCTCAAGAACGACAAATGATATAAACCACGACACCTTTTAGGTATCAGTGAGAAAGAGAAAAGTAGAAGATGGATAGATGCAGTGATAGAGACATGTAACAACAAAGGAAAATCGCTAATTCAGACAGTTCGAGCAGCACAAGAACGACAAATGATATAAACCACGACACTTTTTAGGTATCAGTGAAAAGAGAAAAGAAGAAGATGGATAGATGCAGTGATAGAGACATGTAACAACAAAGGAAAGTCACTAATTCAGACAGTTCGAGCAGCTCAAGAACGACAAATGATATAAACCACGACACCTTTTAGGTATCAGTGAGAAGAGAAAAGAAGAAGATGGATAGATGCAGTGATAGAGACATGTAACAACAAAGGAAAGTCACTAATTCAGACAGTTCGAGCAGCTCAAGAACGACAAATGATATAAACCACGACACCTTTTAGGTATCAGTGAGAAAGAGAAAAGAAGAAGATGGATAGATGCAGTGACAGAGACATGTAACAACAAAGGAAAATCACTAATTCAGACAGTTCGAGCAGCTCAAGAACGACAAATGATATAAACCACGACACCTTTTAGGTATCAGTGAGAAAGAGAAAAGAAGAAGATTGTCAAGCAAGAAGGAAGGAATTGGAACTAAAACCGGTATTGGAATACCGGTCAATATGACGGATAGGCGGCAAGAATAATTGAGGCTCAGTCTGAAAAGTGTTCTTTGTTGCAGTTTCCTCATATTCCAAGTCCGGCTTGCTGCAGGAGCTACCGAATTTAGTGCTCTGTGCACACCGTGAGCTGTGTGTTTCATCCGGATTGTGTTTCAATATTCCGATTGCTTAAGATGAATGGTGATATCATATGACGAAGGATAGTTCAGCTGCGTTCACTTTCGGTGCTGATACACCTTATGTCTTTTGGTATGTGCTGTGGCTGCTATGATGGGGACTACAACTACCTTTCTTTGTTTGGGCGATGAGTTAGTAACTCGGATGATTTCAATGGTACGGACGGTTGAACAATTATGGATTTTAATTCGTTTGCAGTGTAACCGGGGCGTTCCATAACCATAAATACATATAAAACGATAACTGCCATATTGAGCTATTGAGTTATTTGCGGGTCATCATCATTGCACTCCGAACAGGTCCATAGGTGCTCAGATCCCCTCCTCAGCAATTCCCTCAGTGTCCAGCGACTGACGACTCTAGTTCTATGTTGGTTGATAAGTCTTCTTGCACGGCCACTAAGTTTCTCATTTCTGGCTGTGCCCATCTTAACTCCCATTTCCATCATCCGAAGAAGTGACGTGGATCTGTGTTTGTCGAGGTCCTGTGCTCTTCCCACATCTGGAGGGTATTGATGATGTCCGCCCGATCCATTGGTTACCCGTCCTCAACGACAGCGCAGCTAGCCAACCTGTCCGCTCTCTCATTTCCCCGTACTCCCGCATGTCCAGGGACATAGACTAAGGTGACCTTACGTATTTTGTATTTCTGCAATGACTCTACCCATTGCATGCGTACAGAGCCCGCCTCCACTTTTTTTTATCATGCTCATCGAATCACTCAGTATACATGCGTGGGTGTAGTCTTGTGACTCTAACCATTTGAATGCCTTGGTCACTGTCATCACCTCCATTGTCATGCTACTTGTGGTCATGACGTCTGCACCACTGTCTTCTTTGACTATTCTGCCTGCCGAGCGTGCTGTAAATGCCCATGCACTTCTTTGGTGTCGTCTTACAGATCCGTCTGTATAGATGACTGCATCTTTCTCATCGGTGTTATCGCTGATGAGATCGTTGACCTCAGCATTAACCACGGCCGGGTTCTGTTCCCTACTTTTCCTGTCGAGTGTGACAATACATGAGAAAGTTCCCTTGAATGACATAGGCACCGGTATCCACTCCTCAACAACGCTGATATTGGTAAGCCCACGGACCTGTTTGATGACATCTTCTGCTCGACCCACCCATGATTTGCCTCTTTTTAGCCTGGCACCTTTCTCTGTGTTGAGCACGTGGTGCAATGGATGCTCTGTATCTGTACTAATCTACAGGTATGCTCGTGCTCTCCAGATCTTAATTCCGTCGTCCATGGTTGGAAAGTCAAGAAGATACCTCATTGCTACACAGGGAGGGTCCCTTGTACATCCAGGATAATGCGCATGGCTTCATTTTGTATTTTCTCCAGTCTATCAATTTGAGTCGTACTGACAGTAAAAATTGCCAGGGCATACTGGATTGGTGCGAGGACTAGACCCTGGAACAGAAGAGTAAGTAACCTCTGCTCGATGTTGGCAGCTGCCATGACCCTCAAGGCGGCTAATCCTTTGCGGGATTTTGTTATCACATGGTCGACGTGGTCCCGAAAACACAGGCAGCCATCAAACTTAACGGCTATATATATAAATGCATTAATAATATGAAACGATATCAGCCCTATATATAAAAGCACCAATAAATATAAAACAATAACATTCATATATATAAATTGAAGTAGTAACTCAACTGAGGAGTGTGAATAAACAACTCGGTATAAACATATAGATAATAATGGGCAACGGCTGTGTCAAATGAAATAACAAATACCCAGCAAATTGAAAGAAGAAAATAAAAGAACCAGTACTGAACCATGTCAACATTATAAAATGTCTGGATTAATTCAATCAATCAAATAATCAATCAAATAGTTAATCGACGACAATCCGATTTCTTTTGGGATGACAGACCACTAGCAAGGTCTCTCCATGTTTAATTGAATCGATATATCATCTTCATTTTACAACAGGGGACTGGTTGGTCTCGAGGCAGAGAGGTTGTGGGTTCAAATCCCGGCTGCACCGGTTGAGATTTTTATTTATGATTTCTCTCGGCGGCAACGCACCCTGGTCAGAACAGCGGTTTGTTTCCTGTCATTCGTCTAAAACATTTCACCTCCGTAGAGGTCATTGTTCTTGTTGTTCTTTTTGTTCTTATTGTTCTTGTTGTTCTTGATGTTCTTATTGTTCTTGTCGTTCTTATTGATCTTGATGTTCTTGATGTTTTTGTTTTTCTTGATGTTCTTTATGTTCTTATTGTTCTTATTGATCTTGATGTTCTTGATGTTTTTGTTTTTCTTGATGTTCTTATTGTTCTTATTGTTCTTGTTGTTCTTGTTATTCTTATTGTTCTTGATGTTCTTGATGTTCTTTTTGTTCTTATTGTTCTTATTGTTCTTGATGTTCTTGATGTTCTTGATGTTCTTATTGTTCTTATTGTTCTTGCATGAACTTGATGTCATAAGTGCACATTGTCGTCAATGTTAACACATTCACTCTTTACGCGTTCAGTCAAGCGTGTTACATCTGTGATTTTCATTGAGTCATCTCTGATAGCGGTCAAAAACCGGAGGTTCTGTGTGCACTCTGCGCACGTCGAAAAACTCTTGGCAGAAAAAGGAAGCGGTAAAGTGAAGTAATCGGGCAATAAATAGAGAAGGAAATAAAGAAAGAAGAAAAAGAAAGAAGAAAAAGAAAGACGGAAAGAATGAGAATGGTCGAAAGAAAGAAAGAAAGAAAGAAAGAAAGAAAGAAAGAAAGAAAGAAAGAAAGAAAGAAAGAAGAAAGAAAGAAAGAAAGAAAGAAAGAAAGAAAGAAGAAAGAAAGAAAAGAAAGAAAGAAAGAAAGAAAGAAAGAAAGAAAGAAAGAGTAGATCTAATAAGTAACATCAGTCTCGAATCTGAAAGTTCCTTTCTTGCTTTTGGGACACTATAATGATGCGTTGTTCTTGATTGTTTTCTATTCCAGTGTCACTTTATTGCTTTGTTCGGATCATTGTCCTGCTAGCCTTTGATATTTTTATAGGAAATATGGGGCCAGGAATACACGAACTTGGCATTTTTCACGCCAAATGTGAAATTGAGTTGTTGAGTTATTTGCGGGTCATTATCATTGCACTCCGAACATGTCCAAAGGTGCTCAGATGTTCTCCTCAGCAAGTCCTGCAGTGTCCAGCAACTGACGACTCTAGTTCTGTGTTGGTTGATAAGTCTTCTTACACGTCCACTAAGTTTCTCGTTTCTGGTAGTGTCCAGCAACTGACGACTCCAGTTCTATGTTGGTTGATAAGTCTTCTTACACGTCCACTAAGTATCTCGTTTCTGGCTGTGCCCATCTTAGCTCCCATCTCTTTCATCCGAAGGAGTGACGTGGACTCATGGTTGTCGAAGTATATGTGAAATGTGATGGCTCTCAAGTGGGCAGCTCTCTCGCTAGTCGCCGGAAAGATGCGGGTTATTTTCTCAAAAGTGGTACTTTATGTTGTACCTTCACGACATCACAGACAGTAAGTCGTTCACACAGAAGGCGGACTTGCTTGCTTACGTTTGCCCGATGACTAAAGTATTCTAGAGTATTCCTAGACTGTAGAATTCCTCTTCGTCATCCGTCCTTAAAAGAACGTTAAGTGGACGTGTCTGTTGTGTTGTGGTTTGCAGTATAACTGTTATATTTGCGCCTTTCGGCCCAACACATTCGACTTCAGCACGACATTTTTGAATACCGGGTTGTCTTCCCTCTTCGATCCTGCTCGCTTGGCCAGACTAGACAGGTTAGCCTGTTACTGGAGGCACCACGGAGAGGTGGAGCTGGATGGTTCTGGTTCACCGATCCTGGCGTAAGCCATTAGCTGTGGGTCGCAGACAACTTCCAGCTCTGTTGCTGCGAGGCGCACCTTCGCCTCCAGACGGCGCACTTGACAAAAACATTAACAACAGAACTCTCTTAGCCCTTTGTGCAAGGCCGGTCAATTTTCTCTGTGAAATCAAATCAGGATCTCGAGCAAAAATGTAAAGGCAGTCCTACTCTATAGTTGTGAAACATGGAGAAAAATAAAGAATAGACTCCAACCCTTTATAAACGGATGCACCCGGCAACTTCTTAATAGAGAAAGAACTGCTCAGGAACCAATTGGAATGGTTATCAAGATGAGGAAATGGGATGGATTGGCCGCACATTGGGAAGACACTCAAGTAAATATTGAACCGGAACCCACACGGAATTAGGAGAGTTGAAAGGAGATCTGAAGAACAACCGCTGAGACAGAAGCAATGGCTGCAAGATGAACATAGGCTCAGTTGGAGAAGGTATCACATAACCGGGTTTGTTGGTAGAGTGGTTGCTACCCTTTGCTCCACGGGGAGCTGCAATACGTAAGTCAAGTACCGTGTCTCTGTAGGGAAAGTTCAGCGGCCTAACGTTATATCGACCATATCACCAGTACAATCTGTCTCAAGCCTTTGAATTATATGGGCGCTGAAAAACACTACTCAATTCCTCATACACACTATATGAGCTCCGAGGAAGCACTATTTACGACAATATGAAAGAATTACATTTGTATCTCGACCCAGGGAGCGGCTCATTGTCAACAACTTATTTCAATAACAACAATATTATAATGAAAGTTCTATGGTCTCAATAATTACCCTAAAAAAAGTCTTTGAGTCCGGGCCCTATCTCGCGAGAGAGGTGTGTGCTGTCACTGGCACAGCTTTAATCGCTGCCTGCGCTTGACTGCCTTAATTCTTAGCAACAGGCAAACACAGCCACAACAAACCGGTTCTGTTGTTGTGTTGATAGTTACCCCTAGCAACCACACGTTCGTACTTTATATTGACCGCGGTGCATTATGGGCTGGCTCGTTTAAAAGGTGCGCCTTGCCCTGCTAAATATCATTCTAAAACTTTTACCAGGTACAGCAGTATCTCGTCTACAGTCGTTTAACCTGACCCCAAAATGCGTGAGATTGTGCATCTTCAGGCTGGCCAGTGCGGAAACCAGATTGGTGCCAAGGTAAGTCCTATCAGCATGGCATCGGCATCGCTTTACCTGTTCTGTGTTATCTTGTAATTTACAATTTTTTCCTAAACGCTTAATAGGAAACTTAATAAATGGAATGCTCCAGTAAGACAGAACTGTGGTTTAGCTACTCTACTATCAGCTCAGCTGAACGGAACAAGAAACAATTGTTGAAATTCAAAACAGGTCCTGGTAATGTCCAAGTTTAGCGTCTTTATATTTGGAGTAACGTACCAACTTTAACTTTATGCGGTAGTTTTCTAGTCTGTCATTAAAAGACACCTGAGCTAGGGTTAGGTGTATTATACCCTACTCCTACTCTAGACTTAATCCTAGGTTAGGTATACCATACTCTAGACTTAATCTTAATCCTAGGTTAGGTATACACTAAACTTAATCCTAAACCTGACTGACCAAAAAAAAAAATTAAGTGAGCAAAAACTAAGAGTATTTGATACATTCAATATTCAAATACGTGCAGTCAATCAGGGGACATTACTCGTTTAGCAGAAATACGCTAAACTAGTTCATTACCCGAATTCTAAACTTATAGATTGAAGATTTTTGTCAACGCGTCATATAATGACGAGAGTCAGATGAGTAGCGTCAGTGGTAAAGAGCTGACTCAGAGGTTAGGCGAATGTGAGTTCAATCCCAGCTTTCCATGAGCTTGCTCACTATGATGGGGATGGTAACAGCAACGATACAGGGCACTGGCTACCTCATCTTCAAATTATGTGACCTAGAGAGGTGAAGGGACGAAGAGATAGAGGGAAGCAAAGAAAAAAAATGGGACAGCTAAGAAGAGACGCTCAGGCAAAAGCAGCTTTCCAAAAAAATGAGGAAAATACTATGCAATCCATTTTTGACAATAGAAACAAGAAAAAGAGTTCTTAAATGTTACGTAGAGCCAGTCTTAACATATGGATGCGAGTTATGGACAATAGGACAACAGACAAGAAAATCACGGAGTCTGTAGACATGTGGTTTTACAGAAGAATGTTGAGAATACCATGGACAGCTAAGAAGAGTAATGAAGAGGTTCTGAGAGAGGTCAAAACAAAAAGAGAGCTAATTTCCAATATTAGGAAGAAACAATCATCATTTTATGGCCATGTAATGAGAAGAGAACAACTGAAATATATTGTAACAACTGGAAAAATTGAGGGACAAAGAGATAGAGGGAACCAAAGAGAAAAAAAAATACCAGACAGCTTAAGAAAATGGCTTGGCAGAAGGTCAACAACAGAAATGATAAATAACTGTCGAGATCGAAAGTTGTGAAGAGACATGATCACCTACGCCAGCAGGTCCGGTACTTGATGATGAGAGAGGTGAAATCTAACGCTCCACTCCCATAGAATACAGTTTTGTGTGACACTAATTGAAGACAGTTTTGTGTGACACTAATTGAAGACAGTTTTGAGTGACACTAATTGAAGACAGTTTTGTGTGACACAAATAGAAGACAGTTTTGTGTGACACTAATTGAAGACAGTTTTGTGTGACACTAATAGAAGACAGTTTTGTGTGACACTAATTGAAGACAGTTTTGTGTGACACTAATTGAAGACAGTTTTGTGTGACACTAATTGAAGACAGTTTTGTGTGACACTAATAGAAGACAGTTTTGTGTGACACTAATTGAAGACAGTTTTGTGTGACACTAATTGAAGACAGTTTTGTGTGACACTAATTGAAGACAGTTTTGTGTGACACTAATTGAAGACAGCTTTGTGTGACACTAATAGAAGACAGTTTTGTGTGACACTAATAGAAGACAATTTTGTGTGATACTAATAGAAGACAGTTCTGTGTGACACTAATAGAAGACAGTTTTGTGTGACACTAATAGAAGACAGTTTTGTGTGACACTAATTGAAGACAGTTCTGTGTGACACTAATAGAAGACAGTTTTGTGTGACACAAATAGAAGACAGTTTTGTGTGACACTAATAGAAGACAGTTTTGTGTGACACTAATAGAAGACAGTTTTGTGTGACACTAATAGAAGACAGTTTTGTGTGACACTAATAGAAGACAGTTTTAGTGACACTAATAGAAGACAGTTTTGTGTGACACTAATAGAAGACAGTTTTGTGTGACACTAATAGAAGACAGTTTTGTGTGACACTAATTGAAGACAGTTTTGTGTGACACTAATAGAAGACAGTTTTGTGTGACACTAATTGAAGACAGTTTTGTGTGACACTAATAGAAGACAGTTTTGTGTGACACAAATAGAAGACAGTTTTGTGTGACACTAATAGAAGACAGTTTTGTGTGACACTAATTGAAGACAGTTTTGTGTGACACTAATTGAAGACAGTTTTGTGTGACACTAATTGAAGACAGTTTTGTGTGACACTAATTGAAGACAGTTTTGTGTGACACTAATGGAAGACAGTTTTGTGTGACACTAATTGAAGACAGTTTTGTGTGACACTAATTGAAGACAGTTTTGTGTGACACAAATAGAAGACAGTTTTGTGTGACACTAATTGAAGACAGTTTTGTGTGACACTAATTGAAGACAGTTTTGTGTGACACAAATAGAAGACAGTTTTGTGTGACACTAATTGAAGACAGTTTTGTGTGACACAAATAGAAGACAGTTTTGTGTGACACTAATTGAAGACAGTT
The DNA here is from genome assembly GCA_032433765.1 of Megaustenia siamemsis. Classification (NCBI taxonomy): domain Eukaryota; kingdom Metazoa; phylum Mollusca; class Gastropoda; order Stylommatophora; family Ariophantidae; genus Megaustenia; species Megaustenia siamemsis. The sequence continues at coordinate 11,950,865 of JAVIAB010000104.1, forward strand.
TTGTGTGACACTAATAGAAGACAGTTTTGTGTGACACTAATAGAAGACAGTTTTGTGTGACACTAATAGAAGACAGTTTTGTGTGACACTAATAGAAGACAGTTTTGTGTGACACTAATAGAAGACAGTTTTGTGTGACACTAATAGAAGACAGTTTTGTGTGACACAAATAGAAGACAGTTTTGTGTGACACTAATTGAAGACAGTTTTGTGTGACACTAATAGAAGACAGTTTTGTGTGACACTAATTGAAGACAGTTTTGTGTGACACTAATAGAAGACAGTTTTGTGTGACACTAATAGAAGACAGTTTTGTGTGACACTAATTGAAGACAGTTTTGTGTGACACTAATTGAAGACAGTTTTGTGTGACACTAATTGAAGACAGTTTTGTGTGACACTAATTGAAGACAGTTTTGTGTGACACTAATAGAAGACAGTTTTGTGTGACACTAATTGAAGACAGTTTTGTGTGACACAAATAGAAGACAGTTTTGAGTGACACTAATTGAAGACAGTTTTGTGTGACACTAATTGAAGACAGTTTTGTGTGACACTAATTGAAGACAGTTTTGTGTGACACTAATTGAAGACAGTTTTGTGTGACACTAATTGAAGACAGTTTTGTGTGACACTAATTGAAGACAGTTTTGTGTGACACTAATTGAAGACAGTTTTGTGTGACACTAATTGAAGACAGTTTTGTGTGACACTAATAGAAGACAGTTTTGTGTGACACTAATTGAAGACAGTTTTGTGTGGCACTAATAGAAGACAGTTTTGTGTGACACTAATTGAAGATAGGAACCTCTGATGTAGTGGTAACTAGGCAAAGTGACTGTTGAAGCTGATAGCATAATGCCCGACATTTGATGGATAGAGAAGGCCGGTGTGGCCAGCACCAGTTTTTGAGTAACCATACCCGGACCAGCAATATGGGGGGTGAGCCAGTAATCCTGAGGTGACCAATGTTTTCTTTGTACTTATTGAGAATTGTATCCAAAAAGGAGATGCATTACAGCTTCAAGTTTCAATGATACGAAACTCTTTATATAAGATATTTCAGTAGAAGGTGATCTGATCATCAGAAACAGCGGCTCGTCGAGTAAGAATTTCTGCTCATTAACGTCTTCATTTTGTGCAGCGTTTGATATTTCACCCACCAATTGTAATGTTATATTTCACTGCTCTATTGTAATGTTCCATTTCACTGCTCTATTTGAATGTTCTATTTCACTGCTCTATTTGAATGTTTTATTTCACTGCTCTATTGGAATGTTCTATTTCACTGCTCTATTGTAATGTTCTATTTCACTGCTCTATTTGAATGTTCTATTTCACTGCTCTATTGGAATGTTCTATTTCACTGCTCTATTGTAATGTTCTATTACACTGCTCTATTGGAATGTTCTATTGTACTGTGATTCTAATAAATAGTAGAGGTTAGGGTAATGCTTGTTTGCTGGTAGATGTGTTACAGTCAAATGTTGTGCCATACTATTTCAACGGTTTCAACTGTTGCAACGGTTTCAACTGCTTCAACTATTTCAACTGCTTCAACTATTTCAACTGTTTAACTTCTGATTTATTTTGATGCTTTGATCAAAGTTACCTGGTTGCTATTTTTTTCATTTCCCGTGTGTTACCGGGGCCGCATTATGAAAAAAGTAAGGAATAGTGACACTGTGACCTTCCAAGCATGTCATAAGAGGCCACTAAGGAGATTGATTGATGGCTTGACAGGCTGTCATTGTAAAAAAGTATTGTTATGGAAACAGAGCCATAGATTTTAGAAACAGCGATCTCTGCAATATGTGCCATTTTGGCACGCAAGGTTTCTGTTTTTGAGATTGTGGTTCTGCCCTATGTGCCGTCTTCGGCTCGAAAGGACAATAGATAGATAGTGGCTTGAAGAGAAAGAGATGGGAAGATAACTTCAAAGAATGGGAGCAGACTCAACCTCGTAGAGTCCCAAAGAATGGGAGAAGATAGAGAGATATGGAGAAAGTTAATAAAGTAAGTCAGTAGTACACCAGCGAACTATAGGGTTACGGGGTCAGGAAGGAATCACGATGTCTTATGTTTAACAACTAAGCTGAGGTATTTGCTAATTTCAGTCCAGCACATCCGACGATATTTTTGAGTACCGGTTTGTCTTTCCTTTCGATTCCTACTTGCTTGGCTCTTAGGGACAATCCAGTAAATGATTATAACGAACATAACAAGAATAAATAGTTACATTTTTCCAAGAATTACACCCGATCAACCTGCATCACGAGCATACAACATGTAAATGTTAGGCTACAAAACGAAATGACGAGCAAGGAAAACGTGGATAGACGAAATAAAAGACTAACTACATTATAAGTAGCAACAACTCACGTTAAACAACTGGCGACGTCTAGAAGGCTAAACATACTTAATCTTTGTAGCACCTATCGGCATAAGTAGAAGAAATAGTAGAAGAAAGGAGAAGTAGTAGTAGAAGAAAGGAGAAGTAGTAGTAGAAGAAAGGAGAAGTAGTAGTAGAAGAAAGAAGAAGTAGTAGTAGAAGAAAGGAGAAGTAGTAGTAGAAGAAAGGAGAAGTAGTAGTAGAAGAAAGGAGAAGTAGTAGTAGAAGAAAGGAGAAGTAGTAGTAGAAAAAAGGAGAAGTAGTAGTAGAAGAAAGGAGAAGTAGTAGTAGAAGAAAGGAGAAGTAGTAGTAGTAGAAAGGAGAAGTAGTAGTAGTAGAAAGGAGAAGTAGTAGTAGAAGAATGAAGAAGTAGTAGTAGAAGAAAGGAGAAGTAGTAGTAGAAGAAAGGAGAAGTAGTAGTAGAAGAAAGGAGAAGTAGTAGTAGAAGAAAGGAGAAGTAGTAGTAGAAGAATGAAGAAGTAGTAGTAGAAGAATGAAGAAGTAGTAGTAGAAGAAAGGAGAAGTAGTAGTAGAAGAAAGGAGAAGTAGTAGTAGAAGAATGGAGAAGTAGTAGTACAAGAATGAAGAAGTAGTAGTAGAAGAAAGGAGAAGTAGTAGTAGAAGAAAGGAGAAGTAGTAGTAGAAGAATGGAGAAGTAGTAGTACAAGAATGAAGAAGTAGTAGTAGAAGAATGAAGAAGTAGTAGTAGAAGAATGAAGAAGTAGTAGTAGAAGAATGAAGAAGTAGTAGTAGAAGAAAGGAGAAGTAGTAGTAGAAGAAAGGAGAAGTAGTAGTAGAAGAATGGAGAAGTAGTAGTACAAGAATGAAGAAGTAGTAGTAGAAGAATGAAGAAGTAGTAGTAGAAGAATGAAGAAGTAGTAGTAGAAGAATGAAGAAGTAGTAGTAGAAGAAAGGAGAAGTAGTAGTAGAAGAAAGGAGAAGTAGTAGTAGAAGAAAGGAGAAGTAGTAGTAGAAGAAAGGAGAAGTAGTAGTAGAAGAAAGGAGAAGTAGTAGTAGAAGAATGAAGAAGTAGTAGTAGAAGAAAGGAGAAGTAGTAGTAGAAGAAAGGAGAAGTAGTAGTAGAAGAGAGAAGAATAAACTTTCCATGGAATGAAAGACAAGCAGCATACAAGGAGAGACTCGCGAGATACAAAAATAAACAAAGTTTAGACAACTAGTGTTGAAAGAGGTATTGGACAAAGTTGAAGGTGAGACAGAGGTCAAGGTAGAAAAGAGATGATCTAACACCAGGAGATGAAGTAACAGCCTGTTGTTTGAATGTCCAGAGTGTCAGAAGCGCAGTGAATAGCGAGCGGGCTTGACGATAAAGAGAACGTAGGTTTGATTTCAGCACCTTTCTCCATATTGCTCAAAGGTCGATCCTAGTGCAAAAAGTCTGAGTACCTAGCTCACTAAGTCGCAGACAGGCGATGATGGGAAATGACCTATCCCCACTTCCAGGTCACACCAAGTGGCGCATAGGGAATATGGTGTTAGTGACCATAAATTTTACAGACCTTCGGCACATGATTTTGGGGGTAATGTGGTCGGTATTACGCCCGTGCCGCTTTAATTTCTCGGAAAAATATCAGGTACCCATTTAAGGCTGGGTGAACACGGAAGCCGTCGGTTGGGATCGAATCCTGCCTCTCGTCCTTTGTAGTCCAGCTCACTAACCACTGAGCTATCGCGGCTACCACTTCCAGGTTATACGACCTACTAATGACCTCACCACTTCCAGGTTATATGACCTACTAATGACCTCACCACTTCCAGGTTATATGATCTACTAATGACCTAACCACTTCCAGGTTATACGACCTACTAATGACCTCACCACTTCCAGGTTATATGACCTACTAATGACCTCACCACTTCCAGGTTATATGATCTACTAATGACCTAACCACTTCCAGGTTATACGACCTACTAATGACCTCACCACTTCCAGGTTATATGACCTACTAATGACCTCACCACTTCCAGGTTATACGACCTACTAATGACCTCACCACTTCCAGGTTATACGACCTACTAATGACCTCATCACTTACACGTTATATGACCTACTAATGACCTCACCACTTCCAGGTTATATGACCTACTAATGACCTCACCACTTCCAGGTTATATGACCTACTGCTGTAAAGTTTCTGACTTCACTTTCGTGACGGCGAGGAGACATCTTTAAACATGACTTTTATGAACGTGCGGAAAAAAAACAACAAGAAAGAGGGCTAAAGATGGGAGTCGCTTGGAACTGTCGCCTGTACAGCCGGTTAGGGCATGCACGGAGGTCGACTTTGTGAAAAGAATTCTCCTAAAGTGCCAATGTGATTTGCGGGATGCTTTGACATGAGATGGAACGACTCTTTACTTACTGCAGTAAAACTGATTTCATGGACAGAATAGAATAGATGGGAAGATAACATCAAGATGTAGAAAATTAACATGTTTGATTGAGCTAAGAGGAGGATTACAGCGGAATAGATGGGATGATAACATCAAGGTGTAGAAAATTAACAGGTTTGATTGAGCTAAGAGGAGGATTACAACGGAATAGATGGGATGATAGCATCAAGGTGTAGAAAATTAACAGGCTTGATTGAGCCAAGAGGAGGATTACAGCGGAATAGATGGGATGATAACATCAAAAGATTGTCAAATAATGTCTGAATGAAACAAGACAAGAGGACTTTCACGTTACAGATGAAAGGACAGCATTCTGAGATGGGCAATTATCAGATTTGAGTGAATCAACAAAACAAAATGATTAAAGCGGAAAGCATGGCAAGATAACGTCAAGGGGTTATCTACTTCCGGTCTGTTTAAATGTATCAACAAGACAGAAGGGCGATAACGCTATAATGGGAAGAAATGAAGGAGCCCCATTATTCCCCCCATACATACGGAATTTGGCGTACATTCAAATATTGTTGTGACCAGCGGCATATCTTTGAATAATGTGGTCAGCATAACGCCAGTACTACTTTATATCATAGTTATAGTTATTAAAAGGCCCCGGTATCACTGCAAACGACTGAAAATCCATAATTGCTCAACCGCCCGTGCCAGTGCAAACATCAGAATTAGCATCTCATCGAATATCTAAACAAAGAAAGGCAGCTGCAGTCCCCATCTTTATTTTTTTCTGTTGATGATTTTGTTAATATTTTCTGCATGTTATAAACATACCTCTTCCACTGAACTAATTCGTTGCTCTGCCGCTTCGGAAAGTTTATGTTTATAATAACATTCGTTTATTATTATTTGTCTTCTGGTCTTTTTCTTTTTTCGTTCGCCAGCTTTTACCTCTGACGAAGTCCCTAGAGACTAGGAACTGAATTTTGCGTGTTAATCTATTTTTCCCTGGCAGCCGTATGCACAGGGGTCCCTCGCCGCACAGGCAGATAACTCTGTCTTCGGAGGTACTCATATTTTTTTTCCGTCGATGAGTAATTGACGTTTCAAGCTGGGCCTCGCTGCTGAGACCAGGGGTTGTTGTCGCAGAGAGAAATCATAAATAAAAATCCCAACCGGTGTAGCCGGGATTTGAACCCACAACCTCTCTGTCTCGAGGCCGGCGTCACGGCTGGGTGAGGTTAGACGCCGTCTATCGGATTGTGCCCAACCTTCTGTCTTCAGAGACCAGTTCGCCAACCGCCTCTTGTCTTGGGGGCTTTGTTGACTTTTTCTAGGTTAAAGTAGACCACAATCACAATTCAAAAATGAAAGCGGAAACTACTTCCGGCTGAAGGTGCTGTAGCGCATGCGCGGCAAGCCAACGCCGCTGATTGACTAACAGTCTTACTTGCCCACTGGCTGTGTATATCGCGACTTCCTGTAAATGGGGAATCATTTCGGATAATTGACAAATAGCTAAAAATAGATTATTTACGTCATTATCCCATTTCTAGGTCAGGTATTAAGGTCATATATAGAGCTGGGATTAAAGACGGTATAGGCTGATGCAGTCCATACATAGTACTCAGGTTAGGTTATGTTTTTTTTTTTAATACCATTACAAATAGAAAGAAAAACGCATTGACTTAACTCATTGACCGGATTGGACTTCCGGTCAATATGGCGGATAGGCGGCAGGAACCATTGAGGCTTTGTTTGAAAAGTGTCCATTGTTGCAGTTTCCTCATATTCCAAGTCCGGCTTGTTGCCAGAGCTGCTGAGTTTAGTGCTCTGTGCACACCGTGAGCTGTGCTTTTCATCCGGATGGTGTTTCTATATTCAGGTTGCTTAAGATGAATGATGATATCGTATGACGAAGGATAGTTCAGCTGCGTTCACTTTTGGTGCTGATACACCGTATGTCTTTTGGCATGTGCTGTGGCTGCTATGATGTGGACTGCAGGTACCTTCCTTTGTTTGGATCCGTCAGTGAGAAGAGATGTTAATTCGGATGATTCCACTTGCTCGGGCGGTTGAGCAATTATGGCTTTTTAATTCGTTTGCAGTGATGCTGGCGCCTTCGACTAACTACACGTAACTGCAATTACAACTGACCAGATTGGAAAACGATCAATATAATCCATTCGATCCGCTCTCAAATTAAAGTTACCTTCTGTAAATAAACACACACACCACACACAAAAGACGTTTATTATCAAATACATAGCTATTTTTAGAAAATGACATCACAGATATCGACTCTTTTTTGAGTCATTTTGTTCGCTAGTTACTGGAAATAGCATTAAACATGTCTGAAAGGATTAATATCGTGGCAATAACAGTCATCATTGAATAACCAGAGTGTTATTGGTTATTGGTTATGGAAGGCCCCGGTATCACTGCAAACGAATTAAAATCCATAATTGCTCAACCGCCCGCGCCAGTGGAATCATCCGAATTACTAACTCATCTCCCAAACAAAGAAAGGTAGCTGTAGTCCCCATCGTAGCAGTCACAGCACACGCCAAAAGACATAAGGCGAAACCACGCAGAAAGTGAACACAGCCAACTGTTCCCTGTCATACGATATCGTCATTCATCGTAAACAAGCGGGATATCGAAGCAGGATCAAAACGGATGAGACACACAGCTCACGGTGTGCACAGAGCACTTAACTCAGTAGGTCCTGCAACAAGAGTGTTCCTGCGTTATCGTTACAATGCCTCAAGTACAGACGACCTTTCTAGAATGACCTCCAGTATCCTGGAATCTTAGGTCACGTCTTTTCAGAAACTGGGTCAAACTGTGTGGGCTCCACACTTGTTTCATAATGTATCATCATCATCATCATCACCAAGTACCATGCCTGCTGGCGTAAGCGATACTGCATCTCCACAACTTTTGATCTCTACAATTATTTATCATTTCTGTTGATGACCTTCTGCCAAGCCATTTTCTTAAGCTGTCAGGTATCTTTTCTCTTTGCTTCCCTCTATCTCTTTGTCCCTCAATTTTCCCAGTTGTTACAATTCCAATTCATAATGAATAAGATACCGAAATACCACTAACGCAATTTAGTACTACTACAATTACTATTACTGATATTTCTACTACTATTACTACTACCGCCACTGTTGCTACTATTACTTCTACTACTACTACAATTACTAATACTTCTATTCCTACTTAGCATACTACTAATATTACTGCTACTAATATTACTACTTGTACTACTATTACTATTAATACTGCTATTACTACTAATATTACTACTACTATTGCCACTAATAGAAAATGTTCTGAAAAAGGCCAAAGCAAAAAGAGAGCTAATTTCCAATATTAGGAAGAAACAATCATCATTTTTTGGCCATGTAATGAGAAGAGAACAGCTGGAATATATTGTAACAACTGGAAAAATTGAGGGACGAAGAGATAGAGGGAAGCAAAGAGAAAAAATAACAGACAGCTTAAGAGAATGGTTTGGCAGAAGGTCAACAACAGAAATGATAAATAATTGTCGAGATCGAAAATTGTAGAGAGACATGATCACCTACGCCAGCAGGCCCGGTACTTGATGATGAGGATTGCCACTAATATTACTACCTACTACTATTGCCACTAATATTACTACCTACTACTATTGCCACTAATATTACTACTACTATTGCCACTAATATTACTACCTACTACTATTGCCACTAATATTACTACTACTATTGCCACTAATATTACTACTACTATTGCCCCTAATGATAAAGCTTACAATTCATATTTTTGTAACGCGGCTTAAATTCAAACCCCTCCTACCTAATATCAGTTTTAAGAATGAGTGGAGTGTTTTGGTCTGATGACATCTCCACCCATTAATGTTCTGAAATGTCTAGAACTAAAGTGCAGCTTCTAGCACGGCAAGTAGCTGTGCAGTCACTGACTGAGAAGCTTGGTCATGATGTGGGACACTAAGAGCGACGATAATATATTTGAAGGTTAATGTAGATAGTGGTAAGCAACACAAAACAGGTCGACGTTGCGACCTGATACAAGCCTTCTACGAGAAAACAAAACACAAACGCAAACTGAGACATAAATAAACGAAAGAAATAATGATCAAACTTAGAGAAAAAAACAATTACTGTTATTATCAGGGTTCTCTTTCAGCCGGTAAAGGTAAAGTATGAGACTTGGACCGGCGTCTTACGCAAGTTTCCACCCATTTGTGCTCGGCCGCCCATCCAGAACTGTTCGGAGACTTCTGGAAAATGTCGCTTCAAGCATCGAAACTTACGATGCGAAATTCCTCACCTTCCCAGAGTATTATCCTGGTACTCATTTCTGCCAGCGGCTGAGTCGATCGACGGGGGGGGGGGGGGGGGTATTTTTGTTGTTGTCCAACCACGAGTACAACTCACAAACTGCTTCCAGCGGGAATCGAACACGGGTTGTCCGAACGTGGGTAGCCTAGTTCGGGTGGTTTTCCCAAATGGCGACCCAGGCCCCCAAAGGTGGTAATGAGTTCCGGTAAACTTTTACGGACTTTAACTATTGAGCCCTGCACAATTTCACAGTTTACCGGCCGTTTTAAAATTCTGTTTGAGAAATGCCATATAAATATCATCATCATGTACCATACCGGTTGACGTAGGCGATCATGTCCTTCCACAATCTTCTATCCACTGTGCACTGTATAAATTCTGTTGTTGACTGTTTTCCATGTCATGACATCAAACTATCTAGTATCTTCTCTCTTTTTCGTCCGCGATCTCTTTTTCCCTGCATTTTGCCAGTTGTATCCACATATAAATATAGTAGTGGAATATCATGTCAATATTATAACATTCATCAGACGATTCGTGCATCAGAACATGAAAGTCCTGGTACGTTACAATTGACTCATTTTGTGAGATGGTGTAACGAGGGACCTGTATTTTTTAAAAATAAAATTAAACAATAAAACCTAATTATCATTAATAAAGATAAAACAAACATGTGAAATACTTACCAACATTCAAACACAGCCTGAAGGGGGGACTTGTACAGTGAGTGTGGACCGTGTGAAGTGGTCAGACCAGAACGGGAGTGTGTGACAACAAATACACTGAAACACACCAAGGCCGAGACTCTGTTGGTCAGCGTAACGTGACTTTTGTCCTTACAGGGGGAAGAGACATTCAGCCACTGTGAATCTGCGAACCTTGAAATAAAAAAAAAAAAAAAATATATATATATATATATATATATATATATATATATATTATATATATATATATATAAACACATTGAGCGTCAAGTTTATGGCCCTCGCTTCACACTCGTGAAATACCTGGTTCGTGTCATGCCGACTTTTGATATTACTATTATTTATCCTACAACCTATGACCTCCATCATCATCATCAAGTGCCAATGACTGAGTTGCCACGAGAGCAAGAATCAAAATTGCATATCCTTCAGCTCCCGAAGCGGTAAAAAGGAAGGAAGGAATAAGATTGTGTCCCTTTTTGTACATCAGTGACGGAACAAAAGTTTGGCTACCAGAAGCAAGTATCATCATCATGTGCCATACCGGTTGGCGTGGGCAATTTTGTCCTTTGTCCTTCCGCAATCGTCTATTCACCATTTAAAAAAAAAAAAGTAAAGAGCCCCCGTCACGCTAAGTGGCGTATAGGAAACATGGTGTTAGTGACCCGTCACGCCAGGTGGCGTATAGGAAACATGGTGTTAGTGACCCGTCACGCCAAGTGGCGTATAGGAAACATGGTGTTAGTGACCCGTCACGCCAAGTGGCGTATAGGAAACATGGTGTTAGTGACCCGTCACGCCAGGTGGCGTATAGGAAATATGGAAATATGGTGTTAGTGACCATAATTTTTACAGACCTTCGGCACATGATTTTTGGAGTAGTGTGGTCGGTGTTACGCCCGTGCCGGTTTAATTTCCTAGAAAAAAATCAGGTACCCATTTAAGGCTGGGTGATCCCGGAACCCGTTGGCAGGATCGAACCCGTCCTCTTGTCCTTTGTATTTCAGTTCAGTAACCACTGAGCTATCGCGGCTGCCATTCTATCCACAGTGCATTTTATCAAATCTGTTGCTAAATAATTACCAGGCTATCTAGTATTTTCTTTCTTTGTCGTCCGTGATCTCTCTTTTCTTTTATTTTGCCAGTTGTAACCAAGTGCTTCAACTCTCCTCTTCTCGTGATGTGCCCAAACAATATTGATTGTCTCTTTCTTAAGCTTTTTTAGGAGCTTCCTTTGTGTTTTGTCCTCTTTGATAATGTCCTTAATGGTCTTTTTAGCTGTCCAGGGAACTTTCAACATTATTCTGAGAAATCCCATCTCTGTGGCCTCTAATAATCTTCTCATTTGTTTGTCTACTGTTTCATCACCATCATCAAGAACCGGGCCAGCTGGCGTAGGTGATCATGTTCTCCACAATTTTCGATCACGACAGTTATTTATCATTTCTGTTGTTGACCTTCTGCCAAGCCATTCTCTTAAGCTGTATGGTATCTTTTCTCTTTGCTTTCCTCTATCTCTTCGTCCTTCAATTTTCCAAGTTGTTACAATATATTCCAGCTGCTCTCTTCTCATTACATGGCCAAAACATGATGATTGTTTCTTCCTAATATTGGAAATTAGCTCTCTTTTTGCTTTGGCCTCTTTCAGAACGTTTTCATTACTCTTCTTAGCTGTCCATGGTATTCTCAACATTCTTCTGTAAAACCACATTTCTAAGGACTCCAGTGATTTTCTTGTCTGTTGTCCTATTGTCCATGATTCACATCCATATGTTAAGACTGGCTCTACATAACATTTAAGAACAAGTCTACTGTCTAGCTCATTAATAATACATGGAGGTGTTGGTGGTCTACATGTAAGACGTAGGCCTTAGGATAAAAAGGTCCCGTGTTTGATTCCCACCACGGGCCATTTCGAATCCGTGGTTTCTTCGTGGCTTTACCATCTGCGTAGTAAGAACTGATGTCTAACCTTCTCGAATAACGGCTAAAGACCGGGGATCGCGTGTGCCAAGAATAGGCCAAACATGGATGCTTCACCAGAAACTATTTATAGGAAAAAGCTACCCAAAAACATCAAAACTCTCGACGATACAAAATGAGAGTATTTATAAGTCGGAGAATATCTGCTTCATTAGCGAGGGACATCTGGTTACACAGCTGTGAAACTGGGGGAAGGGGGTGATAGTCACTCAAAATTCCAGTCCCTCTGGACTTCGCTAGCAATATAAAGCTGTCATACGGCAGATGACATCAACATTAAAAATAAATCTGACGTCAAATCTCTATTTTCAGTTCTGGGAGGTCATTTCCGATGAACATGGCATTGACCCAACTGGAACCTACCATGGCGACAGTGACCTTCAACTTGAGAGGATCAACGTCTACTTCAACGAGGCTACTGGAGGGAAGTACGTACCCAGGGCTATCCTAGTCGACCTTGAACCAGGCACCATGGACAGTGTCAGGGCTGGTCCATTTGGGCAGATCTTCCGACCAGATAACTTTGTGTTTGGGCAATCAGGGGCAGGTAACAATTGGGCCAAGGGTCACTACACAGAAGGAGCAGAGCTGGTGGACTCCGTCTTGGATGTGGTCAGGAAGGAGGCTGAAGGATGCGATTGCTTACAGGGTATGTTGTTAGGGAGAAAGTTGTGATCTGAGGGTCCGGTATGTTGTTAGGGAGAAAGTTGTGTTCTGAGGGTATGTTGTTAGGGAGAAAGTTGTGTTCTGAGGGTATGTTGTTAGGGAGAAAGTTGTGATCTGAGGGTATGTTGTTAGGGAGAAAGTTGTGATCTGAGGGTATGTTGTTAAGGAGAAAGTTGTGATCTGAGGGTATGTTGTTAGGGAGAAAGTTGTGATCTGAGGGTATGTTGTTAAGGAGAAAGTTGTGATCTGAGGGTATGTTGTTAGGGAGAAAGTTGTGATCTGAAGGTATGTTTTAGGGAGAAAGTTGTGAAATGAGGGTATGTTCTTAGGGAGAAAGTTGTGATCTGAGGGTATGTTCTTAGGGAGAAGTATGTGATCTGAGGGTATGTTCTTAGGGAGAAGTATGTGATCTGAGGGTATGTTCTTAGGGAGAAGTATGTGATCTGAGGGTGTGTTCTTAGAGAAAAGTATGTGATCTGAGGGTAATTTTTAGGTGAGAATCAGAAGGTGTGAGGGTCATTCTTCCGTGGGGATGAGGAGAGGGTGTGAGGGTCGTTCTTAGGTGAGGATGAGGAGAAGGTGTGAGGGTCATTCTTAGGTGAGGTTGAGGAGAATGTGTGAGGGTCATTCTTAGGTTTAGGATGAGGAGATAAAGATGGGAACATCTCTTCTAGATGAGTGTTATTAAACTTCATAGGTTTTGGGACATTTATTTTAGTTTAAGCTGCTTTTTTTTTCTTTGTTTATGCCCAAGAGGAAGCAATCCAGCAGCCAGGACATTCCCATATCTGCTCTGCTGCCCTTTCTAAAAAAGCAGGCCTAAAGTGTGTACACTGGTCGTTCCTGTTGTATGCTGATTGTGGATTATTTGTTCCTGCCCACAGAGCATTCTAAATCTTTCCGCTCCTAGTCTGAGATTGTGAGACCTTCAGTCGATAAACGTGGGAGGTTAATCTCCAGTTCTGTTAATTGTTTACGAGATAAGATTTCTCTAATAAAAATTTTAAATAAGTAAAGTGTCCCCGTCATGCCAAGTGGCGTATCTGGAATATGGTGTTAGTAACCATAAATTTTATAGACCTTCGGTACATGATTTTTTGGGTAATGTGTCAGTATTACGCCCGTGCCGTTTTAATTTCCCAGAAAAAATTTTTTTTAAAAAGTAAAGTGCCCTCGTCACGCCAGGTGGCGTATAGGAAACATGGTGTTAGTGACCATAATTTTTACAGACCTTCGGCACATGATTTTTGGAGTAGTGTGGTCGGTGTTACGCCCGTGCCGGTTTAATTTCCTAGAAAAAAATCCGGTACCCATTTAAGGCTGGGTGAACCCGGAAGCCGTCGGTCAGGATCGAACCCCCAGAAGGTTTCTCTAATGGCCTTTAATAAATCCCACTAGTTCCATCTCATAAATTCCTATAAAGAGCCCTCCCAGCAAGACATTATAAATGGATAAAGTTCATGTGGTTATCAGGGTATTTTTTACATTGAAGTTGATTTATATGATTCTGAGGGTCATTTTTGTTTAAGGCTTGTGATAAGTTGATTTTTGTTTGTTTGTTTGAGGCTTTTGATAAGTTGATGGGTTTTTTTTTGTTTGAGGCTTTTGATAAGTTGATGGGTTTTTTTTTGTTCGAGACTTTTGATAAGTTAATGATGTTTTTTTTTGTTTGAGGCTTTTGATAAGTTAATGATGTTTTTTTTTGTTTGAGGCTTTGATAAGTTAATGATGTTTTTTTTGTTTGAGGCTTTTGATAAGTTAATGATGTTTTTTTTTGTTTGAGGCTTTGATAAGTTAATGATGTTTTTTTTTGTTTGAGGCTTTTGATAAGTTAATGATGCTTTTTTTTTGTTTGAGGCTTTGATAAGTTAATGATGTTTTTTTTTGTTTGAGACTTTTGATAAGATAGTGTTTTTTGTTTGTTTGAGGCTTTGATAAGATAATATTTTTGTTTGTTTGAGGCTGATGTAAATGTTTGGAAGTAAATAATGGCATTGGATACCTGAACTAACTAAAAGAAAAAGATGGAAAACTTTTCAGGCTTAACCTTGAATTTTGTTCAATATAACCTTTGAACTTTGACCTTCTTTGTTACCCAGGCTTCCAGCTGACCCACTCTCTTGGTGGAGGAACTGGGTCAGGATTTGGAACTCTCTTGATCAGCAAGATCCGTGAGGAGTACCCAGACCGCATCATGATGACCTTCTCTGTTGTGCCATCACCAAAGGTGAGATGGGGTGAGAGTGTGATGGGATGAGAGTGTGATGGGATGAGAGTGTGATGGGATGAGAGTGTGATGGGATGAGAGTGTGATGTTGAAACTATCATATTGATAGTGATCTCAGACCAGGAGATGGGGGACTGGTTGGTCTTGAGGCAAGACGCCTCGAATAAAGAACTCAGCATAAACATAAAGATAAAAATGGGCAACGGCTGTGTCAAAAGAAATAACAAATACCCAGCAAATTGAAAGAAGAAAATGAAAGAACCAGTACTGAACCATGTCAACATTATAAAATGTCTGGATTAATTCAACCAATCAAATAATCAATCAAATAATTAATCGACGACAATCCGATTTCTATTAGGATGACAGACCACTAGCAAGGTCTCTCCGTGTTTAATTGAATCGATAGATCATCTTCATTTTACAACAGGGGACTGGTTGGTCTAGAGGCAGAGAGGTTGTGGGTTCAAATCCCGGCTGCAGCGGTTGAGATTTTTATTTATGATTTCTCTCGGTGGCAACTACCCCTGGTCTCAGCAGCGAGGCCTGGCTTGAAACGTCAATTACTCATCGACGGAAAAAATATGAGTACCTCCGAAGTTGGAGTTATCTGCGGCAAGGGACCCTTGTGCACACGGCTGCCAGGGAAAAATGGATTAACACGCAAAATTCAGTTCCTAGTCTCTAGGACTTCGTCAGAGGTAAAAGCTGGCGAATGAAAAAAAAAAAGACCAGAAGACAAATAATAATAAACGAATGTTATTATGAACAGAAACTTTCCGAGGCAGCAGAGCAACGAATTAGTTCAGTGGAAGTGGTATGTTTATAATATGCAGAAAAAATTTACAAATAATCAAGAGAAAAAAATAAAGAACAAGACACCACGAAGCTGGATCAAACCAATACTCCTTGACACAGCGTCTTGCCATTGAGAGACTATGCACTACACTACACTACACTACACTACACTGCCAAATAACCTAAAAATGTTACTATCATTGGCAATATCTTTCACCAGTGAGCACTCATGACTATAGCATAAGATTACAAACACAACTCGGGAATAAATTGAGTGTTTGTATTTTCCAATTAAAACAAACATCTCCCGGATAGAGAAGGACTGAATGCTTGCATAGCAGACAAACAGTTATAGAACAAAACAGCACAAATTGTAGACTGGAGAGAAATATTAATCTATCTATCTATCTATTGACCTTTCGAGCCGTAACCGGCCCATAGGGCGTAGACCAAGATACACCTTCTCCTATATGAATTTTTGTTCTAGCAGTTTTCTTTTAAAGATATTTTATCAAATCTCGCCATCTGTCTCTGTTGTGTCTGAAATATTAATACATGAGTTATATTGTGAATGGAAACTTTCCAAGTCCGGAGATCATCAAATCATTTCAGGGGAAGAGGTATGTTTACAACACTCGGAAAAAATTCACTAATAATTAAGAAAAAAATAAAGAAAAGAACAATAGACAGCCATAAGCAGGATTCAACCCATATTCTTTGACACAGTGCCTTTCCACAAGAGACTATGCACTACGTACAGCACCAACTAATTCTTTCCGTACAGAAGCTTTTTATCGATGCAACGGAAGAGATTTCAGAGACAAAATTGTTCATGGTTTTAAGAATTAATCTATATATTTATATTTATCTAACATATAACATATTATATATGAATTTTTAGATAATTGAACAAGCTATTAAATTTCACCAATATCAAGATAATACAAGACATGTAAAAAGAATATGGTTTGATGGCGTTCACACTATTAAAACTGAGCATGGCGCACTATGCGGTGAAATGTACGCTGCCAAAATCGGAATGTCGCACAGTACGGCGAAACGTACGGAAAGATCTAAAGCAACCTAACAAAAGTTGTTATAATTTCTATTTTGGAGATGATAGAAAATTAAAACTTGTGTGTGATATCTGGATCAAATTCAATCAATCAATTACCATTTTGGAGATGATAGAAAATTAAAACTTGTGTGTGATATCTGGATCAAATTCAATCAATCAATCAAAGCTATTTTCAACCCCTCTGTGGAGGATAGGCCACAGAAAAGATCTCTCCATCCATCCCTATTCTCAGACATTTTCTCTACTTCTCTCCAGTTGAGGCCAATGTTCTTGAGAGTTTACATAATTTTTCTTCTCCATGTATTCCTGAGTCTACACTGCTTTGTTCTTCCTGTAGGTTCCATGACAGTGCCTGTCTTGCTATGCTCACATCAGGTTTTCCTACTCTGTGTCAAATCTATCTCTATTTTCTATCCACAATCTACTGCTCAAGTGACCCGTGTTTTGTTCTTTCCCAGAGTTACCTTCTCTCTGGGATGTCCTTCTTAGGTGCTTCTATGCACAGATTTTAGTCTGGTGATTTTCTCTGGAATAGCCGGCAGAGAAATGTGGTTTTCACAACATTTTAATGGGAACTTTGGTCTAACATAACCTGAATAATATCATCAGATGGAAGATACACCACAGAAATAAAAAGCAGAATAGCTCAGCCCAAAATCGCATTTCAGAAAATGAAAAACATCTTATGCAACAAATCTATGTCAATAGAAGTGAGAAATAGAGTTCATCGGTGCTATATAGAGCCAATTCTGACCTATAGAATTGAATCATGGACAATAAACAAACAAATTAAAAGATGATTAGTGTCATGGCATGGCAAAAAGTCAACAACAGAACTTATACGATTCACAGTGGATAGAAGATTGTGGAAGGACATGATCACCTGCGCCAATCAGTATGGCATATGAAGATGATAACCTGAAAGACATATCATGTGGTTGAAAGAATCATGCCTCATTAAGAAATGTTGTAAGAGGCGACTAAGGAGGTTGATCGATGGCTTGACAAGCTGTCATTGTAAAAAGTATTGTTATGGAAACAGCGCCATAGATTTTAGAGCAGTGATTTTTGCAATATGTGCCATTTTGGCACGCAAGGTTTCTGTTTTTGAGATTGTGGTTCTGCCCTATGTGCCGACATTGGCTCGAAAGGACAATAGATAGATAGATAGAATAACTTAAACAAGCTACAAAAATAAAACAGCAGAAGATAACCTGTAACTTATCTGATCTTCCAGGTCTCAGATACTGTTGTGGAACCATACAATGCCACTCTGTCCGTCCACCAGCTCGTAGAGAACACGGACGAGACATACTGCATTGACAATGAGGCTCTCTATGACATCTGCTTCAGAACACTTAAACTGACCACTCCCACATACGGTGACCTTAACCATCTGGTTAGTGCTACCATGTCTGGTGTGACCACTTGTTTGAGGTTCCCTGGTCAGCTGAACGCCGACTTGAGAAAGCTGGCTGTCAACATGGTTCCTTTCCCACGTTTGCACTTCTTCATGCCTGGTTTTGCTCCCCTGACTTCTCGTGGTAGCCAGCAGTACCGGTAAGTCAGAAATAGAAAATAAAGTGTACACTGATCTTCTATTTTTCTGTACCAGTAAATAAAAAATAGAAAATAAAGTGTACACTGATCTTCTATTTTTCTGTACCACTAAATAAAAAATAGAAAATAGAGTGTACACTGATCTTCTATTTTTCTGTACCAGTAAATAAAAAATAGAAAATAAAGTGTACACTGATCTTCTATTTTTCTGTACCAGTAAATAGAAAATAAAGTGTACACTGATCTCCTACTTTTATGTACTAGTAAATCAAAAGTAGAAGATACAGTGTACACTAGTATATGATGATCATTTGACTATTGTAAAGAAATGAAACGTTTTGGTCATGTATCTTGATCGTCTAGCTTGGCATGCCGACAAAGATCATTGTGCAGGAAACAGAAAGGAGCAAAAAGAAGAAGTAGACATAAAAGGATGGGAAGATAACATTAAAGAAAAGACAGGCCGCAACTTTGCAACATCCCAAAAAATGACTGAAGATAGAGTTACATGGAGAAGATTGACAGTCTGTCAGTAGTGGATAGAAATTGAGAAGATTGACGGTCTGTCAGTAGTGGATAGAAATGGGGAAGATTGACAGTCTGTCAGTAGTGGATAGAAATGGGGGAGATTGATAGTCTGTCAGTAGTGGATAGAAATGGGGGAGATTGATAGTCTGTCAGTAGTGGATAGAAATGGGGAAGATTGACAGTCTGTCAGTAGTGGATAGAAATGGGGGAGATTGATAGTCTGTCAGTAGTGGATAGAAATGGGGAAGATTGACAGTCTGTCAGTAGTGGATAGAAATGGGGAAGATTGACAGTCTGTCAGTAGTGGATAGAAATGGGGGAGATTGATAGTCTGTCAGTAGTGGATAGAAATGGAAAAGATTGATAGTCTGTCAGTAGTGGATAGAAATGGGGGAGATTGATAGTCTGTCAGTAGTGGATAGAAATGGAGAAGATTGATAGTCTGTCAGTAGTGGATAGAAATGGGGAAGATTGATAGTCTGTCAGTAGTGGATAGAAATGGGGGAGATTGATAGTCTGTCAGTAGTGGATAGAAATGGGGGAGATTGATAGTCTGTCAGTAGTGGATAGAAATGGAGAAGATTGATAGTCTGTCAGTAGTGGATAGAAATGGGGGAGATTAATAGTCTGTCAGTAGTGGATAGAAATGGAGAAGATTGATAGTCTGTCAGTAGTGGATAGAAATGGGGAATATTGACAGTCTGTCAGTAGTGGATAGAAATGGGGAAGATTGACGGTCTGTCAGTAGTGGATAGAAATTGGGAATATTGACGGTCTGTCAGTAGTGGATAGAAACGGAGAAGACTGACAGTCTGTCAGTAGTGGATAGAAATGGGGAATATTGACAGTCTGTCAGTAGTGGATAGAAATGGAGAAGATTGATAGTCTGTCAGTAGTGGATAGAAATGGGGAAGATTGACGGTCTGTCAGTAGTGAATAGAAATGGGGAATATTGACAGTCTGTCAGTAGTGGATAGAAATGGGGAATATTGACAGTCTGTCAGTAGTGAATAGAAATGGGGAATATTGACGGTCTGTCAGTAGTGGATAGAAATGGGGAATATTGACAGTCTGTCAGTAGTGAATAGAAATGGGGAATATTGACAGTCTGTCAGTAGTGGATAGAAATGGGGAATATTGATGGTCTGTTAGTAGTGGATAGAAATGGGGAATTTTGACAGTCTGTCAGTAGTGGATAGAAATGGGGAAGATTGACGGTCTGTCAGTAGTGAATAGAAATGGGGAATATTGACAGTCTGTCAGTAGTGAATAGAAACGGAGAAGACTGACAGTCTGTCAGTAGTGGATAGAAACGGAGAAGACTGACAGTCTGTCAGTAGTGGATAGAAACGGAGAAGACTGACAGTCTGTCAGTAGTTGATAGAAACGGAGAAGACTGACAGTATGTCAGTAGTGGATAGAAACGGAGAAGACTGACAGTCTGTCAGTAGTTGATAGAAACGGAGAAGACTGACAGTCTGTCAGTAGTGGATAGAAACGGAGAAGACTGACAGTCTGTCAGTAGTTGATAGAAACGGAGAAGACTGACAGTCTGTCAGTAGTGGATAGAAACGGAGAAGACTGACAGTCTGTCAGTAGTTGATAGAAACGGAGAAGACTGACAGTCTGTCAGTAGTGGATAGAAACGGAGAAGACTGACAGTCTGTCAGTAGTTGATAGAAACGGAGAAGACTGACAGTATGTCAGTAGTGGATAGAAACGGAGAAGACTGACAGTCTGTCAGTAGTTGATAGAAACGGAGAAGACTGACAGTCTGTCAGTAGTGGATAGAAACGGAGAAGACTGACAGTCTGTCAGTAGTTGATAGAAACGGAGAAGACTGACAGTCTGTCAGTAGTGGATAGAAACGGAGAAGACTGACAGTCTGTCAGTAGTTGATAGAAACGGAGAAGACTGACAGTATGTCAGTAGTGGATAGAAACGGAGAAGACTGACAGTCTGTCAGTAGTTGATAGAAACGGAGAAGACTGACAGTCTGTCAGTAGTGCCTCAACAACATCTAGGGTTATGGTATGTAGAAAAAAATGTACACTTATCTTCTAATTTTCTCTACATGAAAGCTGAAAGAGAAACTGTTGTTTAATTGTCAGCATCAACTTTTATTAGTCTTAAGAAAGCAGCTTTCAATCGAGAATCTTCTTCTTTCCTTTCTCATTTGCCTTCCAGCGTCGAGGGGAGATATAATTTGCGGTCTTTTGCTCTTCTGTTCGCTTCTGCTGCCGTTATGTTTCCTAGTGCTTCTAATATTCCATCAATCCATCTTTTTCGTGGTTGACCCTTGGGTCTGGTGTTCTCACAATGTTTCTTGAGAGCTTGTTGTGTTGTGTTTTGATTACTCTGCCTTGTCACATGGCAAAACCATTTTATCTGTTGTTTCTTTAGATATTCTATGCGGGGGCTACTCCTTGCTTTTTTCTTAGTTCTTCCTTTCTGATCTTATCTCTCAGACTGTTTCCTGTCATTCGTCTAACACATTTAATCTATGTAGAGGTTATTTTTCTTATTGTTCTTGCATCTAGTGTCCAGGTCTGGCATTGGTTGCACAACGTTGGGATGAAGATTGTATTTCAATCATATATATTTATCAATCATATATATTTATCAATCATATATATTGTATTTCAATCATATACAACATTAATCAAGAATGTTGGAAGAAAATTGTGAAGCAGAGCTCTAACGACAGCCAGGTTGAGGGACTCAGAATGGTGATAACGAAGCGTTGCTGTTTTGGGAATGGCATCTTTATTTTGTTTCCAGTTTAAGTTAATTCTGATTATTTATTTAAAATCTGCTATCTTTCATGACCTTTGAATTTCATTTTATAATTTCTGTTTGTGTGTCTTGTTGGAACTCTCTGTGTTCCAAACACTGTGTAGTAAACCAGTTTGCATTATTTGCTTTTGTTCTCTCTCTACCCCAACAGAGCTCCCGCAGTCTTAGAACTCACACAATCGTATCTCCATCTTGTCTCTCCAGCAGTGCCATAATAGTTCTAGAACTCACTAAATCAGTATCTCTGTCTTGTCTCTCCAACAGTGCCCTAACAGTCCCAGAACACACTAAATCAGTATCTCTATCTTGTCTCTCCAATAGTGCCCTAACAATTCTAGAACTCACTAAATAAGTATCTCAGTCTTGTCTCTCCAACAGTGCCCTAACAATTCGAGAACTCACTAAATCAGTATCTCAGTCTTGTCTCTCCAACAGTGCCCTAACAATTCTAGAACTCACTAAATCAGTATCTCAGTTTTGTCTCTCCAACAGCCCTAACAATTCTAGAACTCACTAAATCGGTATCTCAGTTTTGTCTCTCCAACAGTGCCCTAACAATTCTAGAACTCACTAAATCAGTATCTCAGTCTTGTCTCTCCAACAGTGCCCTGACAGTTCTAGAACTCACTAAATCAGTATCTCAGTTTGGTTTCTCCAACAGTGCCCTAACAATTCTAGAACTCACTAAATCGGTATCTCAGTCTTGTCTCTCCAACAGTGCCCTAACAATTCTAGAACTCACTAAATCAGTATCTCAGTCTTGTCTCTCCAACAGTGCCCTAACAATTCTAGAACTCACTTAATCAGTATCTCTGTCTTGTCTCTCCAACAGTGCCCTAACAGTCCCAGAACTTACCCAGCAGATGTTTGATGCCAAGAACATGATGGCTGCCTGTGATCCCCGTCACGGACGCTACCTGACCGTCGCCGCCATGTTCCGTGGTCGCATGTCCATGAAGGAGGTCGATGAGCAGATGTTGAACGTCCAAAACAAGAACTCCTCCTACTTTGTGGAGTGGATCCCAAATAATGTGAAGACCGCTGTCTGCGACATTCCACCTCGTGGTCTCAAGGTTAGTTATCACCATCATCGTGTGCCATGTATATTTGCATTTCCACAGATCGAACCATCCATGCACAAAATAATATTCTTTTTTCTTCTTCTTTCTCTCTATTCAGTCTTCATCATTTTATTTTTCTTTCTTTCTTCAACATCATTCCCTCCTTTCATTTTTTTTTCTAGTATTCTGTCTTCATTGTTTCTTCTCCCTTTTTAATCTTTTTTTCTTTATTTTTCTGCTCAGTAGAGGTGATTAAGTAGGTATAGATGTGTTTTGTTAAGGTTTACAGTAAGCTGTGATATATGTTCACTTTGGTCCAACACCTTTATCCTTAGCATGACATTTTAGGGTACCTGGCAGCCTTTATCTCTTGAACTCTACTAATTTGGCCAGATTGCTCATTTTGTTTCCCTAGCGATCCCACCTCATTTGGTCAGATTGGTCATTCTGTTTCCATCTTGATCTCAACTCATTTGGCCAGATTGGCTAATCTGTTTTCATCTTGATCCCAACTCATTTGGCCAGATTGGCTAATTTGTTTTCATCTTGATCCCAACTCATTTGGCCAGATTGGCTAATTTGTTTTCATCTTGATCCCAACTCATTTGGCCAGATTGGCTAATCTGTTTTCATCTTGATCCCAACTCATTTGGCCAGATTGGCTAATTTGTTTTCATCTTGATCCCAACTCATTTGGCCAGATTGGTCAATTTGTTTCCATCTTGATCCCAACTCGTTTGGCCAGATTGGTCATTCTGTTTCCACCTTGATCCCAACTCATTTGGCCAGATTGGTCAATTTGTTTCCATCTTGATCCCAACTCGTTTGATCAGATTGGTCATTCTGTTTCCCTAGCGATCCCAACTCATTTGGTCAGATTGGTCAATCTGTTTCCATCTTGATCTCAACTCATTTGACCAGATTGGTCAATCTATCTCCAGAGCCCCAGCTTGAAGGTGAGGTTAGATCTTGGTTAGCTGTTGTAACTGATCCTGACCCAAGTTGGTCAGCTAAAAGTAACTGCCCACCTGCAGCTTTCAACTTTAACTCTTTCCATACGGAAACTTTTTATCGATGCAACGGAAGAGATTTCAGAGACAATGTTTTTCATGGTTTTAACATATAACATAACATATATGAATTTTTAGATAATTGAACAATGTATTAGATTTCACTAATACCAAGTTGATACAAGACATGTAAAAAATGTATGGTTTTATGATGGTTCACACTATTCAAATTGAAAGTGACGCACTTTGTGGTGAAACGTACGTGGCTGAAATCGGCTTGGCGCACAATACGGCGAAACATACAGAAAGAGTTAAGGAATCTATTCTCAATGTTTTGGGGACGCACAACTTGACAAGAGAAAATTAAACTCAAGATGAATATAGGAAATGTAAGTAGAGATGTAAGTGGGTAAAGTGTACGGGAACGTTAGACCTTCTCTCTCTCTCTTCTCATCACATAACCAACATATAACCAGTTCTATATATCAAGTTTGATATTGA